>JAJLZT010000001.1:600000-1152634 GCA_030572295.1 Glucitozyma multigemmis
ATTTTTCAGTCAAGCTAGTAGAACTTCGTCTTCACTATGGATAAACAACTCTTTTTAAATCTTGAAGATAAAACCGAAGAAGCTAAACAAACCTATACCGAACTTTATGAATGTAGTTATTCAAATAAACAAACTGGTTCATCAGGTCAACATGAATATATGACATGTGATTGTTTGGAGAATTGGGATAAACAAACTTCAAAGAATTTAGCTTGTAATGAAGACTCAGATTGTATTAATCGTTTGACTTCTGTAGAATGTGTAAATAAGGATTGTTTATGTGGAGATGATTGTCAAAATCAAAGATTTCAAAAGAAACAATATCCAAAAATTAGTATAATACAAACTGAATTGAAAGGGTATGGTGTTAGAGCTGATGAAATTATACCAGAATCCGGATTTATATATGAATATATTGGTGAAGTCATAACTGAAGACACTTTTAGAAAACGAATGATTAACTATGATCAAAAGAACTTTAAACATTTCTACTTTATGATGTTAAAGAATGATTCTTTTATAGATGCTACAATTAAAGGATCGCTTGGTAGATTTGTAAATCATTCTTGTAATCCAAATGCTTATGTTGATAAATGGGTTGTTGGTGATAAATTGAGAATGGGATTATTTGCTAAAAGACCAATTCAAAAAGGTGAAGAAATCACTTTTGATTATAATGTAGATAGATATGGAGCACAATCCCAACCATGCTATTGTGGTGAACCCAATTGTATTAAATTTATGGGTGGTAAAACTCAAACTGATGCTGCATTATTATTACCTGATGGTATGTCTGATGCCTTAGGTGTAACTCATATTCAAGAAAAGCAATGGTTAAAAGAAAACAAGCATTTAAGAAGTAAACAGCAAAGCGATAAAGCAAATATAAATCAAAAATTTGTCGAATCAATTCAAGTTACAGCTTTGGAAAATACCGATGTATCTAAAGTAATGGGTGGATTAATGAAATCTCAAGATAATCATATTACAAGAAAATTGATAGAAAGAATAAAATTGACTGATGATTTAGAAGTAAAGTCTTCTATTATAAGACTTCATGGTTATAAGACATTATCATCAATACTTAAAGAAAATCAAGATTTAAAGCAAGATTTAGATTTGATAAAAGATATTTTAATTATCTTATCTGGTTGGCCACAAGTAACAAGAAATAAGATATCATCATCACAAATTGAAGATATAGTCAAGGATATAGAAAAGAATTGTACTGATTCAAGTATTAGACAACTTTCACATGATTTATTGGATCAATGGAGTAAATTACAAATGGCTTATAGAATTCCAAAAAGTCATAATAAAACAGAAAATTTCTATGGTAGAGATAGAATTGAAACTGATATAGTGGAAACAAAGATACTAACACCAATTCTGGTTGAAGATGAAGAAGGATTACCAAATGGATGGGAAGTTGCATTTGATCCAAATTCAAATTCAAAATATTATTTCCATAGAGAATTGGGAATATCCAAATGGGATAAACCAATTGCACTGGTGCCAAAGGGACCAAAATTAAAATCATCAAAAAGTTCAACTCCTATAAGTCGTGAAGTTGATTTGACAAGAATCGAAGAGGAAAGACTTCGGAAACAAAGACAGGATCAGTTTAATGGGATTCAATCAAGAGAAAAGCAACTCCAAGAATTGATTATACAATCACAACGTGAAATTGAAGAAAAAAATCAAAAGCAAAGGATAGAAGAAGAAGAAAAAAGGAAAGAAAAGGAAAAATTAAGACTTCATCGTAAAAAAGGAAATTATGATAGTATTGAAGTCCAATGGACAAAACAATTTGCCAAATATGTTCCAAATTTTATAAAAGAACATGAAAAGGAAATTGGTCGTGATAACGTAAAAGGTTGTGCTAGAGACTTGGTTAAAATCTTAACTAGTAAAGAAATGAAAAAGGATGGAGTTAAAGAACCACCTTTAGAATTAGATAATGCAAAATTGAAAAAAGTCAAAGACTTTACTATCATGTTTATGGATAAGTTTCTCAACAAGTATAGACAAAAGCATCATAAAAGAAGTGGTGATGATGATAAAGGAGATCATAAAAGAGAGAAAAAATCTTAAAAATCTTGAAAAGTTTTAAAAATACTCTATATCTATGCATTTTCTAATAAGTTAGGTAAATTATCAATTGATTCACCACCATAAAGAATTTGGTAAGTTGCTTCAAATAATGGGAATTGATCCAATTTTTTTGTATTTGATAATAATTCATGAACTTCTTTAGCGGTAACAATACCTTGAGAAGACTGTCCATTTAATAATTTCTTTTCAGCTTCTTCGGGTGAATCACCAGTTTTGGCCATATGTCTTGCAATTCTTACATTTCTACCACCAGAACAAGTTGTAATTAAATCAGCAACACCAGCAGATTCTCTTGTAAATGTAGTTGGTTGTGATTCAGGAAAGAAAGTTTCTGAAAATTTAATTGTTTCTAATAAACCAATTCTCATTATAGCAGCTTTTGCATTATCACCCCAACCTTTACCTTCAACAAACCCAACGGCAATTGCAACGATATTCTTAAGTGCACCAGCGACATTTACCCCTGCGACATCATCAATAACATTTACATGGAAATAAGGTCTATGGAAGACATTTTTCAATACTGATTTATTAATTGTACTTGTTTCATTCGCTATTGCAACCGTTGTTTCTGACCATTTTTGTCTTGCAACTTCTGGTGCTAAATTTGCACCCGATAATGCACCACAAGGAATTCCTAACTCTTCTGAAATATATGTTGATAATAATTTACATCCATTTGGTGTTACTTCTAAACCTTTTAAACATGATATAGCACTTGCATTTGATTTGACATTCCCTTTAAGTTGTTTAAGTAATTTTGGTAAGAATTGATGAGGTAAGTTAAAAACAATTAAATCAGCCCCCTTAACTGTTTGAACTATATCAGGTATAGCAATCAAATTTGATGGTAATTTGACATCAGGTAAATATTTGACATTTTCATGTTTTGTATTGATAATTTGAGTTAAGTTTTCACCATTAATCTTCTCTTCGAAAACCCACATATTAACATTTGATTCAAATTGATTTTGATTTTCATTTGTATTTTCTGCAATCACTTTGGCTATAGTTGTCCCCCAATTACCAGAACCAATAACTGCTATTTTGAGTTTTGAAGTTTGGGTTTTATTTAATATTAATGGTGAAAGATGATTTGAAACTTGTCTTAATCTAAGTTGAGCTTTTGACATGTTGATGATGATTAGATGGAGATTTGAGATTATATATAGAGATTGATAAACCGAGGTGGATAAAGTTTGCGTGTCGGAAGATAAGATTGCGAACTTGCGAGCGATGAATGAGTGATGAGAAAGTGAAGAGTGCGATGAGTGCGATGAGCAATTAGTATTGATACCGAGAACTGAGCGAGCGAGACCGGTAAATTTGGGGCAATAAGGCAAGACGAAGCAGAATATTGCAATTCTTCAATACACTCATTTACATTAAAACTTTCTATATTACAGATATGACCGAGAATCTTTATTGTATTCTTTCTTCATCGTCCTCCCGTTGTCTATCCTATCAATTAATCCATTTTATCCGATATCTTCCTCGGAATTTAATCCATTCAACCGGATGATGTCATAAAAAAATCGTTAAATCTAACTAAAGCCTCGTACGTTTCTTTCTATTATACACTATAAACTTATTCCTTTCTTCCTTTTGACTTTTTCAAATAAATCAAATTATCTTTATATAACAGTTTTGCATTATTTCTCTTACAAGTAGCCGTTCCCATATGTCTTTTTAATGCATCTTTTCTTGAAAAACCTTTACCACATAATTCACAAATATTTGCTGGTATACTTAAATGTTGCTTTTCATGTCGTT
This sequence comes from Glucitozyma multigemmis, assembly GCA_030572295.1. NCBI lineage: Eukaryota > Fungi > Ascomycota > Pichiomycetes > Serinales > Debaryomycetaceae > Glucitozyma > Glucitozyma multigemmis. The sequence goes on from JAJLZT010000001.1 coordinate 603,889, forward strand.
TTAAATCACTTGATCTTTTAAATGTCATATTACATTTTATACATTGGAATTTTCTTGTTTCTTCAACTTCCTCTTCTTCTTCTTCTTCTTCTTCAGATTTGACTTGATCTTGACTACCTCCTCCATTTAATACAAGTGGTTCACCCACCAAAAAATTGGTATTTGGCTGCGAATTCTGAAATACATCATTTGATAGATTTGGAAATTGATTATAAAATCCTTGTATCATTAACTGTCCTTTGTCATTTGCTTTTATATTTGTACTCTTACCTATTGGATTACCATGAGGTGATGAAACATATTGTAATCTTTTTAATAAATCATTTATTGTTGGATCAACTTCATTCAGTAGTAGACCTCTTGATTGATTTGCTGTTGCAACCAAAGCTTCTCTTGCCATTCTTAAAAATCTTTCATCTTCATCACTTTCATTATTTTTATCTATTTCATTTTGTGTATTTAAATTGGTTTCATTTAATTGATTTCTTGATCCTCTTGTAAAACTAGTTGTATGTTCTATTCTTGAGTTTGTTAAAAATACATTATCATCTAAATCGTCTTCCTTATTAAATTTATTCCCAGGTGAAAATGGTTCCATCCTCGTTCGGAGAAAATAACTCATGATCTACAATAGAATTCTATTTAAGGATTTACATAAATATATATATACAATTTGAGCCACAGTAATTTCAAATTAAAACTAAATCAAGTTGTTAAACTTTAATTAGGTTATGTCAAAAATAACTGGTTATTTATAGAGAAATGTATTGGGAGTTGGTTAAAGAGGGAAGTTATCTCATTTATATCTGTTTATTTATGTGTATTTGAATATATAGATATTGTTAGTTTTGATATATCCCACGTGATATGATATAATAAGACAAGTAAATTGACTATTATTACATAACATCGGGGATTTTATATCAAGTCCGACTGTGGCTATTCTTCTTCTTTATCCTTTTTCGCATAAACTTGTGGTATTTCAACCCCAGTAACTTTCAATCCATCCATTTTAACTGCAGCACTATCTTTTATTGGTGGTACATCATGAGCCCAATTTGAACTTTCCAGCGTTAGTTTTGGTATACCATAAAATAATCCAATTGCAATTGTTAATGAGATTGCAGCAGCAGGTAACTTCTTACCATATTGTTTGAAAAATGATGTTCCTTTTGGGAACATTGGTTCTCCATTTATACCTTTTTGTGCAGTTGGTGGTGTTCCATGAGGTGCTGATTTTGTTGTATGTGAATGATTGATAGTATATTCACTATCAGTTTTATATTTTGATGGATGTGACATTGAATTGGCTTGATTGGTTAAATTGTAGCATTAGAGGTATTTATACTTGGTTTACATTACAGAGCAAGCAATTTGAAATGTCAAATGCATATAGGTATGACGTAGATTTTGGAGAATTTGTAGGAATAAAAGTCAAGTGGAAGTGTGAGATACAAATTTATGGTTAGGACTAAATGGGCTAGATGAGTGGATGAGAGGAATGAAAATTGATAAAACCAAAATGAAAAACTTATATTGTCAGTTTAATTGTAAAACCTATTTATTCTTACTTCTTCTCCTTCTCTTTTCTTTCTCTTAGCTCTTTGTCTTTTTGATATCCTCCTGCATTTGCACTTCAAAACTTCTACCTCCTCACACTACCTCCATCTTTTTAATCTATCAACATGTTAGATATACCCCAACGTCAATCTCGTAGATTAGTCAAAAAAATGACAACAAGTCAAAAAAAATCAACATATCAACAATATTTTGAACAATTCAAACAAAAACAACGAAATATCACCTCAATCAATGAATTACTACCTGGTATAAATGATATTAGTGATGCCTTTGAAGCATTACCATTAGATATAGTAAAATATTTCACCTTGCTTAAAGAAATAGATGCAAAATGTGTTACAAATATACCAAATATAACCTATTCAATAGACTCATATATAAACAATTTACATTCTAATACAACATCAAAATCAGAATCACTACAAAAATTAAATTCAATAAAAGATAAGATAACTGAAGTTATACCATGTCTTGAAGAGAAAATGCATGTTACATCTGTTGCTAATGATTCATTAAATAAGCATATGTTTAGAATTAATAATGATTATAAATTAATTATAAGTAATAATGAAATACCCGAATCTATTAGAATTGGACCATTAAATCATCCAGCTATGATTATAGATTCAGCTTCATCAAGTGAAATGAATGCAAATAAATCTGCTCAATCTCAAAGAAGTGAAAGTAGAAGAGAGGCACTTGCAGCAGCAAGAAAAACAAAAGATCCAGAAGAAAATGATCAAAAGAAAAGAAGAAGAGAAGCAACACCAGTTTTCACCCAACCAATTCCACAAAGTAAAAAGAAGAAAGAGGATGAAATACAAAGACCAACAACTCCAATACATAAAAAACGAAAACCTAAAAAGGAAGATGATTTCCGTCCACCTAATATTCCATCTAGTGGTAGAGAAAATGAACCAACCTATTGTTATTGTAATCAAGTTTCATTTGGTGAAATGGTTGGATGCGATGGTGATGATTGTAAAAGAGAATGGTTTCATTTACCATGTATTGGGTTTAAGAATCCACCAAAAGGGAAATGGTTTTGTGATGATTGTTTAATAAAAATGAAAAAGAGGAAATAGAGACGAAGAACTAAACCACTTGGATGCACCAAAGGTGACGACTAATTATAATTCCATCAATTTCACATTCAATATAGTCTCGCTTATATCGGTTAAACCAAATGTACAAATCCACCTCTATTAAACCGTTTATACTCTTATATAAACTAAATCGTCAATTTTATACATTTTTACTAATAAAATTCCGGTTTGGACGGAGACAAGTTGCATATACTTAGTGCAGAATTTATACAAGTTATGAGATTCCCGCTGTCCCTTAACTTAAATTAGCGAGAGTTTTCATGTATATAAACTAAATCCAACTCGCTGGTTAACCCTGGTTATGTACAGGACTTTCCAAAGAAATTTCTGAGATAATGAGTTTCGAAAAATCTCAGGCTTTTCAATACAAAAGACAAAATGATAAAAGAATATAAATTAGTAGTAGTTGGTGGAGGTGGTGTTGGTAAATCGGCACTTACAATTCAGTTGATTCAACTGCAATTTGTTGATGAATATGATCCAACTATTGAAGATTCATATAGAAAAACAACAAATATTGACGATGAACAAGTTTTATTAGATGTTTTAGATACTGCTGGTCAAGAAGAATATTCTGCAATGCGTGAACAATATATGAGAACCGGTGAAGGTTTCTTATTGGTTTATTCCATAAATTCAAAAAATTCATTTGAAGAATTAAATGTATTTTATGAACAAATTCAAAGAGTTAAAGAAGTTGATGATGTGCCAGTTTTCCTTGTTGGTAACAAATGCGATTTAGATGTTGAAAGACAAGTTTCCTATGAAGATGGAGTTCAATTAGCAAAATCTTTTAAATGTCCATTTTTGGAAACTTCTGCAAAACAAAGAATTAATGTTGAAGAAGCATTTTTCGGTTTAGTCCGTAATATTAGAGATAGTGAAATATTGAAAAATCAATCTAATGCTGATCAAGCAAATTTAAATAAAGAAGGATTACCAAATGGTACTGTTAATCCTGTTGCTGAAGGTTCTGGCTCAACTGTAAGTGCAAGTGGATCTGGTGGTGCTACAACAACTCCAATTCAACAAAGTGGTAAAACAGTTGGTAAATCAGAAAATACTACAAAAACTCAAAATAAAGATACACCAAAAAGATCAACTGGTAATTCAAATTCAAAATCTAAAGAAAAGAGTGGTTGTTGTATTATTGTATAGTTACTATATACTGTTTAAACACCTTTAGTCTTGTTCAATTCTTTGACTCTTTCTAATTTATAAAATGATATACGATAAAATGTAATATAACACTTGCAAATATATAATCACCAAAAGATCTTTCAGGTGTTATTTTACCATCTTCAACATATTGCAATCTTAAACTAACCGTTAAAACGAATTGACCAACACAACTAATAAATCCACCAAGGAAGGCATTAAAAGGAAAGTTACCAATTAACAAAACATATATGAATTGGAATGCTCCAAGTACTACTAAAAATGTCAAAAATGTATCGATTAATTTCAATCTTGGGGTTAAGGACTTAAGATAATCATTATAAGTTATATTAAGAGCTTTTGGAACCTCATTGAATAATGTAAATATCGATTTTTTGGAATCTTTCTTAACAACCATGGTTGATTTTGAGAAGTTTATAGATTTCATTATACGTGGTGAATTGATTTTGTGTAATGTTTGAAATTTCAAAATTTAATTTTGCAAGAGATGAAAAAGAGAGGGTGGGGGTTAAGTTGGAGGTGTTGAATAAACCAAGCGTATTGACACTTTTCCATTTTTTCCTTCTGTTGACTTGTCTGGCATTACCTCTGACATTTGCAATCGTCGCACTTTGTTCAATCAAGGTACAGTCTCTCAAAGTTGTCTCTCTAGTTTCATTCTCAGTCTCATACTTCTCTACTCCCTGCATACATCACAAGGTATACCAAAACCATTTTAACATCATATTGTCGAATATGAAAATATCAACACCACCTGAAGTTCGTATAGTACCACCTTTGAATTTTTGTCCTGTTGAAAAACAGCTTTATAGATCAGGACAACCTTCAATTATAAATCAATCATTTTTAGAAGGTTTAAATCTAAAAACAATATTATGGTTGGCAAGTGAAGAACCACAAGAAGACTTTATAGATTATTGTTCAGAACATAATATCAAAATTGAATTTGTTGGTATGATTAATGATTATAATTATCAAACAATGAATCCCTGGGATTCTTTAAGTGAAGAAACTATCAAAAGGGCTTTAGAATCAATATGTAATAAGGATAATTATCCATTAATGGTTTCATGTGGGATGGGTAGACATAGAACAGGTACAGTAATTGGATGTTTAAGAAGGCTACAAGGTTGGAATTTGGCAAGTGTTAGTGAAGAATATAGAAGATTTACTGGTGCAAGAGGTGGTAGAATAATGGTTGAATTATTAATTGAAAATTTTAATATTGGACTGATTGAGGTTGATGAATCAAAACTACCAAGTTTTCTAAAATAATTGGAGACTATAAGACTTTTAATAAATAGGTGAGACTGGAATGGTGTCCCATTTGAGTAATATGCTTTTAATCCCATACACTACTATTTTTAAGGATCATCTTAATCATTAGCAACTGTTGCCACTACACCTAACAACATCACAAAATGCCAGGCACTTGTGTTACAGTAATCAAATTAATTGGAGTTGGTTCGCTTGGTTTATTGACAAGTTCTTTAATATATCAAAGCATATCAACAATTCCAAATTTAATACAAGGTATAAATTTACGAGTACCAAATGAAATTATTACAAAATCAAGAAATATAATTAATTTTACAAGATTAACAAGTGTTGTAACTGGTGGATTATCATCTTTATTATTTTTCGTAGCATTTCGTTTTTCTCCAGTAAATGAAAAACATCCTTATCTAATTTATTCAGCTTTAGGTGCACCAATTGCAATTTCAACTATAATTTACAATGCTTTTAATACTGAAGAGAAGTTTTTAAAGAAGAATTTTGTTCAAGAAAGTCGTTTAAAAGTAAAACCTGAAGAAACTGATAATTTAGATAAATCATATATTCATGTTTCAGATGAATCTAATCCATCAACTCCAACAGAATCAATTTCTGACTCTTTAGAATTGGAACTTTCAATTGATGAAGAAGTTGAAATTGCTTTATTTAAGAAGGAAGCTGTTTATGATTTGACAAAATTAAAAGATTATTATGGTATTGGATCAATTGTTTCAGGATTATCGTTATTAATTGCAAGTGTTGGAATTTTAGGTGATTATTTATAGGAAGGGAATTAAAGATTTAGATGATATCATTGAAATGATCTCATCGCAGCTTAATTTTCTCAATAGAATAATTAAATGAATGATGTTAAGAATTAGGTTTGGCTATGACAGTTGATATCTGAGATATATTCTCAGTTTTTTATCACCAACTTGTTTTCTTCTTAGCTCTCTTCCGTTCTTTCCCTGCTCCTGTCATCTTGTCTTCTTTCAACCTTTGACTTTCTGGCCAGCCTCTGATTAATTATAAGCTTACTTATTATATTATATACACTACTAACCAATCTTATATAAATTCAAACCTTTTCCCTTTTGAATTATCAAAATGTCAAAGTTCTACGAATTAAAGCCAAATGATGCTCAAGGTAAACCTTTTGAATTTGCTGATTTAAAGGGGAAAGTTGTTTTAATTGTGAATGTTGCTTCTAAATGTGGATTCACTCCTCAATATGCTGAATTGGAAGAATTAAATAAGAAATATAAAGAAAAAGGATTACAAATAATTGGATTTCCTTGTAATCAATTTATGGGTCAAGAACCAGGTAATTCTGAACAAATTGCTGAATTTTGTACTTTGAATTATGGTGTTTCTTTCCCAGTATTACAAAAAGTTGATGTCAATGGTGATAAGACTGACGATGTCTATAAGCTTTTAAAAACTGAAAAATCAGGTTTATTAGGTTTAAATAGAGTCAAATGGAATTTCGAAAAGTTTTTGATTGATAAGAATGGTAAAGTTGTTGAAAGATATTCCAGTGTAACAAAGCCAAAAAGTTTGGAAAGTAAGATTGAAGAATTGTTGAAGTAAACATGTGTAATTTTTAATATATGAAATTTTGAAGTAGAAAGAGAATGGATGGAGTGACAGAAGTAAGAGACGGCGTGAATGTTGAAATGACATGGGAAGTAAACGTGCTGTGATGGAGCATTTGCAAGCGTGATTTTAACATCTTATAATTAAAGCACATGGGTAATCGAAGTGAGGGCGTTGTAATAAATTTTTGTTGGAATTGAAATCCCATCTTCTGATTTCATGTTTAAGAGAATTCAAATTATGAAGTTATTATTGGAATGCAAATTAAGTCAAATACGGAATGGAAGTTTCTGGTCTGATAGTGGTAAAGAAGAATTTGAATTCTAGAACATAAATGTAGTAAACTCTTAATAAAGAAGAGTATGATTAGTATAGTCTCTGAATAGACTGTGGTCTAAGTAGTGTATATTGAGTAGAAGATATTGAATAGAGTAGAGCGTAGATTGTGAGAGTAGAGTAAACTGAACTCACCAGACTTTAAAGAGAATTTTGTCCTCATAGAGTACCGTCTGAATAGAGTACTATCTGATTAGTTTTGAATAAAGTACTGTCTAGAGACTCTCTCAATGTAATATACTCTGTATGGACAAATAGAATATGAACTCTTGTATGTCATTTCATCTCAGACTTGTGGTTCAATTTGTTCCTATGATATTTTTAAGGAGGTGGTTCTAGAACACATAGTGGCATCTTTGTCTAATCTTGAGGTGTGGTGGTTATCAGCCGCATAGATAACATTGATATGACATGATGTAACTCCTGTATAATTGATAGAGAATTGGTGTCGAAGCGAGCTTAAAAAGGTAAAGCAAAAGAGAGTTATAACCAGCTTCAAAGTATCAAACACAATACCCTATATCAATAGCCATATATGATATTGTTATACTTTAATAGACAACTAAAGCTACTACTTCTCCTATAACCTTCATACAATTTATTGTATATTATTTCAACCTTTTTTAGATAAACCCAAACATCCTGGAAGTTGCGCGAAACTTCCTCCGAATTCCACTTGGAAATTAGTCGTGTGCAGTGCAATCGTCTCCTTTTTATATCAAGATATAAATCATCGCATCTGCTCCACATTTCATATATAGACTTTTATAAATTCATAACAAAGACAAAAGAGCTACTCGCTTATGATGAGCGAGTACAAATATATTAAAGATATAGAAAAAGGTACCTTTGGTAAGGTTACTTTAAATATTAAAAATGGTAAAAGATATGCTCTTAAACATGTTTTATCAAATGCCACAGCAAGTCATGAAATTGAAATTTTACAAAAACTTGAATATCATGAAAATATTTGTAATTTAGTTGATTCTTTTGAAACTGACGACTCAACTGTTTTAGTCTTGGAGTATTGTGATTATGATTTATATGAGTTAATCCATTCAAGAACTCTTTCAGTAAATGAAATTATGGATGTTGCAAAAGGAATTGGATCCGCAATTCAATTTGCTCATTCTAAAGGGATATATCATCGTGATATTAAACCAGAAAATGTTTTGATTAAAGATGGTATTGTCAAGATTTGTGATTGGGGTTTGGCAACTTGTCAATTGAATAGTAAAGATTGTGTTGGTACAGAGAAATTTATGCCACCCGAAATTTTACCTGATGAATCCATGATGTATAATTGTAAAAAAGCTGATTGCTGGTCAATGGGAGTTACAATTTTAACTGCGTTATTTGGTAGATCACCATTTAAATCAAAAGATGATTCAAATTTAAAACATTTTGTATGTGATTCTTCAACACTTTATGATATCTACTCAACAATGGATGAATGTTGTTTTAATTTATTTATGAGTCTTTTGAAAGAAAGGGATTTAGATAAATTTATGAATGAATTGTCAATTGATGCTTTTATATTTGATGATTGTGTTTTTGAAATGGATGATGAAAAACAATCTAAACAACCTTCGATGGAACATCCTACCACTTATGAAATTCCTCCGGAAGAATTTCAAGATTTACCAAGTTTGGAATCATCTTCTATTGGAAATTCATGGTATGATGATTTATCAAGTAAGTTTGAAAATCTTCAAATCCCAATAAAAAATGATGAGAAGTTTGTTGACGAAATTGACATTTGGGGAGAGGAGGTTAATAATTGGTATGATTATTAATGATTAACGAATGAACGATTAATGATAAAATGCTGTAGAGTAGAGTCGTAGAATTGAGCCAAGATTGTAGAATTTGCAAAATTTTGTAAAAATCAAATTTAAATCAAAAGATGTAGATAACAATGAGAAGTAGAAGATGTAGATACTCATGAGAAGTGGAAGATGTTAGTCATCTTTGACAACAGTCATGTAAATTGACTAGGTTGTATTGTCAATTGGACTGTTAAGTTGTAGTTATCAATGCCGCTTGACCGTAATTGTGCCGTACTTTTTCTCTTATATACACTACTTGAAATAAAGTCTTCCCCATCAATTTTCGGAGCGATTTGAGGTCAGATCACGCGGAAGATACCGCTAAGGTGTTGCAACCGTCAAAAATCGACATTATGTAAATTTGATTAAATATGTTACAAGCAAATCATTTCAGCTCGAATCAAGTTTTTACTTGTAAATTGACTCACAACTCTTCCTAATCACCTTTATTCTTACCCTTCCTCTCTCCATCTTCCCTATTCTTATGACTCAATCCCGGTTGTCCTACCGATTCAGGCCCTAAACAGGTCTTTCTATATACACACCTTCTCTCGACAACTGAAAAATTTTTAAAATTTTCGTGGAGTATATAAATCCATCAACCATCCACTCTTAAGAGTTTCTTTACAAACAATCCTCATAATGTCTTTAAGATCATCAATTAGAATGGCTCGTTTAGCCGCCAATGCTTCAAAACAAATTTCTGCTAAGAGAACTTTGTCTGCTTTGACTACTGCTTTAAGACCAATTGTCTCCAAACAATCTTTAGCTCCACTTGCTTCTCGTGGTGTTAAGACCATCAACTTTGGTGGTACCGAAGAAGTTGTCCACGAACGTGCTGACTGGCCAAGAGAAAAATTACTTGAATACTTCAAAAATGATACTTTAGCCATGATTGGTTATGGTTCCCAAGGTTACGGCCAAGGTTTAAACTTGAGAGATAACGGTTTAAATGTTATTGTTGGTGTTAGAAAAAACGGTGCTTCTTGGAAAGCTGCTCAAGAAGACGGTTGGGTTCCAGGTGAAAACTTGTTCGATGTCAATGAAGCTATCCAAAAGGGTACTATCATCATGAACTTGTTATCAGATGCTGCTCAATCTGAAACCTGGCCACAAATCAAACCTTTAATCACTGAAGGTAAAACTTTATACTTTGCTCACGGTTTCTCACCAGTTTTCAAAGACTTAACCAAGGTTGAAACTCCATCAAATGTTGATGTTATCTTGGTTGCACCAAAGGGTTCAGGTAGAACCGTTAGATCCTTATTCAAAGAAGGTAGAGGTATTAACTCTTCATACGCTGTCTGGAACGATGTCACCGGTAAAGCTGAAGAAAGAGCTATTGCTCTTGCTGTTGCCGTTGGTTCAGGTTACGTTTACCAAACCACTTTCGAAAAAGAAGTCAACTCCGATTTATATGGTGAAAGAGGTTGTTTAATGGGTGGTATTCACGGTATGTTCTTAGCTCAATACGAAGTCTTAAGAGAAAATGGTCACTCACCATCTGAAGCTTTCAATGAAACCGTTGAAGAAGCCACTCAATCTTTATACCCATTAATTGGTAAATACGGTATGGATTACATGTACGATGCTTGTTCAACCACCGCCAGAAGAGGTGCTTTGGACTGGTACCCAAGATTCAAAGATGCTTTGAAACCAGTTTTCTCTGATTTGTACGAATCAGTTAAAAATGGTTCAGAAACCCAAAGATCTTTGGACTTCAACGGTGCCCCAGAATACCGTGAAAGATTAGAAAAAGAATTAGAAACTATCAGATCTATGGAAATCTGGAGAGTCGGTAAGGAAGTTAGAAAATTACGTCCTGAAAACCAATAAGCGCTTGATTTACAATATATTCTTTCATAAAATGGTCTAGAATGACTTTATGGGAGTTTTCAATTCTTAAATAGTATTTTATAATCAGGTTTCAATTAGCATAAGGATGAGTTTGTCGAATAAACGGTCCTAATATATATCTTTATTTTATTACGAAATGTAGTTGAGATTAAGCGATTGATAGACAGCATTGGATATTGCATCGATTTGGATTGATTAGGGCTTCCACGTGACGTTAGGGCTCACCCTCAAAAATTATCACTCGCACTAACAGCTCTAATATGAGTGAAAAATTATCGATTTAGTTGATTCTTTTACACATTAGTTAGACAATATGGCTGTAGGAAAGAATAAGAGATTGTCCAAAGGTAAGAAAGGATTGAAAAAGAAGATCGTGGACCCATTCACCAAAAAGGAATGGTTTGATATCAAAGCTCCATCCACTTTTGAAAATAGAGCTGTTGGTAAAACTTTAATTAACAAATCAACTGGTTTAAAGAATGCCGCCGATGGTTTAAAAGGACGTATCGTCGAAGTATGTTTAGCTGATTTACAAGGTTCAGAAGACCATTCTCACAGAAAAGTTAAGTTAAGAGTTGATGAAGTTCAAGGTAAAAATTTATTAACCAACTTCCATGGTTTAGACTTTACTTCTGATAAGATCAGATCCTTAGTCAGAAAATGGCAATCACTCGTCGAAGCTAATGTTACTGTTAAAACCTCAGATGATTACGTTTTAAGAGTTTTCGCTATTGCTTTCACTAAAAGACAACAAAATCAAATTAAAAAGACTAACTATGCTCAATCATCTAAATTAAGAGAAATCAGAAAAAAGATGATTGAAATTATGCAAAGAGAAGTTTCCAATGTTACTCTTTCTCAATTAACTTCCAAATTGATTCCAGAAGTCATTGGACGTGAAATTGAAAAATCAACTCAAACTATCTTCCCTTTACAAAATGTTCACATTAGAAAAGTCAAATTATTAAAAGCTCCAAAATTCGACTTGGGAGCTTTAATGTCTTTACACGGTGAAGGTTCATCTGAAGAAAAAGGTAAAAAAATCAATACTGATTTCAAAGATGTTGTCTTAGAAAACGTATAAATCAAGTAGATTGGGTGCCAGTCTATATCATCACACATCATTAGGAGATCTTCCTATCACTATTTTATTCTTAAATTTAGAATCTGTATATCTATAAATACTATGAAGTCGAGAGACACATGATTAAATATCTTTGTAGAGGTCTTCACCCCGCTATGATAATCTCATCTCAAGTTTGATGCTGGGTTGATCATCATTCACAACCTGCATAAAACAAAAATAACTAAGTCGTTTAGCGTATCATGATCTTCCCCATATGATATGAGTTTTAAAGATTTTGATGATGATGATGCTTGGTCATACTCATTTCCACCATCGACAGAAGATTTAAACTCCAAAAAAGACCAATCAGTCAACTTAAAACCTCCTTTCAATACAATTGGAAATTCAGTTAAAGGTACAAAAAGCAGTTCAAATAGTGAGAGTAATTCTTTGAATGAAGTAACAAATACCCCACAAAATGGTTCAACATTATCATTACAAACTCTGTTTAATATAAAGTCATCACCAGCAGATCCATTGACTACAATTGAAGATGCTTGTTCAGTAATGTCAAAAGATTCAAATCCAATTGAAGATTCAGCTTCTGTACCTCCATCACCTTCTCTTTCAAAACTAGATGAAATAAGAAGATTTTCTGAAAAATCTGATCTGGGAGCTTTACTGGCTCCTGCTCCTATAATACCGAAAACTCCTACAAATGATGATGATAGTTCACTGGCATTAAGTTCGCCACCAACCATTATTCTGTATAGAAAATCAAAAAGAACTACCAGTGAAGGAACTTTCCAATCAATATTAGAGTCCCTGGAAACTTTTGATCCAAAACTCTATGTGGAGGAGAAGTTTCAAGGTACTTGTTATAGATATGCTGCTATCAAAAGAAATACAGATTATCATCAATTATTTCGATCTTTGGACTTGACAGAAAGGTTATTGGACGATTTTCTGTGTGCTTTTAATAGAGAGATTTTACTTCAAGGTAGAATTTATGTTAGTGAAGCTCATATTTGTTTTAATTCAAATTTGTTAGGTTGGGTTACTAATCTTATCATCCCTATGGAAGATATTTTGTTGTTACAGAAAAGGTCAACTGCTGGGTTATTTCCTAATGGTATAGCCCTTGAAACAAAAGATGCTAAATATGCTTTTGCGAGTTTCTTATCAAGAGATGTAACCTTTGATTTTATAAAAACAATTTGGGAGAAGACAACTGGTAGATCTTTGGAACAATGTATTTCAAAAGAAGAATCTACATCTATACATGAAACTGATGAAGATGTTGAATCCTATATATTATCAGTTGACAAAGAGGCAAATGAAGTTGAAGAAATCGAGGAAATACAATCCAATGAAGAAGTTGAAAATGAAGTACATATACGAAAATTTAAACCTGGATCTAAATATAAAAATCATGGACCAGAATATCATCAACCAACTACAACAAACCAAAAATATATCGATACAATTAAAGAAACACTACTATGCGAAGAAACAATAGATGCACCACTAGGTGTTGTATTTGAAATTATGTTTAGTAGTACCAATATTGAATTTCATAAGGAGTTTTTGGAATTTCACGATGCGTCTGAAGTTTCAGAATATGGTGAGTTTGAACCAAGTCAGGAGAATCCAACAATTTTAGAGAGAAAGTATGTTTATCAAAGAGCTTTAGGGTACTCCATAGGACCAAAATCAACTTTATGTAAAGTTACGGAATCTATTGAACATTTGAATTATTCGGATTATATTGTATTGACTTCAATAACTCAAACACCTGATGTTCCACTGGGGAATGCATTTTCAGTAAAGACAAAATACTGTTTTAGTTGGGGTCGAAACAATACAACCATCCTAAAGATTTCTTATTATATTGATTGGGTAGCTAGATCTTGGATCAAGGGGGTGATTGAGAAGCAAACATTATCAGGACAAAAAGCAGCTACAACTGATTTGATTGAAAAGCTCAAGGAGGAAATCAGTACTCAAACGTATATAAGTGATGATACCGCAATTGAAAGATCTATTGAAACGATATCAAATCTTGCTACGACTTCAGATGTGGTAGATGTTTCTAGTACTAAAGGATCAAATAGTGAATTTATAAGAAGTAACATTGTTACAGTTTGTTATCTAATATTTTCATTCTTGGTGATGTTATTGATTTTACAATTAAGAATGTTTCGAGTCTTGAATGAAACCAAGGAAATCATAAAACATCAACTGAATCTAAATACTCAATTGATATATGGATTTGAATCTTTATTAAACCGAGAAGAAGTTAAAGAAGAAGTGGAACAGACCTCGAACCCATTATGGGAATGGCTTGAAAATGATTTAGGTAAAGATCTTACAACGCTTGAAAAAATTGAATACTTGACTCAACAACTTGGCGCACTTTATGAAAAGCAAGAAGAAGGTGTAGAAGATAAACTTAATAGTATGACAAAGCAAGTCAAAGACAACTATCAAAGTTATATGAATATGGATGGTATTAAAAAGGCATTGAATGAGTTAATGTAAGAGCGTTCATAAAACTATATACAACGACTTTGAGTCAAATGCTCGCCACTTCCTCACTTAACTCTCAGCAAACTTTTAACTGAGTAACATCATCAGTTTGAGGTCTTTCATTAACTTCAACATCTTCAATAGTATGTACAATAATTTTATCATTTAATTCATTTAGTTCAAATATAAATATACCAGATACAACTCGTTCTAAATTTTTATCTTCATGAGTTAGACCAATCAAAGAAGTAGTCATTTGACTAATTGCGCTGGTGATCAGAGGTAATGAGATTGTAGTTAACAGACCATCCAAATTTAATTTTGAAGCGTCTAATTTTGACCATCTATGAGATCCTAATTTTGCATCTGATGTATTAAATGGGATATTTGAAATTTCGTTAGATAGATGACTACATCCTTCAGAGCAAGTGGTCCAACGAACTTTTAGTTTAGTAGAATTTGGATAGACACATTGCTTTGTGGTATTTGATACCTTGATAGATTGGATATGTAGCTTTACATTTTGATTTAAAATTAAAGAAGTAAATATAACTTGTAAAGTTTTACAAGCAGCATAATAAGAAGCATGACCATTAAAAGTTGGTATAAAAGAATCAAAATGAGTTGGACATATTCTTAATTGAACATTGTTTGCTACAATTGATTTGGATAGACTTGTTTTGAGAAGGTTTGGGATCAATTCACGTAAATTTTCTGTGATAGAACCAAGATTTGCCTTTTTAAGAGTTTCCTCTTTTGATATTTCTGGGTTGGGTTTGTTGATATCGGTACTTTTGGTGATATTAGTGGCAAATATATTTGAATTGCCATCATAATTCATCAATGATGAATCGTAATTGGATGGGTTTCTCAAACCAAAATCATCATTGTATATCAATTTTCTATTCAAGGGTTTACTAGCATTATACTTTAATGATGAAATTGATTTATAAGACAGTAAGCTCGTAAATTGTTTATACTTGATCATACAATAAGGTGAAAATTTAGAGATGTAGTTGATTGTATTAAACACGACCTAACCACTCTTACCTACTAATCAAAGCGTTTATAGTACTTACATTTATTACTCATATAAAAATACCAAACAAAGCTTTGCTCGCAAAGCCAAATATTAAAATAACTTTAAAGGGACTTATTTCTTTTCTTCAATATCTAAAGGAGTTAATCTCAAGTATGGTTTGATAATTCTGAAATTTGAGAATAAAGTCTTTGCTTCTTCGTTAGTAACACTTGGATGAACAATGACATCATCACCTGGAACCCAATTAATTGGAGTGGTAATTCTATGTTTATCACCAGTTTGCAAAGAATCAACAACTCTTAAAACTTCGGCAGTATTTCTACCAGTTGAAGCAGGGTAAGATAAAATTAATCTAATTTTCTTTTTTGGATCAATAATAAAGACGGATCTAATTGTCATTTGAACACCTTTGTCATCAACATTAGTAGCATCTTGATAATCAATCATATCATACGCATGAGCAACTTTTCTTTCTGGATCAGCAATAATTGGGAAATCTAATTTTGATCCAGTAACTTCATCAATATCTTTAATCCAAGCTTGATGAGATTCAGTACCATTTGCTGATAAACCAATCAATTTGACATTTCTTTTAGTAAATTCTGGTTCTAATTTAGCAAATGCACCCAATTCAGTTGTACAGACTGGGGTAAAATCATCTGGATGGGAGAATAAAACACCCCAACTATCACCAAGAAATTCATGGAATGAAATTGGTCCTTTTGATGAATCAGATTGGAAATCTGGTGCAGTAGATCCTAAACGTAAAGTAGCACTCATTGCAATTGTAGTTGTATGGGGATAAATTTATAGAGGCTGTCGAAGATCTTAAATACTAAGATTAGTAGTGTAGTTAGAAAAATTGCTACTGTGCACGTGTAATAACCAAACCACTGTTTTAACGTTTTACTCAAGTTAAGGTATTTGGACTGTGTATAACATCGTTCGTATATTGACTTAGATTTTGGAAGAAGATGTATTGAAGTACCCAATAACTTCAAAATAAAGCTAGTGGGAGAATTAGTAAGCCAATTGCAATAATAGATAATTGCCACCAATGAGCAAATAAAATTTCAAAAACAATTCCTTTTTCATCTCTAGAAGCTTTTCTAGCTTCCATTAAATTTATAAAGAATTCATTACTCATCTCTTCTCTTGAAAAAAGCTTTTTAGCTCTAATAAGACCATTCTCTCCTAAATTCTTTCTTAAATCTTGATTGTAATATTGAGTATACATTATCTCAGCCCATTTGGAAGAATTTGCTTCACTTATATAACCAGTTGCATCTTTATCAGTTTCATCTTTATAAGCTAGGATTGTTTCTAAAGGACCTCCATTATTAACTCCAAGCACTGGAGTCTTATTTAGCATACTTTCAACTGGTACAATACCAAAATGTTCAAAAGATGGAGTATATAATAACATTTCAGCATTCTTAATCAAAGCAGTTTTTAAACTTGTCTTAACAGATGGAAGAAATAAAACATCTGCTTTTGGTGGGATTATAATCAATTTACCTCTAATGACATAATTGGAAAGATTTAAAGATATACATAAATCTTCTAATTCTTTTAAATATTCAACATTTTCACGAACTCTTATATCAAACCCACCAGCAACAACTAATCTTGGTTTTGTACCCTCTTGAATCTTTTCTTTAAAATCAGCAAATGCTTTTATACCTAATTCAATATTTTTTTTCCTTTCAAATCTGTTGATTGATACAAAATATTTGGAGCCTTTCATAAATTCCAAAACTTCTTTATTGGCGACAATATCCTCTTTAGTCTCCTTAATTTCTACATCCACACAAGGATATATAACTCCTGGTCTAGTATTCTTCAAAGAAGTAAATGTATCGAAAAACACTCCTTTTGTAAAATTTGAATTAACAACGATTTGATCACTTAGACCCGTAGTCCATTCTTCGATCAAATCAAAAGGACGTCTATACAACGATTTTATACTAGATCCTTTCTGTGCTAACAACTGATCTGGGAAATGACAATACATTAAAACTCTACTATGAAATACTCCAAATTGTATTAAAAATGGTATACAAAATGATAATTGATCAACTACAAAGTAATCATATTCTTTAATTTTCCCACTAAATATTAAGGATAATACCAAGTATAATTGTCTCAAGATTGCACAAAATATATGGAATTTCTTAAGTATACTTGTGGGTAAAAAATCTCCATATACATCTATATTTAGTTTACCTGATGACACCTCTTCAAAGCAATGACTCTTATCACAATGAGATGTATAAATTGTAATTTCATGACCTAAATCCTGAAGACCAATTGCAGCATCAACAACTAATCTTTCAGCTCCTCCTATTCCTAAATCAGGATGTATAAAGGCGATTTTGTATTTCATACTGATCTGATAAAGATTTGATTTGAAAATTTCGTGTTTGATATATACAGGACTGGTTGCGACATTCTTGTCTACTCTCTTGTTACTTCATCTTCCTCTTCAGCATCTAAATCAACCCCAAAATCATCTAAAGTTTCTCCTAAATCATTATGCCATTTTGTTCTATGAAAAACATCAACTTCGATTTCTTGGTGACCTCCATCTGGTGGCCAAGGTAAATTAAGTTGATCATCATCATCATTTTTTTCAAAATCAACACCATTTGTACGTGGACCTGAAAATGGTAATAACCATTTGTAAGGGTAACCACAAGCATCAACTAAATTTCTCCATGCTCCTAAATCATAGGGAAATATTATATCATCAGATGTCATATCTGGAATTATTTGATCAGTATCATTCATTTCAATCTCATTTGAGGAAGTCCTATTCCATGAAACTAATTTTGGCATTGATTTATTATGAATCTTGAGATAATTCTTTCTTATTTGATCCCAAAATCTTTCAGTCTCAATCAGATTTTCCACTCGTTCCATCTCCCAAACTTCAATTTGAGTCATTCCTCGAACCATCATATTTATTATACACCTTAAAAACAAGATTGTTATAGTTAAGAATACAAAAAAAACAAGCGGTATTAAAAAAATAACAGCCACTAGTTCCGGTTTTGATATCAAATAGATTGGAAGATCACTATCTTGATAATATTGATAAACTCTTTTACATAGATTAATAAATGCAAATCCAGTAGTAAACATAACCCAAGCAAGAAATCTTAAAAAATGGGGTAGATTCTTATGACCAACACAATTAAGAGTCCAGGGACAATGATGATCCATTTTCAAAACGCATGTCTTGCAACTTTTACAATGATGAGTTCGTTCAGGTTTATAATTTTTACATTTCTTACACCATCTTTTCCATTCATCTTCTTTTGGAACATAGTTCTGAGGTGGTACTCCAGGAGGTGTAGAGCAAGCTAAATAATACGAAATCCAAATCATCGTTATACTTAATTCTAATTGAATTTGTTGACTTCTAGACATATGATTTGCAAAGACGAAATAATGTGCTCCATAACCCAATATTGCTATGATTACACAGGGGATCTTTAGTTAGTAATTTACGGTTTTATACATTGAAAGTATACTTACAATCACCCCTAACCAGGGCCATTTGAACTTCACTGCCATAACTTGTGTTCTGGAACTGATCTTTTGATATGTTGTATACAGAACCTATAAGGAAGAGACAAAAACGAAAGAACAACGCTTTACGTATTTAGGCGTGATGAGCTAAGTAAGTCAATGGCTCTTTTAAACAAGTGGTATCATTTGGATAAGGACTTCACTCTAAAGCTAAGAACTTTTTATCAGTCTGAAAATAGTGAAAAAACATTGAAAAGATTACATAATTATTTAGATTAATTTGACTGATTGTAAATTGGCAGGCCACCGTATCCCGAGTGTCTCTTCAAACTTGTTCTCCCTTTATACTTCAAGCATTCTCGCCTTATCCTCATAATCCTAACTTATTTTGCAATCAAGTCAACTCTACTCTACACTACTTCGGTTTTTACACACAATCTCAACAGTGGCAATAAAATCAAATAACCTATAGCTACCTCCATCATGACATCAATTGGTACCGGTTACGATTTATCTAATAGTGTTTTCTCACCGGATGGAAGAAATTTCCAAGTTGAATATGCTATGAAGGCAGTAGAAAATGGTGGTACATCTATTGGTATCAAATGTAAAGATGGAATAGTTTTAGCAGTTGAAAAGATTATAAATTCAAAATTATTAGTACCAGGAAGAAATAGAAGAATTCAAACAATAGATAAACATATTGGAGTGGCGTACTCTGGATTATTACCTGATGGTCGTCATTTTGTCAATAGAGGTAGAGATGAAGCTCAACAATTTAGATCAATGTATAAAACACCAATTTCAGTTCCACAATTGATGGATAGATTAGGAGTTTATGTTCAAAATTATACTTGTTATAATTCGGTAAGACCATTTGGTGTTGTTTCAATCGTTGGTGGTGTTGATCATAAAGGTCCTCATTTATATATGATTGAACCAAGTGGAACTTTTTGGGGTTATACTGGTGCCGCTGCTGGAAAAGGAAGACAATCTGCTAAATCAGAATTGGAAAAACTAGAATTTGAACTGTTGACAGTTAAAGAAGGTGTTAAAGCAGCTGCAAGAATCATTAATCTTGCACATGAAGATAATAAAGATAAAGATTATGAATTAGAAATTACATGGATTTCCAAAGAAGAAACAAATGGAAACCATGAATTTGTTCCTCAAGAATTAGTAGATGAAGCATTAAAGCAAGCTCAAGAAGATGATGATGAAGATGAAGATGAAGAAATGAGTTAGAAGATGAAAAAATGACTTGAAAGAATTGGGAGAAGTGAGTAGTCGGTACAATATATATATATATATACCAATGTTCATGTAGTAGCGATAACTTGTACTCTGTTACTATTGTCTTACACCTGTATATAACAACATGTTTATGTTTAGCATAAAGAATAAATACACGATAGACTCCAGACCATAAGAGTATTATGACACATCAGAGTGGTTATAGACCAGAACTGTTACATCATGGACTTGAATGGAGTGAAGATGAATTTGGAGAGTCAGGGAATGAATCTGTTGTGATAAATATTCGTGAAAAGAAACTGTATCAAGGTTTAGATCATATTTATAATGATAATGAAAATCAAGTAGAAGAGGAGTTTGATGATTCAAGTTCTTTTATAATGAACCCAGTACCAAGGAATAAAGAGTATAATAAGAACCGAAATTCAAGTTTTAGTGATCTTAATAATGATTTCTCAGTATTAAAGTTACAACAACCTTTGAGTAGAGGGACATTGGATTCTAGTGCTTTTGATGAATCTTTTGATGAAGAGAAACTGGATATAGATTTGGATTTACAAAAGATACCATTACAATCGGAAGAGAATAAAGCACCTTGGAAACGTTTAAGATCATCTCATCTTTCATTTTTAAATACTACAAGGATTCCATCATTAGATACATCATCAGCTACAAAGATAGAAACCTTAAATAAAGAGCTAACTGGGTGTAAGATTCAAATACGATTTCTCAAACAATTCATTCAAAAGTTAGTAGAGAATGGTGATATGGATCCAATTCAATTACAAAGTTTACCTGATGTAGGTGACTATAATGATTATGAAGAGCTTAATAAGATTAATGAGGATATGCTTAAAAGTCTAGAGAGTTTCCAGAATGAAATTAAACATAAAGAATCAACTATAAATCAATTACATGATATGATATCTCATTGTGAAGGAGTTACAATTGAACTTATTCAAGATATTATTAATGAGCCTAGAACAGACAAAGCATCTATAAAAGCTCTTCGACACTGTCTTGATGGGAAACAATTGATTATAATGCTACAAGCTATAAAATTAGAATTAGCCAAAAGAGCAGAAGCATATCAAGATATTGAAACAGAATTAAAAGTAGCAGAGGAAGAAAATATTCAGATTAAAGCTGAGAAACTTGCTCTTGAAAATGAACTATTTGATGACAATCTATCACCGAAAACTCCATCAGAAGTATCAAACAATTCTGAAACAAAAATGTTAGATATAAATCAAAAATTCGAAGAATATCAAAGAATTATAGATGAACTTCAAGATCAGATACGTGAATACGGGAAAGAAAAAAATATAGAGACAGATCAAGAAGTATACCATTTAAGACTTCAATATCAAAACCTACAAAAAGAATTTAGAAATCTTGAATTACGATATAATAAGATCCTGACAGAATCTACCAAAACAATATCAACATTAAGTAAGAAATTAAACAATACAGAAGAAGAATTGTTTGCATTTGGTGAATTACAAAAGACTTATAGTGAGAATAAAAAGAACCAAAAGATGTTAATGGAGGAAAAGAATAGATGGTTAGATAACAAAGAAGCTTTAAAGAAAGAAAATGAATATCTACGAAGACTTATTACAGATATGAAGAATAAGTTAGAAGTACTAGAGAATCGTGAAAAGACGGTATTTAATATTGAAAATGAAGAATTATTTATAGATTTGATCCAAGTTGATATGTATGAATTTCGGAAACTTCACAAGTCATTTAGTTTAATAACAGATGATTCTTCTTTAATAGATCCAAAAAGAAAGATGGAACATATGGAGAAACTAATGGCACATAATGATAAATCAACTCAAAGTAATGATTATAGATTACTTAAAATCTATCATAGATCAGTTTTTGATTATTTTGCAAGATCGGTTGATATTATAGTTAATGATCATGTAAAGATTTTGTTAAAAGAGAATAACTTGAATTCACAAGCCGGTGAACATGTTACAAAATTAACAGCCAGAATTGAAGAATTACTGAAGATAAATGATCAATTAATAAGTCAACTTGATAATTATGAAGAAACAAATGATTCAAGTCGATCTATAATATATACAAAGGCATCAGGTGAATCAGGATCGGGAAATGATTCAGTAAATTCAACCTTTTCTTTAAAATGGTATGAATTTAGAATAGAAGCATTAGCAGCAAAATACAAAGCTGAAAGAGAAGCAAGAGCTTATGAGAATAAAGAAGCACAAAGAAGATTGAAAGAGTTGGAGAGTGAGAATGCTAGACTTCGAGCACAATTTGATCTATCAATGTAATGGATATTTGTATTTCGCACTACCTGTTATATACTTTGCACTACTTTAAAAATGAAAAATTTTCGAGCACACTACATCTAAAACAAGTTCTATATCAATCATAATGCCAGATTATAGTGATCTTGAAAAGGAAATAAACCTTGATGATCTTGATTTTTCAGATCTTGAAGAAAAATTTCAAGTTTCCAATGATTTTGGTTTAGATAATTATGTTGTAGTTGATGGAGCACCAATTGCACCAGAATCAAAAGTTCCAATTTTAATAAAAGTTTTAAAGAAATTATTTAACACAGTAGGTGAAGTTGTTGAAGGTGATGAAGGTATTCATATGCCACTTGAAGATGGGAAATCAAAAGGATATTTATTTGTTAAATTCCAAACATCAGAAATGGCAGATGCTGCTATTCAACAATTAAATGGTAAGAAATTAGATCAAAAGCACAGATTACTAGTTAATAAGTTGACTGATATTGAAAAATTTGGTGTTGAAGGTAAAGTCCCTGAAGAATTTATCGAACCAGAATTACCACCATTTGAAAGTCATGGTTATTTGAAATCTTGGTTACAAGATAAACAAGGTCGTGATCAATTTAGTTTACATTTTTCAGAAACAGTTGGTGTTTATTGGAATAAGAAGAAAAATGATCCAGAAGAAGTATTTGAACCAAGAAAAGGATTTACATCTAAATATGCTAAATTCTCACCAAAAGGTACATATTTCTTTTCAATTCATCCTCAAGGTATTCAAGCTTGGGGTGGTGATAATTTTGATAGAATTCAAAAATTTGTCCATAATCAAGTTCGTTTAGTTGATTTTTCTCCAAATGAAAAATACATGATTACATTATCTCCATTACCAATTTCGTTACCTGAAACTCAAGCTGAAATGGCAGATTTCCCCTTTGGTCCAGAAAGTAAAGGTCATAAATTAGTTATTTGGGATTTACAAACTGGTGCACCTGCTAGAACATTTGCATTACCACCTCATTTAGAAGATCAAAAGGAAATGCCATGGCCATTAGTAAAATGGTCTCATGATGATAAGTATTGTGCTAGACAAGGTCCCGATGCTTTAGCAGTTTATGAAACTCCTTCGTTTCTGTTATTAGATAAAAAATTAATTAAAGTTGATGATATTGTTGATTTTGAATGGGCACCTTCTGGGGTTAAACTTGAGAATTCAAAGAAAGAAAATGGTGAATATGTTTTATCTTATTGGACTCCAGAATCAGCAAATCAAACTGCCAGAGTTGCCTTAATGCAAATTCCATCAAGACAAATTATTAGAACAATTAACTTATTCCAAGTTAGTGATTGTAAAATGCATTGGCAAGATGAATCAAAATATTTGTGTGTTAAAGTTGATCGTCATACTAAATCTAGAAAGACTTTCTTTTCTAATTTAGAATTCTTTAGACTTACTGAAAGAGATATTCCAGTTGAAAAATTAGAATCTAAAGATGTAATTGTAAATTTTGCATGGGAACCAAGAAGTGAAAGATTTGTTACTATCTCATACTTAGATGATGGTAATCATAATCCATCGATTCCAAAGAGTACAGTTTCCTTCTATGCTCCAGAAATTCAAGGTAAGAATAAACAAACCACTGTTAAATATAAAGTATTCAAATCATTTGAAAATAAGTTTGCAAATACAATTTTATGGGCACCAAAAGGTAGATTTGTCGTCATTGCTTATATCTATAAAGTAAGTGGTGAATTGGAATTTTATGATGTTTCGTTTGAAGATGAAAAGAAACCAACCAATAAGAATAATGTAAAATTATTAAAGACAGAGAAATTTGCTGGTATGACAAATCTTTCTTGGGATCCATCAGGAAGATTCCTTGCAGCATGGTCATCAACATGGGCGCATAGTATTGAAAATGGATTCAAATTATTTGAATTTTCAGGTAATTTATTAAGAGATGATCCAATTGATAATTTCAAAGAATTTATCTGGAGACCAAGACCAGCATCATTATTGAGTGCTGCTGATAGAAAGAATGTTAGAAAGAAATTAAGAGAATATAGTGCACAATTTGATGAAGCCGATGCTATGGAAGCTGATGCTGCAACTCGAGAAGCTATTTTAACAAGAAGAAGATTATTAGAAGAATGGAGAGAATATAGAGCTAAATATGGTCATGCTAGTCTTGAAAAGAATGAAGTTCAAGCAGAAACCATTGAAGAGATCAAAGAGGATATTATCGAAGAAAAGGAAGAAGTCATTGAATAAATATATTAAATATATACAAAATCGATTAACATGATTTAGTTTGTAATTGAATTCCATGCCATTTAGCAATTTCATCTTTAAGAACTTCATTAACCAATCTATGTTGTTTTATCATTGTAAGACCTTTAAATTTATCACTTTCTACCAATATTGCAAACATTGAACCACATCCACCAGAGACATCTTTAACTTCTAAAGTTTTTGGATTGAAATTTGATTTTAGTATTTGAAATACTTTCTTTTCATATTCATCCATGATTTGAGTAGAATAAAGACGTTTTGGCGTTAACCTTACTGTTCCACATCTAAGTATACTAAACATCTTTGTAATGAAGTTATGATGACTTCTCTGATTTGACTTGGATTAAATACAGGACGAGAACTCACTGCTCAAGTATCAACTTGATCAGATGTCAAATAATACCCTTAGAATAGTTGTTTGTGGAGATGATTCAGTAGGGAAATCTTCTCTAATAGTGTCTTTAATAAAAGATCAATTTATACCAAGTATACAAAATGTTATACCTCCAATTACAATATCAAAGGATGATTATATGAATAATACTACAGAATATACTAAAGAAAAGACAAACAAACCTGATGTAGATACAATCCATGATATAGATATACTGAAATATATTCCTCAAACCACTATAATTATAGATACTAACTCAAGTGATAAAGAACATTTACAAAAAGAACTAAAGAATGCTGATGTTATATGGTTAGTATATTCAGATCATTATACTTATGAAAGAATATCATTACATTGGTTAACATTATTTAGATCAATGGGTGTAAATCTACCTATTATATTATGTGCTAACAAATCGGATCTAATAGATCCATCAACAAGTATTAAAACACAAAATCGTGAGGAATTTGTTTCTTTGATAAATGATTTTAAAGAAATCGAAGCTTGTGTTAGATGTAGTTCAAAGGAAAACGACAATGTAGTTGAAGCTTTTTATTTATGTCAAAGAGCTGTAACTCATCCAATATCACCTATATTTGATGCAAAGGAAGGGAATTTAAAACCAATTGCAGTTACTGCTTTGAAAAGAGTTTTTTATTTGTGTGATAAGGATCAAGATGGTTATTTGAATTTTGATGAATTTTCTTCTCTTCATTCAAAATGCTTTAGTCAAATATTTACTAAAGAAGAATATGCAACAATCATTGACTCGATAAATCAGAGAATATACCCTGATATAAATTCCAAAGGTGAAGTTAAAGGTATTCTGGAGGATGGATTTATACTTTTAAACAAAATCTATGCTGAAAAGGGTAGACATGAAACTATTTGGGGTATACTTCGAACCTTTCATTATACAAACTCACTTTCTCTAAATGATAAATTTTTATTCCCAAAGCTTACTATAAATCCATTATCAAGTGTAGAGTTAAGTCCTATTGGTTATAATTTTTTAGTTGATCTATTTATAAAATTTGATAAAGATAATGATGGTGGTTTAAATGATGAAGAATTACATAATCTATTTAGACCTACCCCTGGTCTACCTAATTTATGGCAAGAATCAAATTTACCTTCTTCTGTCGTCTGTAATGATAAAGGTTATGTTACATTACAAGGATGGCTTGCTCAATGGAGTTTAACAACATTTTTAGAATACAAAACCACTTTGGAATATTTAGCATATTTGGGTTTAGAAGATCCAATTAAATCTTTAAAAATTACAAAACCAAGGAGGTATCGTCAAAAAACTGGTACCATATACAGAAATGATGTTAATGATAGAAATGTATTTAATTGTTTTTTACTTGGACCACCACGATCAGGGAAAACTTCATTAATGGAACTGTTTTTACGTGGTAGTTATAGTGAAGCATATTCTCCAACTATCAAACCAAGGTTATGTGTTAAAGATATAGAATTAAGAGGTGGTAAACAATGTTACTTAATCCTTGAAGAATTTGGTGAACTGGAAGGTGCAATATTAGAAAATAAAAAAAGATTAGATCAATGTGATGTCATTTGTTATATATATGATTCTTCAGATTCCGAATCATTCCAATATTTGGTTGATCTTAGAAAGAAATACTCAAATACTATTAATGAGGTTCCATGTGTATTTGTTGCATTAAAAGCAGATTTAGATAAACAACAACAAAGATGTGATGTTCAACCTGAAAATTATACAAGAGATTTATTTTTAAATTCTCCAATGCATATATCAACTGAATGGGATACTTCATTAAATGAATTATTTGTTCAATTAGTTGATGCAGCGAAAAATCCAAGTGAAGCAACCCCCGGACTTCAAGTAGAAACTCATTCACCAATTGATGAAAATTTTAAACATTTAGTTTTAGCTGGAAGTGCAATCTCGGTTATGGCTTTGGTTCTGATATGGATTTGGAAAAGTTCTTTACAAAGTTCAAGAGGATGATATTTTGCAACCGGCACTGCATACACGACATCTAATGATTTTCATAATTTGTGCAGACCTCATCTCATCAAGAACTTAATCATGTCAAAAGAATTTAAACCAGTAACGGTAGATAAACCAATACCCACTACATTTGATTTAGGTAATTTAACAACATTTGATACAAATCCATTAGATAATTCAAAATTGAAAAATGAACAAGAAAAAGAAGAATATTTAAGAGAAACTGCAAGAGATAATGTCCAATTATTGATTAATCAAATTTTGTCTTTACCAGTTAAAACAACAACAGAAACACATGGATCATCAACTGGTCAAAATTCAACTATGACATTAGTTCAATTACCAGATTGTACGACTATGTTACCAAGAGAAAAAGCTATTCCAAAGGAAAAAGCACAAACTAAATGGGAGCAATTTGCTGCTAGAAAAGGAATCAAAGCTAAACAAAAGGATGGTAAAATGGTATTTGATGATGCTACAGGTGAATGGGTACCAAAATGGGGTTATAAAGGTAAAAATAAAGAACTTGATGATCAATGGTTAGTTGAAGTTCCAAATAAACCAAAATTAACTGAAGAAGATTTGATTGATCCAAGAACTTTAAAGAGAGCTGAAAGAAAGAAATTGATTAAAAAGAATGAATTACAACAAAAAAGAAATTTAAAACAAGCTTGAAGATAGGTGGGTTAAAGTTGTTGTAGATTTTTCAGCGTATCTCGGTAGGATGAGGTGAGACCGCTATGATCTCTATATATAAATTGGTATTGTATATTACAAATAAACAAAAAGTGAGAAGTTTAACTAAGATGGAGTCGAGTGTAGTAAAAGAGTATTTACCAACGATAGATGTAAGTAGAAGAAATACTGTTTTGATGGATCTTTTGATACTAATAATAGGCAATATTGAGTGTTTCAGATTTAGAAAAAATCACTGTTAAAAAAATTCGAAATGCATTACAAGAATTATTTGATGTAAGCTTTGATGAATCAAAGGAAGAGATCAATGAAATCATATTAGGTCGCTATTATTTTCTTTTAGATGAGAGGGCACAAGAGAAGAAAAGTGAAAAGGAAAGATTAGCAGAAATTGAAAAATCTGATGCTATACTAGCGAAGAAATTACTGAAATCAGATGGAAGAACAACAAAAAAACGTAAAGTTGAAACTCCTAAAAAAGTAAAGAAGAAAACCGAGAAGAAAGCACCAAATACAAATTCAGGGTTTCATAGAGTTATGAATTTATCACCTCAATTATCTGATATAATTGGGGTTGAATCATCATCAAGACCAAATGTAGTAAAACTTTTATGGAAGTATATAAAAGATAAAGAATTACAAAATCCTCTGGATAGAAGGTTAATAACGTGTGATGATAAGTTATATAAGTTATTCAAGAGAAAGAGTGTCAATGCATTTGAAATGAATAAATTTCTTTCAGATCACATACATAAACCAGAAGCTTCTGACATAGGATCTGATAGTTTAAAATCAAAATCAGAAATAACATCTGATTTAAGTGATGTTGATGAGAGTTGAAAAAGAGCTGCTTTTATCTTTACATAGAGCTTTATATAATTTTTTTTAGATAAATCATTTCATACTACTTCTTTGGATCAGTACCGGATTAGTGCTAGGACTCGCAATTTTACTTACATAATCAAAATACAATACAAATAAGTCACGAGCCATACATCATCATAAACATGCTGATACCAGGTAGTAGGGCACAAAGCCTTGCTTCTGGTAATTTACTTCTTGAAGATAAAAAATATGAATTAGTTGATCTTGGTAAAGTTTACGAATGTATCTTAAAGATTTTTATACTAGAATATATTAATGAAGCAAGATTCAGAACACCACTTATAAACCCACTGACTACACTCATTAAAGAAGAGGATTTAAGATATCCAACAACATTAATTACATCTTTAGAAACTCGTTTAAATAGTATAGCAATGAAAAAATTAGGGAAATCTATTGAGGAGACAACAAGAAGATCATTACTTCGATTTTATAGTGAACTTCTAGATCCAAAATTCAAGTTGGATCTCTCTAAAAATAATAAACCAGAATATCTATTGATGAAGTTTGTCTCTTCAGCAAATAAAGAAGTGAATAAACTTGGAACAATCAAACAAAGTGATATCAGTTTAACAGTATTTAAACAAGCAGATACATTTGTACAAATTATTATAGATTTACTAGGGAAGGAGAAGAATTGTGAGAAAGTTATTGTAAAGTTACAAGAACAGAAAGATTCTCTTAAACCAAATAAACAACTTCATCAAACTCTATCGAATTCAGATAGCGTTTCATATCCAAAACCAACATTTCGAGTTTCAGATATGGATAAGGGACTTTTAGATCTAATTTGTGTTTTATTTGAAATAGATCAGATCAAAGTCCAACAAGATATATTCAAATTTAAAGACTTAACAACAGAGAAAGCACTTCATCAAGATATAAAACAAATCTTGTTCTATCTAGATAAAGACTTGGGACAACTAAATTCTAAATCATTCCCAGAATTAGAAGCATATCAAAGTTGGAAGCTTCGGGAGAAAGATAACTGTAATTTTCTTTTACAAAAGTATAAAGTCCATCCTCATATGAAACTTATAAGTATACCACCTTTACCATCAGGAGAAGATTTTTATATTCTACCTCCTTCAAATTCAACAAGATCATACTTTGTTGCAATATTACGTTTGATATTAAAATTCGATATAGACTCAACATCTAAATCATGTAATACACTTATAAATCTTTGTGGGAGACTTTGGAGAATTGACTATCCAGCACGAGCAGTTTGTCTTTATAGTGCTGCTAATATATCTGGATTTATGAGAGATTCATTATATGATGAACCATCACCAATAGATCCCGAGAAAGCTACTTTAATATTCCATTTTTGTAAAAGATTATTAAATGATCCGGACGATTGGGATCTCAAGTATACATGGTCATATAAAGATCAAGATGAATGGATTAAAAATTTGACAATTTCGTACAACCAGACATTATATGGTATTAAAGAATGCATATCTCAATTATTTAACAAGGAAGTAAAGCCAAAATTTGGACCGTATCTTAATTTTCTAGGTGAATACATAGAATCTGATTGTTTATTTACTGCAGTCGAAAGTAATGGACTGGTTAAAAAATGGGAGAAAAGACTATCAAAGTCATTATTAAAAGCATCTGAATTACGTTATGCTAATTTATTAAGTAATTTACCAAGAGATAATACTTTAAGTATATTACATGTACTAGAAATTTCAGATGCCATTGTTGCTGATGTTAGAATTCTTCAAAAAAGATACAAGAATCCTCTTTTAGGATTTTTAAACGTTTCTCGTACCTCAGCTGCTGTTACTTGTGGGATGTTTGCAGCAGATGCTGAAAATATTCTAAAACATATTGTTTCGTATGTTAAAAAGAGAAATGAATTTGTATCATATAGCGATGCTTTAGAAGCATATAAGTCCTTGTACGAAATAAGAAGTATATTTAATCAAGTATCAAGTACAAACTCTAGTTTCAAATTCAAACTTGAGTCGTTCTTCTTTCAGTATTTGGAAAATTGGGTTGAAGAAAGTAGTGAAAAGATTATCAATATAGTTAAAGAAGCTGTTAGAAAAGATTCTTTTGAACCTATTAATCTTGAATCTGATGAGAAGAAGATAAGTTCTTCAGTTCTAGATATATTCACTCTTGTTAAAGAATATTTAAAAATACTAAATCTGCTTGATTGGCAAGATAAATATCAATTGGCTCTAGTACAAACTAAATTACTTAAAAGCATAACTGATGGATGTATTATATACGCAAACATTGTACAAGAAAAGATTAACAATGACTTACTCAATGATGATAAAAAGTCTGGAATTTCTGAAGAAACCAAAACTGAAAAAGGATCTTGGTTAGATGAAGTGAAAAGTGTTGTTAATAGTATACAATATGGTTCTGGTAAATATGAAATTGAAGAACCTTATAGTTTCAAATCAGAAACTTGTACAGCATTAAATAATCTTTCAGCAATGATGATTCATTTAGCAAAGATAGAAGATGTTTTAGATCCTGAACTGGTATCAAATATTATTTTAAAGAATGATCCAGCTTCCAAAAAAATGTACAAAAGTCATCTTTTCTCGGTAAGAGTTATAAAGGCAGAAAACTTGAGACCAAGTAATACATCGGCTCCGGAAAATTTACGGCCTTATGTTACATTTATAGAAACTTCAGTGAGAAAAAGTGTTGGAAGGACAAGAACATTGATGGGATCACATCCTGAATGGGATGAAGAGTTTGAATTATCAATTGCTGCCAATGAAACATTAACAGTTTCATGTACAGTTTGGGATGAAAAATTTGGTACTCATGCTATTTGTGGAAGATCTCTTATGCAACTTGATCCTAGAGGTTTTAAAAATGATGGTATACCACAAGAAATATATTTAGATCTTGATACTCAAGGAAGAGTTTTAGTTGAAGTTGCAGTTGAAAGTGAAAGAGTTGACGCGTTATTTGTAATGGGAAGAGCACAAAGAAGTTTGAAAAGAGCACAAGAAAGATGTATCAAGCTTGTAGTTGAAAAATTCTCTCGATTCATTCACCAATGTGTTTCAAGAAATTGTTTAAAGTCAATTTGTGGTAATTCTGGTAATATCAAACCAACTCCTGATCAAGTCGATGAAGCTATGGTACCTTTGTATAATTACTTGAATCTCAATCTTCAAGTATTAGCAGAATACTTAACTCGTGAAATTTTATTCAAGGTTATGATTGCATCTTGGATTGTTGTAATATCAAGTGCTGATGAGCTTTTATTACCAAAACTTGCCAGTGCAAAGACTTTCCAATTTTCTAATATGGGAGCAACATCAAATAAAGGATGGCAATCAGCTGTCACTTCAGCGGTGGCAAATGTAACCCAATCTATTGGAATAATTGGTTTTGGTAATTCGTTAACTAGTAATGAAATCGAAACAGTTTTTTCATGGCTTCATCATCTTTGTCTTGATTTTTTTCATAATGAAGGGAATGGACCACCAATTGAAGAATTGAAAAATTCACATTATCAAGCTTTGTTATTATTACCAGTTTATTATGATAGAGATATTCCATTTTTAAAACAAGAAGTTGAAAGGCTTTCTCCTGCTTTT
Organism: Glucitozyma multigemmis; assembly: GCA_030572295.1. Taxonomy (NCBI): domain Eukaryota; kingdom Fungi; phylum Ascomycota; class Pichiomycetes; order Serinales; family Debaryomycetaceae; genus Glucitozyma; species Glucitozyma multigemmis. The sequence goes on from JAJLZT010000001.1 coordinate 636,197, forward strand.
ATCCAAAGTTTGAAAGAAAAGAATAATATATTCAGTAGTAAAGTGAATGGTAAAAGTGGTTTAAAAAGAGCTGGTAGTATATTAAGAAGTAATACCGTATCAGCAAATGCTACTGCTAAAACAAGAGCTTTAGCAAAGAAAGAAGCAGTTGAAGCAAGATCAGATCCAATTGCTGCACAAACTGCGGCAGAAGATATAATTTTGCGTTTGTTATTGATTAAGAATGAAAAAGCATTTGTAGCTACAAGATTAGAACAAAGGGAGAGGTTAGCACATAGTGTTGCAACAGAAAGATTGGCGAGAGAGGCAGCAGAAGGGAGATTTTATAGATAGACTTTAGTTAAATTTTTAAAAATTAGCTATACATTAGCTTTTTACTAATACAAACGCTTACCAGCAAAAGAAGAAATTCACCCGAGTTAAACTCTTTCATGTGTTGGTTGTATCATCAACCGTGTGATCCACAGTATTATCCACAGTATTATCCACAGTGTTATCCACATTATCCACCGTGTTATCAATTGTCATATTAGTGTTATCAACTGTAATATCATTTTGAGCTTCACCACCTTCAGCTTCACCAGTTTCTACTTGATTGGAAGTAGAATCATCAGCTGTTGTATCATTACCATCTTGTTGTATGGTAGTATCATTATGTTCAACAAAAGTTGATTCTGCTTCAGCAACTTGTTTAACATCTGTATTGGTTGTTTTGGACTCCCCTTCCTCTTTATCAACTTCCATTGGTTCTGTTTCAATAGATGACTTTTTACTTTCAAAATACGCAGCTGAACCGTTTTCATAAAGTTGTTGGACATCATTTTCAATACTTTCAGCATTTTCTCCTTCTTCAAGATTACTCTTCCAACCATGAGTATCACTTTCAATAAATTCCTTCAAGTTAGATAATCTCTCTTCCTTTGATACGCTTTCTTCAATTGGCTTATTATAAACCAAATTTGAAGTAAAGTTATCAGAAGAATCAGCTTCAAAGAAGAGTCTATATGAATTTTCACAAATAGAAATTTTCAAATTTGCTTCGATAGATCCTTCACAATTATCATCTTCGATACTTTCAATAGAAGATTTCAAAAATGGCATATTAATTTTAGAAGCTGTTATACCTTCAGTTGGATGTGACATTACATAACTTGTCACATAATAATTATATTCTTCATCAGCATTAGCATGATCATTAATAGTCAAATCATCAAGAGCAACAAATTGAATATCAACACTTTGTTCTTCATCATTCATGATTATATTAAACATGTTTTCATCACTTAACATTAATGATCTTACTTGCATACGATAAAGTATTTGTTCTTTTGCAGTTGATGTTGGATTCGTTCTATTATTCTCATAAAGTACAATCATCCCCAGAGTCTTTTGATCAACAACTATTGTATGCATATGTTTAACCATAGCTTGTACAACTTTATCTATTGTATAGATTTTATAAGCTTCATTACGGAATCCTTGACGAATAGATTCTTCAAACCATTGGTGTTCAACTTCACCTTCAATAAGTTTTTCTGATAAGATGAGGACTTGTTGATAACAGTCTTTATTCCCATCAAGTTCGATATTTAGATCTTTTAGTTGATGTGAAATTAAATTCAAATCTTTTGCAAATTTTGGAACTTTTCTACTTCTAATTTCAGCTCCAACTGCATCACTTATATTTGAAATTTCTTCTAATCTTTCATATAATGTTCTTAAATGACGAAAGAAGACATAGATAGTAGTGTTACAAAAAAGATTGTATTTATTCAACTTATCCGTCACTGGTTCTGTTGATGTAGATTTGAGGGTTGTTGTTTTAACCCACAGTTCACTACCTTCATTTTCCTCTAAAGGTTTTTCTCCTTCTTGTCCAGTAGGTGATGGCAGACCATTACGATCTTCTTTTTGAGATTTGGATTGTTTCTTTAAAACATCACGTAACATATCATTCTCACGATGTCTCTTTTTCGAATTCGAAGTATCATTTGAATTTTTTGATTCTTCTGAAGATGTTTCACCTGCTTTATCTTGAAGTTTCTTGGATATCAAGAATTGATCAATCTCTTCCGTTGGGATTTTGAAAAACAATGAAATGAAAAATTTAAGAAATTGTGATAATTTTTCACTATCACCAACTGAATAATTAGAAGATCGACTAACAAACACATCGGATAATCTTAAGATATCAAATAGTATACTTTTGTTTTTGAACTCATAATGTAATTGTTTTTGTGGTTTTGGTGTTAATGGATGTAATCTCTTATTTTGTTGTTCTACTTTAACAGTACTAATCTCACTAACTAATTGCTTTGTAGCAAGAAGTTTTTTGTCTGCTTGTTTGAAAGTTAGTCCTAAATGATCTAATGACTTATAAAACACTTTTTGTTCCATTTCTCTCCAAACTTTATTCCATTCTCTATGAGAACGTTTCCATTCTTCATCTTTTTGTTTAAGTCTCTTTAAGACTATTGGTACTGCTATTGCTGGATTTTCATGTAAAGCATCAATAACTTCAAATCCACGATCTTTATCATATACTTTTCTTAAAACTTTTCTATAAATCGTCATAGAATTATGACCTAAACCTGGTGGTAATTTAAAACTTGCTTTTTGTTCTGGTGTCATATTGGCAATTCTATTTGCTATCGTTTCCAAGGTTTGTATAGTTCTCAAATTTGATTCCATATAATAATCAAATTCAAGACGTTCTTCTTCAATTTTGAAAAGTATCTCTTCATATTGATTCTTACGATGTGCAACAAAACCAGAATCCTCAGATGCCCAAGTTGGATGTCCAACCCATTCATCATTCAAAACTTCCCAACACATTTCATCTCTACCTGAACATGGCATATAGGTCTCTGCTTTTGGTAATTGTCTATAAGAAGGTCCATAAGCTTTACATAAAGATAACTCTAATTGATGTTTCTTGAAAGTGATATTCTCAATATTCTTTGGTTTCTCTTCATAACCAACAAATACTTTGAACCATTCTAATAAATCTTGATGAGTGTCTCCAATAAAAGAATCAACTCTTTCAACCAAAGTATTCTTGTCAATAATATCTTGTGAAAACAAGTTCAAAATCTTTAAGAACTCATTATAAGTTTGTTTGTTACCAATGGCCTTCTTGACCTTGTCAAAGAAACTAATTTCTTCCAGGAATGAGTATGCTTTTAAACCTTCTGATGGTATAACTGGTTCAGGAACACCCGGTACCAAAGTTGAATTAGCTGCTTCTCTTGAGTATGATCTTGAAATTGGTTGTTGTGAACTAGCTCTCATATTAGAATATTGGCCATCATAATTATTTTCATATCCTTGAGTTTCGGAAGATACCGAATTATGCGGTTTTGTCTTTTCACCAACTTGAGCTTGTTGATACTGATTTGAATATTGAACTGGATTAACCGGAGCTGAACCTGTACCTTGTTGAAAGTTTCCCACCGGTGGTAATTGAGATGAACCATTTGTTTGATATAATTCATTTTCTTGACCTATAAGTCCTTGTTGAACTGATTGATCATGTAATGCTTTGAGACCTTGTTGTGAAGGATGATCCAAACCATGATAAAGTTGTTGCTGATGATGATATCCTTGATTTGAAGTATCGGGTAAAAATTGTTTGAAATCAGCTAATAAATCGGGCGAATTTGCAAATAATACAGTCACCTGATCATAAACTTCACCAATTGGTCTTTGTTCCCTTTGATAAGTTTGTAAAATTTCCAAAAATTGTTTATAAATATCTGGTTGATTGGCAAATCTTGTCTTTATCTTATTTACATAAGAAATTGCATGATTAAATTCGATTTGACCCCCTCCTGGAGCAACATTGGTGGCAGCAGTCGCTGCTGTACCATTATTAGAACCAGCTAAAGAGTTTAGTTGATGCTCCTGAAATTGTGTTGGCGAATTTGTAGATGGTGGCATATTTGAAATTTGACTATCTTGATTTTGCCAATGTGAATAATTAACATTGATATTTGGTCTTGTAGTTGTCCCAGTTGGAGTAGTTACCCTTATTGGATTTGGATCTGATGGATCTAATGAACAATCGATTCTATAACCTGGAGGTAAGAATGTATTAAACCCTTGAATCAAGTTTGGATGTCCTCTGAATAAAGTCGATACTCTTCCAATAACACCTGGTGTATCAATACTTTGAGATTTAAAATCTTTCATTATATCCAAAAAATTGTTATAGACATCAGCTTGATCATAGAATTGAATTTTGACTTGATCCAAGTATGACAAAGCATCTTTAACATTCAATGGTCTATAGACATTTGAAGTACTAGATCGATTTGGAACACCTTGTGGAATAGATTGAGCTGATGCCAATGATACTGCTGCAGATTCTTTATTTGCTGCGGCAGCAGCAGCTATTGAAGATGGTGGTGGTAATTGAGCTGATTGTGATGCACCAATACTAGAATGTCTTCTATTGATTTCTTGTGACTAAAAGTTAGTATTTATTGAAAGGAGGAAAATCTTGATGATACTTACTTCTTGTTGATTGACTTGATCATTTCCTGGGTTAATTGATGGAATGGTAAATGTATGACCAGGTCCATGATGTCCTGTCCCATTACCTAGTGAGGGAAGACTGGGAAGTGGATAGAATGATTGGGAGCCTATTTGTTAGTTGGTTGAAGTGATTATTTGGTATAAACTGGTACTTACCTGTTTCTAATGTTGCAGGTGGTGGTAATATTGGTGGATGCTGACGACTTGATGTTAGTAAAAATGAAATTAAAAATCAAAACATTTGCTAGATATATGAATACATACTTCATTTGCTGACTTAATGAACGTTGACTTGACCAATGATCTTGTTGATTTGACATTATAATAAGTTTTCAGATTTTTTTTTAAAAAACCAGTTCAAACTTGAAAGATTTGAAAAAATTCTTCAGGCTTTGATCAAAATAAGCTTTATTCTTAATATTTGATCAATTAATACAATCAGATTTCACTACCTGGTGGATTTGATTCAATTTATGAAGGTAAGAGCAGATATTAATGTGTCTAATCGCTGATGGGTCCATTCGCAGTATGCAATCCGGGTAACATATCATTAAGTGCGGGTAATAGAGGATAGAATTGCGGGTAACCTCCCGATTTAACTTTTAAATTTTTGTTCTGGATACAAGAAAGCGAAACTATCAAAACTATGAAATTACACGACTTGAAAACTGATCTCATTTCAACAACTAGTATAAACACAATAATATGAATGCTCCAGATAGATTTGAGTTATTCATCTTGCCTGATGGCGTTGATAAAATTAAAATGACACCGGATACAAAAGTCCCAAATGCTGCATTGATTAAAATCGAAAGAGAAGATCATACATTAGCAAATTTACTTAGAGCACAATTATTAAAAGATGAAAAGGTTTTATTTGCTGCTTATAAAATTGAACATCCATTATTTGCAAATTTCGTATTAAGAATACAAACAGAAGATGATTATTCACCACGTGAAGCTTTGAGAAATGCATGTTCGGCTTTAATTAGTGAATTAGATATGATAAAGACAAGATTTAATGATGAATGGGCACTTAAGAGTTTATTAAGTAATAATGAAATATAGAAAAGATAACGTTCTAAAGGTTTATATTAATAGTATGCTATAATGCAAATAGCAGTTTTATACTGCTTAAATTTTCTAGGTCATATAAGCTCTTTTATCAACTTGAGCTTTTTCTTTAATGGATTCTTTTATAACTCTAATCTTATCTAAACAATCAGGTACATTTGTTGATGGGAAATTACCTTGTTTTAAAATTAAGATTAATGGATGAGTTTGAGTAATTCTATTTGGTGATATATGAGTTATAGCCAAACCATTTTTCAGTATACAAAGTTTATGATGATCTTTAAAATTAAATTGGAAATTACCATTTGTCATTTCAAACATAATATAATCAGGAGTTCTAGTATAACGACGTAAAAAAACTGTTTCTTTCCTTTCTTCATTATCACTTACATTGGATAAGTTTGAATTCATATAACGAGCAAAAAACTCAACAACTTCCAAGTATTTCTTTGTATTGGCTGGTGGATTGGTTATAGAATTCTCAATACATGACCAACCTTCATTTTCATTATATAACAATTCCATAAAGATATTTGAATTATGTAATCTTAAAACTGTATTTTCAGTATTAAATAAAACTCCAATATCATCATTATTTAGTTGATAAGAAAATCCATACTTATTTGAATAATCAACCCATTTACTTATTAAAGTTGGATTTTCACATCTAGGTAGTTCGACAGTATTTAATCTATCATCAATAGAATCTTGTAATCTTTGCATATTCATAAAAGTTTCACCACAAATCTTATCAAGTTGTTTTATAGTGGATTGATAGGTTGAATTTAAATTAAATTTCTTTTTATTAGATGATGTTATTTCTTGATATTTATATCTTGTATCATTTGGTGATAATGATTGTGGTAAAACAGCACTAGCCTTTTCAGAATATAAATCTGATCTTAAAATTTCAACCGGAGTTTTGATTTTTGGTGTATAAATACCAGCGGATCTTTTAGTTGTATTAAGGTTAATTGTTGATTGAGCTTTTGAAATTTGATCAAGACCATGAGGAGTTGAATGTAAACTCAATTCATGAGTCTTATCAGGGAATGGACCTTTAAACCAATCATAATCTAAAACTTCATTTATAGTTGGTCTATTTAAAGGATTTAGACTTAATAAATCTTTTATTAAGACTTTGGCATCATTAGATATTGGTTTATCTGATGGGAATGAATATTCAGTTTTTTTAATTCTTTCATAAATAACTTGAACATCTTTTGCTTGAAATGGTGGTTTACCAATTAATAATGCATACATCATAATACCAATTGCCCATATATCAACTTCAAAACTATGACCAACAGTCTTACCACCTAAAACTTCTGGTGCTATATAATTTGGTGTACCACAAATTGTATATTTTCTTGAATCTTGATCAGGTAGAATAGTTGCTAAACCAAAATCACCAAGTTTCAAATTCATATTTGGATCGAAAAAGATATTACCCAACTTTAAATCACGATGAATGACTCTTCTTGAATGTAAATATCTTATGGCACCAACAATTTGTACCATAAAAAAACGAACTTCAGGTTCACTAACTCTTTTTCTAGTTTTTAATAATTCCATTAATGATTGATTTGGACATATTTCCAATAAAATATAAACATTTACATCATCTTCAAAACAATCAACAAAATTTACAATATTTGAATGTTTCAAAGATTTATGAATTTTGATTTCTGATAGTAATTTTGTCTTTGTTTTTTCATTCTTTATTGAAGCTTTAGCAACAGTTTTAGCAGCAAAGATTTGACCATTTGAATCTTTCATTTGGAAACATCTTGCAAATCCCCCTTCACCTAAAAATGTCCCTCTACGATAATCTCTACCATTTCTTGTACGAACAATTGATGGTGGAGTTTTACATAAAGCAGATAATTTTTCCTTTTTCTTTTTTTGAACGGTTTTCGGTTCTAATGCTGATTTATAAAATTCTTGTGATGATGGAGCAGAATTTGGTAATGATGGAACAGGTAGTGATGGAGGATTTTGATTTTGATAATCAAATTTTTTAAGTGATTTTATTGGGGTTAAGTTAATTCTTGAATTAATCTGACCATTATTTAATGGTTGTAAAGGTTGGGAACGAATACCCGACATTATGTTTTTATAAGTTTTTTATATAAATTGGTATAAGCTACAGATTCATAGATATATATATAACTGTATTTGTGAACAAGCAATAGTACTGTATAGTGGGTTTTGTTTTAGAAATACTTTACTCAGGTAGTAACTAGTTATCAAAAATTACTTAATAGGTAAGATTTAATTGAAAAGAAAATAGAAAACAGATCGAAGAGAAAAAATTTACAATTTTAGTTATAAGAAGGTATATAAGTTGAATATTTATGTTTATCTGATTTTGGATATATGGCAATATTTACATTAATGTCGAATTGAGAAGTATTGATCTGAGCGAAAAATTGAACAATAGTAGTGGCTAGTGTATAGGATGGGTAGTGAGTTCTCGTCAAAAGTTTAATGTAGATGAACGGGATGTAGATGAAGGAGCAGTAGATGTAGACTTAGATGACGTAGTCTAAATCTATATAGTTTGAATTCCCATACTGAAAGTCGCAGTCTTGGTATTCTCGGTCGTCTTAGTGTTCTCGGTCGTCTTAGTGTTCTCGGTCCTCTGAGTTGTTCTCGGTCCTCTGAGTTGTTCTCGGTCTCAGTGTTTTCGGTCTTTCAGTCTTCTCGGTCCTCTTCCTCTCCCTCTCTCCTTAACTCCTCTCTATTGTCTACCACCTACCCACTCTCACCCGTCTTAATCTAATTATATAATCTACATTAACTTTTACGATTTATATTATGCAGTTGTTTATCTTCTTCTTTAGGTAAGATTTTATATTGTAAATCTGCAAATGAACAAAACAACAATCATTCATCATGCAAATATACTAATTCAATTATAAAGAGTAATGTAAAGCAATACAGAGTTGTAAAGTACTTAACCTGGAGACTATTGAGAATACTTTGACTACTGATATTGTTGTCGTGTCGCGTGAGTCGTGTAAAAAACTTACAATTTGAACATATTTTAATGTCATCATCAATTGATTGTTTGATTACACTTCAATAAAGTCATTTTGGTTAATTCACGCGATTTTTCCATTAATTCATAATGCCAACTCAAGTTGAAAAAAAACGTAAAGTTGATGAAGATTTACCATTATCACAAATCGAAGAACCATCACCTAAATTAAAAAAAGTTAAACAAGAAGTTACAATAACAAAAGTTAAAAAGAAAACTAAATCTAAAATTAAGGATGATGTACCTTTATCACTGCAAAAGAAACCACTGAAATCTCCTTCTCCTGAAATCAAAGATGAAGAAGATGATGATACTTATAAATGGTGGGAAACGAATAATGAAGAAAACGATGAACAGAAATGGGAATCTTTAGAACATAATGGTGTTATTTTTCCTCCTGAGTATGAACCATTACCTAGTCATATAAAATTATATTATGATAATAAACCACTTAATTTACCTCCACCAGCAGAAGAAGTTGCTGGTTTCTTTGGTGCAATGATAGAAACTGATCATGCTAAAAATCCAACTTTTCAAAAAAATTTCTTTAATGATTTTTGTCAAGTTTTAAAAGAATGTGGAGGATGTGGTGTATCAATCGATTCTTTTGAAAAATTGGATTTTACAAAGATGTATGCACATTTTGAACATTTAAGAGAAGAAAAAAAATTACTTACCAAAGATGAAAAGAAAAAAATTAAAGAAGAAAAAGAAAAACTAGAAGAACCTTATAAAACATGTCTTTTAAATGGTCGTAAAGAACAAGTTGGAAATTTTAGAATTGAACCACCTGGTTTATTTAGAGGTAGAGGTGCACATCCAAAAACTGGGAAATTAAAACGAAGAGTTTATCCAAAAGATGTAGTTTTAAATTTAAGTAAAGATGCAAAAATTCCAACACCACCACCAGGTCACGAATGGGGTGAAATTAGACATGATAATACAGTTACTTGGCTTGCAATGTGGAGAGAAAACATTGCAGATTCTTTTAAATATGTTAGATTTGCTGCTAATTCTTCTATAAAAGGATTATCAGATTTCAAAAAATTTGAAACTGCCAGAAAATTGAAATATCATATTGAAGAGATTCGTAAAGATTATATCAAAATGTTAAAAGATAAATCAATGTCAAGTCGTCAAATGGCAACTGCAATATATTTTATAGATGTATTTGCTTTAAGAGCTGGTGGTGAAAAAGGTGATGATGAAGCTGATACTGTTGGATGTTGTTCTTTAAGATATGAACATGTCACGTTAAAATTACCAAATAAAGTTATATTTGACTTTTTAGGTAAAGATTCAATTCGATTTTATCAAGAAGTTGAAGTTGATAAACAAGTTTTCAAGAACTTAAGAATTTTCAAAAAGGAACCAAAGCAACCCGGTGATGATTTATTTGATAGAATCTCACCTCAATTGGTAAATAAACAACTACAAAACTATATGAAAGGTTTAACTGCAAAAGTATTCCGTACATATAATGCTTCAAAAACAATGCAAGATCAAATGGATCTTATAAAGAATGAAGGTACAGTTGCAGAAAAAGTTGTTGCTTATAATGCAGCTAACAGAACGGTTGCAATATTATGTAATCATCAACGTACAGTATCAAAAAATCATGATGCATCATTAGCAAAAATTGCAATTAGACTAAAAGAAATCATATGGCAAAAGATTCGTACGAAAAAGATGATATTACAATTAGAACCAAATTTGAAAAAGAAAACCCCTGAATATTTTAGTGAAATTGGTGATTTATCAAAAGAAGAAGAAAAAACAATTCATCAAACAATTATTGAAAGACTGAAAGATCAAGCACAAAAAAGATTTGTAAGAGAAAATGAAAAGCTTCAAGCTCAAGACAAACCTAAAATGACTCAAGATGATTTAGATGAAAAGATGAAAAAAATAGAAGAATTAGAACAAGAATACTTTAAAGAATTAGAAACTGGTGAGATTGAAATTAAAAAGAATACAACGGTTGAAAAATTAAAATCACAAATTGAAACTTTAGAGAATAGGGTTACAAATATTCAATTTCAACTTAAAGATAAAGAAGATAATTCTGAAGTTTCACTTGGTACATCAAAAATGAATTATATTGATCCAAGATTAACTGTTGTTTTTTCAAAAAAATTCAATGTACCAATTGAAAAGATGTTTACAAAAACATTAAGAGATAAGTTTAATTGGGCAATGGAATCTGCTGATAAAGATTGGAGATTTTAGATATTATAGATTTTTTATAGGTTTAGTTTACAGGTTTGAGATCTACTGCATTGCGCGAATCGACGCGATTCTGTCAACGCGTTTTTAATACAAAGAACGCGTAATTTCAACACGAATGGGGATTGAACTTAATGAATTCAAGATAACAATACAAAGGGGTGTCAAAGTTTTAAGGTTATAAATTAAAGTGATATCTCATTCGCTTAATTTGGAATTTTATCTCCGAAATGAAAATTGGATTGTTCTATTTCATTTCCTTGATTATTGCAACACCAATGCATAAAGGTGATATTACTTTGCAAATTAGACAAGCTTCTGATACTTCATTACCAACATTAAGTACTTCGGTAACATATACATCAATAAGTTTATCTATTCCATCAGGTATAAAAGGATCAGGTAATACTAAAGTATCATCAAATCCATATATATCAGTTGATAACTTACCAAATAATCTTATATTTATAATCCTTGGAGGTGTTCTTGGTCTTATATTACTTAGTGTTATACTCTATCGTATAATATCATCAATCATATCGTATAGAATTGCAAAATCTGATGGTGAATTATATTATTATGAGAATAAACATTATAATGCTTTAATGACTGGTTCTGATACGAGTAGTGATTATGATAGAAGTACCTTAAGCTCAGTATCTTCGTTTTACAAATTAAGTAAACATACTTCAAATCTTCTGCAACAATATTTAGATTTACTGACTGATAGTATACAACCAGGACATACTTATAGAAATCAAATCAACAACAATAGAAAATCATTATATATTTCACCAACCCTTGAAACTAAAAACAGATCACAAAGTCAATTAGAATTACCAATAAATGGTCTATATCCAAATTCAAGAAGTCGTTCAGGTAGTATAATATTTGATTTTGAAGAAAAGGAAAAAGGAAAGATACGACCACCTAGTTTGGTCTTGGATGAATTGATAAATGAGATATAGCTTATTTATAGAAACTTTATAGAAATTTGTAACATTAAACTAAATTAATTGGGAATTTCCCTCGAGGTACAAATACAACATCAGTATATCTAGTTAAAATCCCTTTATTTGATATTGAAGATGAAGGAGCGTATGTAACTCTTGTCCTTGGATTCTCTGAATCTGTAAGTTGAATTTTTTTGATTTTCAACAGAAATACAATATCATGAAGATATAAAACAAGTGGTTGAGATGGTTGTAACACTTGATTTTCAAAGATTTTGAAAAACTGATGATGAAGTTCACCAATTGAAATTGGTCTTATCGAAGATCTTGAATTAGATCTAAATTGAATTGTTACTTTCATCGAAGCAATGCATGTAACCCTTCCTTGCATTCTATAAATATCATAAGGTTCAAGACCAATTGGATGACCTATGGGCCATTTCCCCCATGCTCTAATTTCACTACCTAATCCAATGGAATGAGGAGCTACACTTGGAATTTTTGCAACTGCAACAACAATCTCATCATCAAGTACAAATGTTGTATTATCTGGAACACTTCTAAAATCATCTGGATTAACTGCAATTTTATTTTTCAATACAACATCATTTGATGGTGCAATATCAGCATTGAAATGTCTTCTGAAAAATGGAGTTGAATATCTTAGTTCGCTCTCTTGTATCTCAAATAAACTCTCCATATTCTACTTGGAGATCTAAATCAAACTTTTTAAACTGTTGAGCTTCATCGTCAAAAAGTTAAATTTAACTACAAGCGAAGAAATATCATGACAGCCTTGAAGGTTTGTCATTCTCAGCCGCTTCCAGAATTCCTAATCTGGACTTAATTTTTGACTTTAAGGGAATGTTTAGTTCCTTTAAATTCCTTCTTTGTGTTTGCGAAATTCACAATCACAATTGCTAGTTCAAGATGCTAACTAATTCAAATGTACCTGTTTTTAATATCAAATGCTCCCTTGAAGGGCAAATCTCGAGTACAAAGTCTGATATTCAATCTTTAAATTATGATATTCATAATGCAACCTGTGGAATTAAAATTGCAAATGCTTTATATAAATATCTGTGTGAACCAATTCATAATATCATAGATCTAATTAGGTATTTTGAATTGAGTTCTTTAGATAAGAAGAGTTTGACTTTTGTTGAAATACGACAACTTGCATTAGAATTAGGAGTTGAAATAACTTCAATACCAATAGATTTGAATGTGTTTTTAAAACGTCTTAAAAATGAAAAACTCAAGTATGAAAGTTATATAAAGCAACAAGTTGAAACTTTTAAGCTAAAGGAAATTGAAAAGATGAAACATGAAAGAAATCTTGCTGTTTTGGAAGAATATGTTGCCGTTTTAAAAAGAAGAAGACTTGGTAAAAGTAGATTCAAAAAAGATTTGAAGAGAATTGATAAGAAACATTACAAGGTACTAAATGAGACTAATTTAAATAGGCAATAATATTTAGGCATATTAGATCTAATGTTTATATCCTGACGTTTAGCTCTTCTTCAATCCATTTTTCACCCCCGCATTCGGTAAAGTTGATATCTAGTGGTGTTTGGATGTGAAGCAATACATCCCGTCGATATCATAAGTCTACAAGCAACTTTTCATATCATGTTAAGAAATATCAAAACAATTAGTCACTCTTCAAGATTACTTCACCGTTCTATAGTTCGTTTTGCAAAGAATGATGAATCAACAATTGATTCATTTAGATTACCATCACAAACTTCAATAAATGAATGGGAATTTAAATATGATTTTATTCCAAAGACTTCAGAACCAAAAGTTCCACCTGTAACAAGAGAAGCTATTAAGGAAGATATTGCTCACAATAAACGTGCTTCCGTTGAAACTGAAATGTTAAATCGTGAAGTTAATCAGTCACATAAAGTTGAAGGTAATAACTCTTCAGTTCTTCATGGTGGTGAATCAGTTGCTGCTGAACCAGTGAACTTACATGAAAAAGGCTCAAACCCAATTGATGTTTCTCATAGTGATTCCTCAACAAAACCTAAAAAGCCAGCAAATAGAGATAAGTATATTCAATCATCTATTAATCCAAATATAAATCAATCAACTGTTGTTGATATGGGAGATAGAGAAATAGATCATAAGGTTGCAGATGTTGAAAAACCATTGTGAGAATAAAAGAGAATATACGAACTTCTAAATAGAACCATACAGACATAATCATATTTTTTAATAAATAGTTGATTTTCTAATCTAATTACATGTCATTTGTAACTTCTTCTAATAGTTACGAGAAGCTTCTTGACAAGCTTTTAATTGTTGTAAGTAAAAATCACAAATTTGCATATTACCGTTATTATCACCTAAACATCTAGTAAAATTTCTAGCATCGGCATCACATTGGACATTTTGTTGATTGTTTTGACTATGATCGATTGGAGCAACTTGTTGTTCAACTGGAGCAGAAGAACCACCGCCAAACATACCGGTAATACCAGCACCTAAGGTATGACCTATAGTTGAACCAACGGCTACACCAGCCGCGGTTGATGCCATTTGTCCGAATAAACCAGGACCTTGAGATGTTTGAGGACGTGCTGGGGTTGCTTGAGCAGCTGGATAAGAAGCAGCAGTGTGTGCTGATCTACTTTGTTGTCTTGGAGCTGGGGCTGATCTTCTTTGTCTAGGCATTTTGTATATTGATTTGATGACAATTAATTGAATTTATATGAAAATTTTGTGGCAAAATTGTAGTGTATATAAGAAGTAACGTGGTGCGAATAGCGAGAACATTACGAGAACATCCGGGAGTAAATTTGTGCTATGATCGCGGGAAGCCAAGCGGGAAGCCATACGACCTTAGAATGCAATTGAGATCATATTAGATGAGCTTATACCAAAATAGATGAAAGAATCTGAGACAGAATTGATATAACTTGGTAGGTGATATTGGTATTGAAATTTTAAAGTGGAATTGTTGTATATCTAAGATTACTTTTGACATAAATCTTTCGAAAGGATAGGCATTCTCAAGACAATCAATTAGCTCATAAAAGTAATCTCTCACTTATTCCAACTCAATTCCTGAACTGATCTCATATTTGGTTCACTTTTCATATCACATCCAATATTTGACTTGTGTTGAATCAATCTTACCTTTACTTGTTACTCTCGCACTAGTTTAACGTCCTGTGCACTCATCGCTACTCTCATCAACTGGGTTGCATTCTCGCAATATACCTTATCAATATGATCATACTCTTGAAGAAAATACCGAAATTTAAAACCCTAATCATTAGACATGCTCGCTCCCTATCAAAGTATGAAATTTTAGGTCTACCCAATCTTTCCACAACTGAAGAAATCAAATTACAATTCAAAAAATTATCAAAAACCTATCATCCTGATTTAAATCATCATCTATCAACAGAAGAAAAAGAAGCAAATCATCAAAAATTTGTTGATATAGTTGATGCTTATGATATACTTAAAGATCCAAAAAGAAAACAAAATTATGATGCTCAATTAGCTCCGATATCGGCTACTCGAAATACTCAATCTTGGGATAATAAGTATTATGGGGATGCTAAAAATCATTCAAAAGGAAGTTATCCTTCATCGGGTCTAAATAGGAATAGACATAGAGTTTACAATTTTAGTTCTTTTGAAAATAATTCAGCATTTCATGGTAAACACTCAAATTTTGGTGATAGGTTTGATGTACCTCATTTTAACTATAATGAACATTTAGCAAAGTTATTGAAATTTGAACAAAGGATATTAAGTAAGCACTTGACGGATGAAGATAGGATGGCCATCTTAAATCAGTTAAGTAGACAAGGTGATACAAAGTTAAGTGAGGAATTGCTTACAAAACATATGATGAGACAAGTTCATCGTAGTTATAATAAAGTAAATTCACAACATCAACAACGCCAACAACAACATCCTGAATATAGTGCTTATATGTATCAAGCACCAGTTGAAGAGGATAGTTTTGCTTTTAAAACTGCAATTTTTTTAGGTACTGGAGGTTCCATATATATGTTATATAGTTGTTTTGCTGGTTAAAACTACAATTGCATTTTGATTCTTTTGTTTGTATATTATATCATGAACTACTCTCTATTTACTAACGATCAACCTCACCAAAAACTAAATCCATAGTACCAATAATTGCCACTGCATCAGCCAATAAATTACCTCTTGAAATGTGATCAAATGCACCTAAATGGGCAAAACCGGGTGCTCTAATTTTACATCTATATGGTCTTTCTGAACCATCAGAAACAACATAAACTGCCATTTCACCTTTTGGTGCTTCAATCGCGGTATAAGTTTCACCTTGTGGTACAGCATAACCTTTTGTAAATAACAAAAAGTGATGAATTAATGCTTCCATATCTTCTTTCATTAAAGCTCTTGGTGGTGGTGATATCTTGTAATCTTCAACCTTAACTGGACCTGAAGGGATGTCATTTATACATTGTTCAATAATTCTTAATGATTGTCTAAACTCAGCAATTCTACACAAATAACGATCATAACAATCACCATTCATACCAACAGGAACATCAAAATCTACTAATTCATAAGCATCATATGGTTGAGCTTTTCTAATATCATAAGGGATACCTGACCCTCTTAACATCACACCTGAAAGTGAATAATTTAATGCATCTTCAGCGGTTACAATACCAACGTCTTTTGTTCTTGCAGCCCAAATACGATTATCTGTAACTAATTCTTCAAACTCATCAACTCTATCACCAAATTGAGTTGCCCACATATAAATATCATCTAAAAGTCCTGATGGTAAATCTTGTGATACTCCACCAGGTCTAACATAAGCTGAATGTAAACGAGCTCCACTTACTCTTTCGTAAAATTCCATTAATTTTTCTCTTTCCTCGAACCCCCACAAAAATGGTGTTAACCCTCCGACATCCATAATGTGTGATAAAACTGACATACAATGATTTAAAATACGAGTAATTTCACCAAATAAAACTCTGATATATTGACCACGTAATGGAACTTCAACATTTAACAATTTCTCAACTGCTAAAGCAAAAACTAATTCATTTGTCATCATTGAAACATAATCCAATCTATCAAAGTATGGTAACGCTTGCATGTAAGTCTTTGATTCAATCAATTTTTCTGTACCTCTATGTAATAAACCAACATGTGGATCAGCTCTAACAATTTCTTCTCCGTGCAATTCTAAAATTAATCTTAAAACACCATGAGCTGCTGGATGTTGAGGACCAAAATTGATTGTGAAATGTCTAATTTTTGAATTTTGCTTATCGACATGTTTTGGATCATCATCTTTACCCCAGGTCATATCTACTTCATCCATTACTTCAGTAAAAGTTGTTTTACCGAACATACCTGGTTCATCAGAGAATCTTTGAGCTGGATTACCAAAAGCGGTTTGATTTGGTAATTGATCTTCTTGTGTAGCATAAGTTCTATTAAAACTCCTCGTGAGTCTACTTATGCTATTAATATGACGAATTCGTGAGGTCAAACGTGATTGAATCTGTCCTCTTAACATGTTGTTACTACTTCGTTTTTTCTCAATGTAATTGAAAAATGCAGAGAGGTTATTGGAGGTTGAGAAGTCACGTGATTAGGGTGTATATAGAGAGAATAGGAAGAAGCAGAGTAGTTGAAAGTATTAGGTGAAGCTGTAAATGAAGGTAGTTGGTGAAGTTTGTAAAGAAGTGCGTAGGTAAAGGAGATATAGTAGTAGCTAACATTTTTCGGAAAAGAATTTTAAACTTTTGTTTTTGCTAGGTGTTGAGAAAAAAGACTTGAACATGAATAGTTAAAAGCTCAACAGCTTTGCAAGTTGATAATTGTGAAGAAAACTTTCACATAGAAGATTTCAGTAACTATCTAAGCTCATAGATAGCTGATGAGAAACTAGAGCTTATTCCGTAGTTTGAATTTATAAAGCTATGTTTCGGGAAGTATTTTGAAGGGTTCCGCTACCTATAAATGTAACTAAAGACCTAAAAAAGAAATGTTCACCATTTTATAATCTCCTACCATCAAGTGGGGATTCAGAATATCCAGGATGTCTAATCCGGATGTACTGAATTAGCCTCTTGAAAACCTCCTTTATACATCTTTCGTAATAATTCAAACTAAGAAGTTCATTAGTCTTTACACTACAATTTATTACACTTGATGAGTTCCTTCATACATTTTATACACAACTTATTACTACACCAAATTGAGATGGAAGATCCATGTGACTTGATGTAAAATAAAATTTTATGCATTTCTAGCCAGCACGCACAGTTTGAAGAATTTGCGCTAAATTGGTTTTATACAGGGAAATTCTTCACTAATTCATACTGACAATACCTCTCTAATATTATCACCAAATATATAAAAGCGTTTCGCTCGCGATTTTTCAAATACTGTCGCGCTACCATGAATTGTAAAAGACCACTTGATCAAAGTATAGATGTGAAAAAATATAAAACAATACATGAAAAACAAGATTATTCAACATCGGATGAATGGCCAGTATATTCACATCCAGATGGTGGCCATATAAAAATTACGCCTTGGGGTTCGCTAAGACAATTTGAAGATCCAATATCAGGTAAAACAATAACAAAATTTGAAGATATGTCATTTCAAGATCATTCATTTCAAACCACATCACCTCCAACCGAACAACCTCAACCATCAACTCCAATTTCACTTACATCATCACCAACTCCAACTCCAAATACACAAACTTATTTAAGTCCAGGTGATGAGGTTGAAGATTATGTAATGGATGGGTATAATAAATTTGAAGAACATGAAAATTATTTTGGTATGGGTACTGATGATTCATAGACAACAAAAATGTAAAATATGTATAGTAATTTAAGTATATTGATATCTAGTCTACTCTAACACACCATATTTAAACTCCCAACACTAATCAACCCATTTTGATCAATTGAAAAATTTCTACAAGTTCCCTTTATCTTAACATTATTTGCCAATTGATTTCTACTTATAAATAAATTTTCATCCGAATCACTTTGATCATTTGATAAAAAGTTTTCAAAATTCGAAATTGTAATTTTTGATCCTATCCATGTAGTAAACGAATTTAAATCTGGGATACAATTACTTATGTACTGTTTTTCAACTGGAGTATAATAATTTTCAAGACAGTACAACTTGACATCATTAACTTTTGATGTATAGTTATTACAATCTGATACTAAACTTGGAGTAGTTTGAGTTGAAACTTCTGAAAATAATGAAATATCAGATGATACTGAACATCTACACCTTTGTGTTTCAGGTAAAACTGATTTTGTAGATTGTATTGGTTGATTAAAACATGTTTGATCAATTATTTCATGATTATAAAATGCAGCAGCTTCAGTTGCTGCAAGTAATGCATTCATTCTAGAATTATAACTTGAGGGTATACTTTTAATCTTTGTAATTTGACGTGAATCTATTGGTAAACTTAAATCCTTACCAGCAGTTAAAGCTCTAAACCAATGAACCATACCAAAAAATGACCAAAATCCAAATAATATTTGTTTTAATTCAACCCGAATTCTCAAAACATTTTTATATCGTACTAAAGAATTTACATTTGGTACATATGAATCTTCTTTATACATTGCACAAATTAATTGTGATAATGATGGTGCTTCACCAACTTTTGAATTTGACAAGGTAAATGACTCTAGTAAATCTCCTTTATAAACTTGAAATTCTTTAGATTCAAAGTTTATAGGTTCAAATAACAATTTGTTATCCTCTATTAAATTAGAATATTGTTGTATATATTTTAATGATCTCTTGTGTTTTGATGTTTGTAAATAATTACGTAATTTGTTATTATGAAGTTGATAACTTTCCAAGTCAAAATCACCACCATATGCATCGCCACCCCATTCTTCAATATTATTACTTTTATGATCTTCTGAGACCGTTTTAGCTAATTCATTTAATTCATTTCTCTCTTGATATAAACTTACAATCAAATCAGATAACTTCTGATCAATATTTAATTTATAAATGTTGAGCTGAGTTGAGTTTAAATTAAGTAAAACTGGTTTCCAAGATCTCTTCTTATTATAATGAAATGGTGTATTAAATTCAGTTTTAATAAGACATAGTCCATTTAATTCTAATGATGGTTTATATAATGGTAATTTTTCTTGTGGTAAAGAATATGTTGGTAATTCTTCTTTTGTATATATTGGTGGATCCATATAGAAATAAGACGGGTCTCTCACGTCTTATATGAACTTGATCCCGGTCATTCCTCATAATTTGCGGGGGAAGTGTATATGTTGTTGTAACTGAGTAAACGAGAGGTGAATTCATGACTACATACAGGTTTTGGTACCCTTTAACAAAATAGCTTAATAATAGAAGAGTTGTAACTTTTCACTTGTTGACATGAAACTTACTGTGCTGGCGAAATAGATAAAATTAGGGTTTTAAGATAAGTTGATTCTAAGTATTCAAGATGATTGAAGATTGAGTGGGTGTTATTCTTGGCCATAATAACTCTCTGCTTGGCGTATGTAACACTTTTTTGCTTCGTTCTTCGTATAACGATTGGTTTTGGGTTATATTAAAGAATTCGTGTCTCTATACCGATATCTCCAATCGGACCGAAATTTATTTTTTCTGTGTGTTTTGAGTATTAGGAGATATCGGGTAAATGATGTCATTTGGTCACGTGACGTAACTATAAATAAAAGATCCAAAAAAATTCTCCTGGGGGTGAGTCGAACACCCGATCTCAAGATTACTTTGAGTTAACATTACAGTCTCGCGCCTTAGCCAGCTTGGCCACCAAGAGGATTATGAAAAAAATGGAATATAGTAGGTATCATAAGGACTAAAAGAAACTCAGAATCCTTGATTATATAAATTGATTCTTGTATTACTTGGCTCTTTCATGGTTATAAGCTAAAATTCTTATAACTTAGAATCAGTGGCTTACGCTTTGTTTAAAGGCATTCTGTTCTTCTGTGCAGAAATTTTTAAATTTTACAAAATTTAATATTTATTACCGAATTTGATAAGAAGAGAAGTAGAGAGAAGCGTTCCATAATCTACGACACAAGGTACCATAACTCATTTTATTTTTGTAATATTAAAAATAACCTCAATTTGGGGTTGTTCATTGCGATCGTGAACAATGCTGTTTGAGTTATTGTAACACGAAACTGTCACAACAACAGACTGAGCTTTATTTGCTTTGCTTGATGCTCAGTATAAATCTAGTTATCCGTACAGTTTGCTTGCTTTGCTTGATGCTCAGTATGATGTTAGTTATCCGTACCAATCGCTTCATTTGCTTTGCTTGATGCCCAGTACAAATCTAGTTATAGACACCGTCCGCTTCATTCGCTTCGCTCATGACGCTCACTCATGACGCTCACAACGCTCATGATCTCACTTCTCCCTTTCAATTAAAAAATTCACAATATTATCAATCATGTCTTGTTTTCTTGTAGCAGATTTGATCTTTGGTTTATATTTTGAAATGAATTCTTTTAATTGACTAACATTAAATAAATCCATCCTTTCAGTTTTCCATGCTGTCAAAATTGCTTCTTCTGTTAAAGACTCAACTTTTTGTCTTTTTTGACTTGGAAGCTCTTCTGTAGATGTTTCTCTATTAAAACAACTATTTATCCTTTGTATTAATTTCAACCTTGAATCATCACTTTGAATAAACTCTCTAATATCATTAACCTTTTGTTTTGTATAATCATCATCAATATCATCTGGTAGTCTTAATTGTAATAATTCATGTTTCATGACATTATGAAAATGATTTAATGTAGGATTTGGAAATTCTGATGGATTATAATTTTCAAGAAACATTTGGGATAAAAGTAATTTATATGAATCTATTATATCAACTGGAGGCGTTTCTTCTAGTTGTAAAAGATTATCACGTAATACATAACCAGGTAATGATCTTATATCATCTAACCAAGGTAATCTTATTAGAAAAAAACCTTCTGGGAATTCTTTCCCAACTTCGTTTGATCCAAGCTTCTTACTTGATTGTAATACTCTAGTTGGATATAAAGAATACAAACTTGGTAAAGAATTTTTCTTTATACATCCAAATACAATCATATACTTCCCAAGTTTAACACATGATTTATATAACGAAGAAAAGGTTTGATATGAATTTTTAAATCCACCAAATGATGAATAAGTTTGTGAACCATCCTTTAAATCAGGTGTGATAAAAATTGGATTACTAGAATTATACACAGATTGAAATTGATCTAGTGATCTAAATCCAATTAACTTCAAGTATGGAGGTTTTGAATAGGTTAGTTCAACCTTATCAAAGTCAGAATTATTATGATCAAAAGAATAATTTTTCATATAGTTAAGGATATCATTTTCAAGCGGAAGTATTTGTCCGTCACCTAAATCAAACCCTCTAACTATTTTTATATCTTTATCCTCCTTTTTGATTTCTTTACCTAATTCATTCAAATTTCTTGTTTCTGTATGGACTATCTTTAAAGAATCATCATTTTCTCTATCATAATGAATATTCTTATACTTTTTTATTTTCTCTATTGAATAGAGAGTATATCCTTTTATAGAACAACCAAGATCACCACCAATATTACCATGACTTAAAATCAAATTACAAGAAAATTGGATCCTTTTAACTTCTTTTAGCCTTAGTATTGATTCCTCTAATTGCAGTGATAATGTTGTCTTTTCAAATTGTGATTTATCTAATTTATAATTATCATGTTTAAGATAATTTGTATTTAAAAAGATTTCTTTATATAGAGAATTATCAAAAGAGTTCTTATCATCAATAAATATAGGATCGATATTAATATCGAATTCTTCAAAATCATTTATAATCTTAAATAGTTGTCGTTTTGTTGATTCATTATCAAATGGTTTGTTATTATCTGTTAACCAAACGAGTTTTCGTCTATTAAAAGGTTTAGAATGAAAGATATCAAGTAAAGTATTTAATACAAGAGGTAATTTATTTGGTTGTTTATATGATTTAAATCTGGAGTCTATTGATTTCAGTTTATGGTCGTTTAAAAAATCATTCAAGATTTTCATATTTGTAACATTTAGATCATTTAGACTAAATAGCTTATCTAATCCACAGTCGTTAAAGAATTTCTTATCAGTTTTTGCACAATTATAAAGATATATACCAATACCAGTATTTGGTACAGTTATGATTAATTCAGATATCAAATCATTTATATAAGAAAGAATTGGTAATAATTGAGATTTTAGAATATCTTCTGTAAGTTCAATTAGAAAGATTATACCTTCATGGATTTCAAACTGTTTATAAGAATCTTCATTATCACTATCATCCATGATGATGGTAAGAAAGCGACACGACTGGAACCCTAACCGCGACATATTTGTACTCCACCGCGACATACATTGAACACTCCACCGCGACATACATCTGGAACACTCCACCGCGACATCTAATATCAAATAACCTACATGTCAATTCATTACATACTAATCTTAAATAGACAAGGTAAAACTAGATTAGCAAAATGGTTCAAAAACAAACATTCTTCAAACGAAAAACAAAAACTAATAAACGAAATTCATAGACTAATTTCAAGTAGAGACTCAAAATATCAAAGTAACTTTGTCGAATTTCATCAAAATAAACTTGTTTATAGAAGATATGCTGGTTTATATTTCATATCTTGTATAGATTCTCTAGATAATGAATTGAGTTATCTAGAATCATTACATTTCTTAGTTGAAATCTTGGATATATATTTTGATAATGTATGTGAATTAGATTTAGTTTTCAACTTTTATAAGCTATATACAATCATTGATGAGGTTTATTCTGGTGGTGAACTTCAAGAAATAAGTAAACAAAAAGTTTTAAATAGATTATCATATTTAGATAAGTTAGATTAAAGGATATTTATAATTTGATTTGTTAATTGATCCATATTTCTTTGTTGTATTAACTTCCATAATCTTTCCTCAACTTCTTTAATTGTACCTTTATCAACATCTACAATACTAATAGTATCATCGTTTTGAAGTATATCCATAAAACATTTTCTAACTAGTTTTTGAAACTCAATTTGTTCATACCTTTCTTCACCCCATCCTTTACGATTACTTATTGTTTCAAAAGTTAAAGATAAAAATATCGTAAGATCTGGTTTTGGTAATCCTTTATCAGGATATGATAACCATTTTATATCTGACATCTCATCCCCTCTACCATTTAATGAACTTTTAGCTAAAGAATATGCTACACCTGAATAAATATATCTATCTAAAATAACGTGTTTCCCGTTGTTTAAAGTCTCTATGATATCCTTAACAAACTCCCATCTATTTGCTGAAAATAATAGATGCGCTGCTTGATCTGATAATGTAAAGTTTGAATCTGTTAGATATTTATTTATAATTTGACCAATTTCAGTTGATCTATCAGGGAATTTGATAAGTTTTGCATTTAATCTATTTGAAAGAATTGAAGCTTGTGTTGATTTACCTGATCTATCAAGTCCTTCAATTAGGATAAGATTACCACGCATTGTTGATGATGATGCGCGTTACGCGAACTACTGAGCGAAGCGAAGTAGTGAGCTATATAATTAGTGGTGAGCTTTAAAATTAGCGGTGAGCTATAAAATCAGTAGTGAACTACTGAGAGTGACAACTAAACAAACTACCAAAGCGAAGCAGTCACTTGAGAGTTAAATTTAATGTAAAAGAGTAATACGAACAAAATAACTTTGCAAGATTGCTCCTATTGACAAGAAACCCCTCTTTAAAGTAAAATGTGCTAGACTTTGAATTTCAGCACTAAGGAATTCATCAACGTAAAATTATAAATTCTATAAAAGGGTATCACGTGACTATATTCACGTCTTTTATTCAAAATCTAATATCTTCACATAAAGATAATTATGAGCAACAAATATCATAACCAATTCTTTCTTTTCTAGATTAAATGTCCTAGAGCAAGTGTACTGTACGTGAGCAAATATAATCTCATTTTATACGAAACCAAGTGTGATCATGTGACAAAACCACATGACCAAGAACTAACTTTAACATTTTGGCCACTAATCCAATTCAAAACTTAAAAGAAGACCACCATTTCGATCAAAACCAAACTTTACAACAAATTAATATTTTCAATTGACAGGTTTTATTGAAATTGAACATGGCTGAATGGCCTATGGTAAGTATACTGCATATAAACAACGATTCCAAATTTTCAATAATTATCAATAGCAATAGAGTAGATCAAAAACAGAGGTTCTGATCCATCTCATTCTCCCGTGAATTCATCAATTTTCACTTAGCAACTCAAACAATTAAGGTTTATCACATGATCAACTTTCTACTACACCCTATGTTATTCCTATGTATAAAACTAGCGCGATACATTACTATATTTATTCAAATTACTATTATAGAAAGTCATTGTCTTATTAGGTAAAATTTATAAAGGATTTAACAATAGAGACTCCTGATTACTATATATTGAACTTTGCTCTTTCACCTGTATCCTTTATATGTTTCAGATTTATTTACCCAATGTAGAATTCCATAATTACTTTGCGTAATTAGGGAATAAGTAAGTACAAGAGACACAAAATACGACATTATCATAATTGGATCATGTCGCGACTTTGAGGGAAGGAAAGAAACTCAAGGCACTTCTCGCATTGCCATAGCCTACGTATTTTCATACAAGACTACTACTACAAAAATTTTCTTCAAGATTGGCAAGAGAAACTAATTTGATACATTCGCTTACTGTTTGATTCGTTCTTGACTTTTTTATTGTAAATACCCATCACAGATGGTAAAAGTATTAACAGGTATGTCCTCACTTATATATCTTGATTAAACACTATACTAACCTTTAGTCGGCTCAAACGCTAATTTGATTTTCTATGCTTGGAGACTTTTTGAAACAAGACAATGTGAAATTACAATTATCAATCCACAAATCCATTCATCACAAATCCAAATAGATTCAAAATCATTTGGTGGATCAAATTATTTAAACCTAAATCATTACCCAAAATTATCAGGATTATCAAAGAAATCTAAATATGATATTGTGATTTTGAGTTGTTCTACTTTACAAGAGTTTCAAACTGTTTGTAATGATTTGATACTGTTTCTTCATGACAACTCGATTGTTGTAATTGAATCATCTGGTTATATAAATCTAGAACCTTTTGTTCGTTTAAGTATACAAGGATTTTCAAATCTTTCAATCTGTTCTATACTAAATGAATCTGATGTTAGACAAGTAGCACCAGGAATTTTCCATCATTGTATAAGAAATAATGATAATAGGTTATATATTGGTACATGTTCAAGTGTTGGTAAAAATTTTGATGTTATATATAAATTACTACAACAAGTTCAACATGAGTCATTTAATAATATCAGTTTATTAAAATCAACAAACCCAAGAGAATTTATGACATATCAATGGAAATTGGCATTACCAAGAATTGTATTTGATCCTTTTACAATCTTATTTGAATCTGAATTTCCACTGGGATTAGGCGAAAAGATATTATCAAAACCATTGATATCAGGCACTATGAATGAGTTGTTCAAATTAATTAAGAAGATGGATTGTAAATTAGTAAAAGGATCAGAAAATGAAATGAATTTAATGAAAGGTTGGTGTGAAAGTTTCCCTTCAAGATCTGATAATTATTCTTTTATGGGTAGTCCACAATTATTCTATAATTTCCACAATCAGAACGATTTAGAAATAGATTTATTATTATTACAACCAATACTTTTAGCTGATGATCATAATATTAAAACACCTTATTTAGAGAATTTGTACTCAATAATGTGTCAGTATCTCAAACTTAATGATGATAGTTCTGTTTTTTTCCAAAGAAGACTGGATAGATCTAATGATAATGAACAAGTAAACAATTTGTCAAAGGATATTAAAGTTATAGCTTTACAAAAACAACAAATCAATTCAGAACTTAAATCAAAAGAACTCTTGTTAAAAGACTATTCGGTTAGTATTGGCGAATGTGAAACAAAACTTCAAAACCTAAAACTTCAATTACAAAATGAAAAACAAGGTAAAGTTGAAAATGATAGAAGAGAAATTGATGCTTTAAGAGCAGCTCTTGCAAAATCACGTTCTCAAGTTGAAGAAGATATTGGCAATTTACAAAATCAACTTAAAACTGAAAGATCAGATTATGAAAATCAAATTCAATATTATATGAAACAGCAAGAGAAGGTAGATTCCAAATTACGTGAGCAACAGGATATTATAAAGGATCTAACAAAAAAACTTGAACTGAAAAAAGTTGAGGTTCAACATGTTCAACCGGTTCAACCAGTTCAACAAGCTCATCCTCAACCTGAAAATAAAACGATAAACTCATTAAAGCATACTTCAATAAATTCACCAATGTCAGGTAATTTGGAAGATTTTACTGCAATTGCTTTATATGGTGCAAGTTTAAATGGTGAAGATATTCAACAAAATCAATTAAATGGTAGAGCAATTTCAGATCAACAATTATCTCGCCATAGTGAATCACCTCAAAAAGAATCACCTCATCAAAGATCAAATTCTGCTGGATCACAACCAAACCAACCAATTAGAACTGGTGGTAATATTCAATATCAACAACCTCAGAATCCACAAAAATATCCTCCACCTCAACAATATCCTCAGTATCCACCACAAAATTATAATCAACAATATCAACAATACCCACCACAATATCCTCCACAGCAATATCCTCCACAACAATATCCCCAACTGCAATATCCTCCACAACAATATCAACAGTACCCTCCTCAACCTCCTCAAGGTTACCCACCATATCAAAATCAACAATATCCACCATATCCTCAACCATATCCACAATATAATGGTAAACCACCAAGTAATAGATCAAATGGACCAATTTATAATGGACCAAAAAAATCAGCTACTCGTAGATCAGGATTATCTGATGATACATTAAATGTAGATATGGGAGGAAGAGGTGGAATGCCAATGCCAACTGGTCCAGATACTAAAAATCCAAAACAAAAGCATAGATCAATGATGCAATTAAATTCTTTAACTGGTCAACAAACAAGTCCTTTCTATCAAGGTCAACCACCAAATCCTGGGCAAATTCCTCATAGAAGAGGTAGTAGTGGTCAATTACAACATAGGACACCACTGAATGGATCTATTCAACAATTGGATCAACAAAATACTCAGCAAAATACCATTCAAAATTCTGGTCAATATCTTAAAATTCCAGGTATGAATGTATCTAATGGATCACAAGACTCTACAAATTCTCATGCAACATCAACAATTGCAACAACTGAATCTCCTCATACAGTTGAAGATGATATTAAAATGACAAGTTTTAAAGCTGATCCAAGTATGGCGGCAAAAACGGTAATGTTTAGAAAGCATTAGTATCTCAACACTCTGGCAACACTTTTGCTTTGCTAATAAAAAAGAATCTTTTCAAAGAATTGATGTAGTAGTATTAAATCATGATCGTGTGTCTTATTTGTAGATTTTGTAGTCATGGTCGTGTCCACTTCATTATTTGATACTTTCAAATCTCATACTAAACCTATCTCAACAGTATGACAAGAGCATTTTATAGTGAAGAGGATGAAATAATTACAAAACCAGGTATTAATACTGAAATAAGTAAAGAACTTAAAGAAAAAGAATCTATACATGGAAATGTTAATTTCATACAAGGTATGGCAATTAGATCAACACCATATTTAGAAAAGTATATGAATCAAGCAAGAGGTTATTTATCAACTAATGTTGCGTATTACGGTGCTGAAATTGGGACACAAAAATCAGCTCTTTTCAACGAATTCAACATACTTAAAGAAAATATACAATCTCTCGTTAAAGAACCAATTTTACCTGGTTCAATCTACATTTTAACATCGGCTTTAACCGGTTCAATTATGGTTAATATGAAATTATTACCTATAAGATTTATAACACCTTTAATATTTGGAGGTGTTGCCTATAAGATTTTTATGCCACTTTCTTATGAAGCTACAAAACATGAATGGTTAAAATTTGAGCAAAAGCAACTTCCTCAAGTATATGAGAATCAACTTGTAATTAAAAGTCTCTTTGCTAAAACAGTTACTGGGATTGAAACTACTCTTTCACAAGCAAATAAGGATTTAGAAACTTCTGTTCATGATGCTAGATTAAAATTAATAAGTTATCTTGAAGAATAATTAACTCTTTAAGATATCATAAGTTGTATAGACCATAACTAAACTTCCAATACTAAGTAAAATGTAATTTATGAGTTTTAAAATTTCCTTTTTACGCTTTTCATCTCTATTATCAGATTGAAAAACTGTACAACAACTCTTTAAATGTAAAATTGGTGGATATAAATATACCAAAGGTATACAAGCAAAACAACCAACAAATGAAACAAACTTATCTAAATTGGCACCACCATAAAAGGCAATTATACCAGTTCCACATACAAATATACTGCGAAATAAGTTTTTTGCCCATTTTACTTTATTATTCTTTTTTCCAGTTTTAACAAATAATTTCAGTTCTAAAAGTCGAACTGCTGGGAAGATTTGTAAAGGTGTTGATAATAAAATAGCAAAGGTATATAACAATTGCATTAGAATTATCATTGGATCATGTTGTGGTAAATTCAATATGATAACAGTTTGAATCTTATCACCAAATGTAACATACCCTAAAGTACCTATACCAATAAAGATAAAAGATATACTCGCAACAACTTGAAATAAGACTTTAGGGAAATTTTCAGGATGAATCATAGATTCTTCAATTGGTATTATTAAACCAATACCTTCAAATGCAAATATTGCAACCCCAATGAACAATGAAAATTCTGATTTATTAAAAGAATATTCAATCCCATCACCAAAAACACCTTTATTGGTTATAACTAACTCATATAAAGTATAATATAAAATAGTCAATAAGCCAAATATTATAAATACATTTGCCAATAATGCCAGTAATGATAATTTGGTTATATCTCTTATTAATGATAATGGTATAAAGATTAATACTTGTAGTAATATAAACCAAAAGTTACTCAAGTCATCAAAATTTAATGATGTTGTATTGTTCACAAATGCTTTTAAGTTTTCAGCAGTAAAAACAATATAAGCACCAACAAACCCAACTTGAGTCAAGACAATAGAAGTTAAAATTAACTGTTGGAACCATTTACCAAATAGGACATTACCAATTTCTGAAAAACTACCAACTTTTGTTGCTTTCTTTGCATAAATTAAAATCAAATAACACCAATAAGAAATGATACCAAAGAAGATTAAAGTTCCTATTGAAAACAAAAGACCACCATTGGAAAATGCTTTAGGAAGAAATAAAACCCCAGTACCTACAAATGCTTTTAGTAACAAAAAATATGCTTTAGAATCAGTCGCAGTCCCAACCCGTTCACCTCTCAAGGGTGATTCTTCATCAAAATTGTATGATCTATAATGACAAGCAATCATATCATCTTCATCTTCTAAATCTTCACCCGCAAAATGTCCATATATACTTAAAAATTCAAGAAAGTTCTTTGTTAAAAAACTTGGTGACTCAGTTTGTAAATTCTTTGATTGTAAAAATTCTCTTCTAAATCCACCTGGTACATTTAATGAACTAGCATGAGAACCTCTTCTTGAACCAAATGAAGTATCGGATTTTGATCTTTTAAGTGGTCTACCGGTGGTTAATTTGAATAAATCTCTTGTAATATCACCACCTTCTTCTTTTATTTGGTCTTCAGGTAAATGTTTTTGTACTTGATATATCAATCTTGGATCATCAATACCAAGACTAAATTGTTTATCATTAGCAACAAAATCATCTATCAGATCTAATTCTTTACTATCATCACTTGGTTCTGGCAGTCTTTTTCTAAATGGTGAGTTATATGAACCAACTCTTGATTCAAATCTTGAACCTGGTGAGGGTATTGGTGATCCCGATATGGGTGAGGTTAATTTAGCTATCGATAATCTCCTTCCATCATTTGGAATTATGTTTTTGGGGAGTGTCATGATGAAGTGTTATTACTTAGCCGCATCATAACACGAAGTAGTTGATGATAAACCTGTAGATAAAAATGAAATCATTGTCTTATCTATTTACTTAGTAGATCAGAGAAAGTTTAACTTGTGCCTAAATAAGGAAAGAGTCACGTATCTTAACTTCTCTTTCTTCTCTCTAACTACAATTTTATGTTTTGATGTTGTCCTATCTTCTTATATACTTGCTATTATATTCTCTCATACCCTAACTCTGATGCCCTTTTAAACCAATCCACTTCATTTGATCCATATCCTAACTCTGCTAATTCTCCCATACAAAAATATCCTTTTGGATATTCATATTCATTAATCGATCTTTCACACCATTGAATAGCCTTTTCTGCCAGTGGATTTGGTATCTGTCTATTTGTACCTGGTTCAATATTTAAACTCCATCTACTTAATCCTAACATTGCCTCTGGATGGTTCTGGAATTTTAATGGTGATGATACTGCTTTAAAATACCATTGGATCAGTTTTTCGGAATTTGGGGTTTTATCCAATTCTCCATATTCATAAACTTGTCCTAATTTTACTTGTGCTGGTAAACAATTCAACTTACCTGCCATATTGTAATACATCAAAGCTTTCGAATAGTTGACTGGGGCTTTTTCAAGTGATTTTTGTATAAATTCTTCACTAGCATCAAGATCTCCTGGATAAATTCCTTCATATATTTGTCCTAATTCAAAATTTGCTAATCCAACTATTTGTTCCAACTCTTCTTTATCATCTTCTTCAAGGTTAATCTCTTTTGAATTCAAGTCTATTTTGGCTAATCTTGTGAAATATTTGAAAAACTTTGTTGATCTTACCTCTGGTCTATTCAAATATAACATTGCAATCTTATAGATTGCTTTATTATAGCCAAATTTAGCACTTTCAGTATATTGTTCTAAACCATCTTGAATATTGTCATATTCATATTCAAGTAGTTCTCCAAGTTTATACATAGTCTTAAAATTGCTTGAATCAAGTTGTAAACTTTTTTGATAATATTCTAAAGCTTTATCGATATCTTTTGTAATGTTAAAGTCTTGATAATATGAGATTGAGTATTCATGACTTAATAAACTACCATAAATTTGATATACTTCAGATCCAATAGAATCAGCACAATTCCCAGTACTAACTTCTTGAATTAATTTTATTAAATGACTCACTGAAGATTTTATAAATGATGCTTTACAATTTTCAATAGCATCAGGATGAACGGTTTCTCCTTTAATTGTTATATATCTAAAAAGATTATGATTTGTTGCTGATATAAGCATTTTAGCCCATTGAAGTCGATATTCTAAAGATTTATTACCAGCGGCAATGACTCCACGTAATTCAAGAAACTTGGCAATCTTTTGATTAGTTTTACTATCAGCTTGTGTAATTATAGGTTTTGAAATTTGTTGAACTTGATTTTGATTAAGTATTGGCATACTAATTCTTTTTTTATTTGGTTGTGCTAATGGAGGTATTAAACCGTTATTCATTGGTAATCCAAACATTGAATTTCTTTTTGATTCTGGTGTGACAATGCTTTGTCTTCTTTTATCACTTTTGCCTTTATAAGAAGTATTGATCTCAAATTTCGAGTCTCTAGATTGTGGAATATTTGCAAGTTGATTATAAAAATGTACCGAATCTTCAGGTTTTCTTCTTATTGGAACTTCATCTTTTGAAGCAAATCTTGATTCTGACTTTGATAATCTTGGATCAACTTCTACTTCATGGAAAGGACGGGTAGATTCAGATTTTCTAAATGAAGAATTATCTTTAATAAATGACAGTCTACCTGAAAAGGACTCACGTGTACTTGGATGAGCAACTTTAAACTCTTCTGATGCATTGCTTTTGAAAGATCCATATGAACTTGTTGAAGCAGTAGATTCATTTCTCATTAATTCAATATCGGTTTGTGATTGAAAATTTGGTGAACTTTGGATAATATCTGCTGATTCATGTTGTATAGGAGGAGCGTTTTGTATAGGTAAATCATCATAAAGCAGACTTGAAATTCTTCTTATATTTGGTTTATGTGTATCCATTGGTTTATTAATGTAATCTTTTGTTGAAATTCCATACTCAAGTGGGGGTTCAGTATCACCAGGACTCTTTTCTTCTTCTTCTTCTGAATCTTCAAAAAAGTATCTGTTATAATCGGAAATATATCTATAACTATCAGATTTATTAAGTGTTAAATCCAGCAAACCAAATGCAACAGACTTACTATTTTCTGGAGGTTCCAGGAATTTAAATTCACTTGGAGGTGAAACACTAGGTGAACCCCATTGATCTTCTATAAAAGTTTCTTCACTTTCTTGAATTGGAATTTCCTCGTCACTTTCATATTTTTTAAAGTTTTTAGATTTGAAATTCAGTTCTAAAGACACAACTCTTTGGCTGTTTTCTAAAGGTTTAGGATTAATAATCTTCTCTGGAAGTGAAGGGTATCTATTAGATCTTGTAGAATGTTTTCTCGAATTTCTCAAAAGTTCATTGTCTTTAAAAGAATCTCTTTGTTTATAAGATTCAAGAAACTTAGGTGAAGATATTTCATCAGGTTGTTGATTTTCGACTTTATCCTCCATACCGACTCTTTCTTTCTTTTCACTTTCAGCTTTTTGAAATCTTTGAAATGCTTCGTATTGTTGTTGAAAGGCTACAAATTGATTAAATAATTGATTCATATAAGTTTGATCAATAGAATCTTTTGGATCGGATAATATCGGTTGGGATGGGAAGTTTATTTGTGAATTTTGTTGTTGTTGTTGTTGTTGTTGAAGGTACTGTTGATAATTTAAAGATGCATAATATTGTCTCCATTGTTCATAATAAGGATGACGACGAGCTTCTTCTTCAGAAGCATCAATGTTTGAATCTGAAATATCATTAGATGATGTATAATTTGAACCCATTGAACTAAATGAGGTTTCTCTCGTTGAATCATCATTATAAGCTAAGTTATTATAAATGGTATTTGATTTTTGTTCTGGTATTAATTGAGTTGAAAGAGGTGGTTTGTTTGATTCAGTTGTGAATGTTGACTGATTAGGTTTATGTACATCTCCTGAATTAGTCTTTGGTAATTGAGACTTCAATGCATGTTGGGGTATAAAGTTTGAATCATTTTGAGTTGGCATTCTTTTGGAAAATAGATCTTGAGGTTGTGTTTGATAATTATTATCTTGATGATAAGATGATTTTGGTCTTTGTTGATGTAGATTTGATGCTTTATTCATTGGTTTATGTTTTGATGTATTTAATTCCGACGATGAATATGACAGTTCGGATGCAAATGTCAGAAAGATATCCGTCGTTGAAGAGATTGAATGTCTATTTGAATCGTTCTTTTTCTTACCAAATAAACGATTGTTGCTTAAAAAACCCATTATAAAGCCTTGTGTTTACACAGAGTATACTCAGCGGCTAAATCAATGATTCTGCGTTAGTAACGGAATTATACTTAGAATAGTACTGTTTAAACAAATCCCGATAATAAATTGAAGAATCTGGGTTTAAATAGAGTTATCTGCTTTCCTTATATAAAGATTTTTGATATAAAAGTAAAAATAGATCACAAAAAACTACGAGGTATTGTTTTTGTTATTATGTAATCGATGATTTTCTTTGTGTGGGATGAGATTATGCGAAGAGGCGAAGAGGCTCGGCGAGGGAGGTATAATTACATCATGGGGTTCCATGATGAGTTAGAACAGTATAGAGTCTATGAAATGATGTCGGTGTATAGATCGTAATACTCTTAATTTTCAATAACCAAGATCGAAACATTAAACTTTAATGACATATTTGCTTTACCTTCTAGCTTTGCCTATAGACTGTCTATTGACTTAGTGACTGTCTACTGACTTTGCCTACTTGCCCCTTACTTTGCTATACTTTAACATTGAGCGCTTCAACATAAATTTTATATATCGATATCTCCACCACATTAGTAAGCTCTTCCAACTTGTTCCATGAAACCACAATTTGCTGAGGCATAGAAATCTATTTAAACCCTTGATTCCCGGTTTCTGAAACCAAAAATGGTAAAAGCTTTAGCAATTACATTTTCTTCCCAAGGTCCAGACATCTCCAAAATCTTAAATGTTACTGAATATGAAATCCCCAGCGTAGAACCAAATCAAGTATTAGTACAAACATTAGCTTCACCTATTAATCCTTCAGATTTAGCTCAAATTTCTGGTGGGTATCCATCTCAACCAAAAGTTTATAATTTAGGTGGTAAACAATTAAGTGTTGGTGGTAATGAAGGGGTTTTCAAAGTTATTGAAGTTGGTAAAGATGTTAAAGATTTTTCTATTGGTGATTGGGTTTTACCAAGATTACCAAGTTTTGGTACTTGGAGAACCCATATCTTAGTTGGATCTGAAGAAATTTTCAAAGTTCTGAGTGATGATGATACATTGATTTCAAAAGAACAAGCGCTGACATTAGCAGTCAACCCTCCAACAGCTTTCCAATTGATAGATGAAGTTTCAGATTGGAACGATGGTGATTGGATTATTCAAAATGCTGGTACTTCTCAAGTGAGTAAATTTGTAACTCAATTGGCAGTTTTAAGAAATATTAAAGTTATTTCTGTTGTTAGACTGGGTAAATCAAAAGAAGAAATTGATTCCTTGTATGATTTTGGTGCAACTAAAGTTATCACTGAAGAAGAATCACAATCTTCCGAATTTGCAGACACTTTAAAGAACTGGGTTGGTAATAACAAAGTCAGATTAGCTTTAAATAGTATTGGAGGATCATCAGTAAATGGATTAGTTAATGCATTATCTCAAGATGGAATTTTGATTACTTTTGGAGCCATTACTCGAGAACCAATTACATATTCTGGTGGAGTTCAATTATTTAAAAATATTGTAACTAAGGCGTATTGGTTGACTAGAAATACAAAAGCAAATCCACAATCAAAAGTTGATACAATTGAGAAGATTTTGGATTTATATAGACAAGAGAAATTAAGAATTGTTGGATTTAAATCCAATGAATTTAGGATTGGAGCTTCTGGAGACGAGTTTTATAACATTTTTTTGAATGCTATAAAGAATTCGTCTTCCAAACAAGTTGTTGTTTATGAGTAGGTTTACACTTGGGAACACTTGAGCGAAGCGAAAGTGTTCGAAAAGGGAGAAATTATTAGATCGAAGAAAAGTGTTGCTTAAGTCAAAACGGAAAAGTTTCAAACTCTCGCCTCGTTCGCATTGATACATCGTATGCATTCGTAATCATAATATAAATAATGTTAGCTAGCAGAAAAATCTAACCAATTCCAATCATCTCTCATCTGTTCATCAAGAACCTCATCACCACCAACACCCATACTTTTCTCATTTATAGGAAAAGATTCAGATTGAAATAAATTCATATTCAACAATTTATCTATCTCATCTATATTAACTGGATCTTGACCAGTATTGAATTCTAAATCATCAAATGTCTTCTCATTAAAATCTGGTATACTTGAAGGTATTAGTTTACCATTACCAACACTCTTATTTAATATATCATTATAATTTGATATATTTGATATAGTTTGATTATTCATCTCATTAAATAAGATTGTATTATTATTCAGTATTGATTTATCAGATGATCTATTTGAGTTTAGTGGTCTTAAAACACCATGTAGTTTATAAAATAATCCACAAGCATTACAAAGTAAATCACCGTCATTTGATTTTCTCCATAATGGAGTTGTTTTAGTTTGACAATTAGAACACTGCAAAACTTTTTTACTTAATGAAGATCTTGATCTAATTGATTTTGGTGGTGTTAATGGATCAGTTTTATAATCATTTTTAAAAGTTGACTCTAAGGTTGATATATAACTTGATAATGGATTTTCTTTCTTTATAGTTGTTGAAACAGGTGTAAATACATCAAAAGACTCGGGTGATTTATTTGAATATTCTTCTTTAGATAACTTCTTTATATGAGCAACATAATCAAAATCATCCAAATTTGGATCAGCAATTTGTTTTGGTAAATCTTTTTTCAACCTTTCTCTTTTAATGATTTTCTTACTTTCAATTCTCCAAGCAAGATTAGATATTCTTTCATTATGTGGTAGGAAATTTTTCTTTTGATACATACTAAATATTTTCATTACGGAGTCATCATTATCATCAAGGACTAGATTTTTTAAAGATTTTGGAGGTAAGTTGTTTGATTGAGTAATAGTGTTATCAGTCATGGATAACTGTTAGTCTATTGAGTAGGGGTGAAGCTTTCGGTCAAAGCTTTGATAATTATCCGCCTGGTAATGATAATTTTGGTTTAATGGGTGTAGATATACTTTTGGTAAAGACACGTAAAGAACAAGATCTAGAATTTTTAAAAAGAATAAAACAATTTTGATTTTCAAATGAATTATGGAAGAAATGTAAGCTTTGTAGACTTTGTAGACCTTTGTAAATTAACTTTAAATTTTGATTTCAATTGAATAAGATTTCTTCTCCACAAATGATCGCCGAACGGTTGTGACTTGCGTTGATAGTGTATTTAGTAGGTACAGGTATAAATCAAAAAGATTAATTAGATGGAGGGGGGGATGTAGAGTAGGGGGAATTGGGGAGGTAGGGAGACGGGAGGTGATAAAGGAAAGAAAGAGGGGGCGGGAGAAATAGATAGATAGAGAGAAAGCCTTAGCTATACATTAATTACTACTTTAACCTCATCACTTTTATGCCTCGTATTTTATCCTCGTATTATTTGATGTCATCTACACGACCTCAATCCTCATAAGCTTACTTACTCAATCTCATCACTAATGGCAGATAAAGTAAGAGATATAAATCAATATAATTTACTT
The DNA here is from genome assembly GCA_030572295.1 of Glucitozyma multigemmis. Lineage (NCBI taxonomy): Eukaryota > Fungi > Ascomycota > Pichiomycetes > Serinales > Debaryomycetaceae > Glucitozyma > Glucitozyma multigemmis. The sequence goes on from JAJLZT010000001.1 coordinate 674,022, forward strand.
AAATCAAAATATTTAGGTTTAGGTAATGCAGATACAACAAGAGAAGAGTTTTTCAAGAGTATTAAAAGAGATACATATGCCTCATTAGCTCAACATGATAATATACTTTTATATAATAGTCTCATATTAAATGAACCAATGGAATTACAAAGGCAAAAATTAATCAAAAAGATGAGTAAGGATGAGTAACTGGTCTTGAAACAGTATTTTCAGAGATTTGGGCAATTCTTGTAGATTTACTCAGTTGCATAAGGCTAATTAATGATCTACAGGTTAGATGTTACATATTAAATTTCAAATTTGCATTGCTATTTAAAGCATTGTAAGTAAATACAGTTATTGCTGTAAATTGTTATTAATGTAAAGTGTCATTAATAATATTGTGAAAGTTACCTGCATTGCTATAAGGTGTTATCGCTTGCGATACTCTCGTATTACTCGCGATCTTTAGACTCGCGATCTTACTCTAATAAAGGAGCACTTTCTTCATCAGTAACACTTCTTTTAACCAAAGAACCACTAGCAGCTAAAACACTTAAAATTAATAAAATACCAGCAATAATGTATGCAAAAATCCATTGTAAAGCAAATATTTTTGTGAAAAATTGACCTAAACCTAACCCAAAAGTTAAAATTGTAAATGCAAAACCAGTAGCATAATCATTATAAAGAACAATAAATAAAGATGGAACAATTAAGAAATCCCAAATCAAAACATTTGAAACAACTCTACCAACAAATTTATGAACATGGAATAAAACTGCACCATTCCAAAAGAGTGCATAGAATGCCCATGACATTGGGAATGCTGCAGTTGCAACATGAATTAAAATCCAATCACCAAGTGGTTTAACTGAATAAGTCTTGTGACCAAAGTATAAAACAACAGTATTAAAGAAGTTAACAAGTAAAATCAATTCACTCCAAAAAAAATGTTTTCTTGCAAATAATAAAGACCAAGCAAATTGTAAAATATTGAAAAGCGTAAAATGCCATCCAACTTTTTTGGTATATTGAGTTCTAACACCAACAACACCATCAGAAGCAGGTACAAAGATTTGCGAGACAAATGCAATTTGTAAACCATAAAGAATTACCCAAAAGAATAAAGTCACAATTATATTTGAAGAAAATGGTGTATCTTTTACATGAAATGCACTATGTTTATCAAATGGTGATCTACCAACTAAATAACGAATATTACCATATAATGATAAAGCTAAAGAAGCAATTGTTGTAATTTTATGTGTAAGAATTTCTTGTGACATTTTTTTTTTTTGTAGAAGTCCCATCACCAGTTTATATAGTGATTCATAAATTATAATGGTTGCTAAAGTCGAGTGGGACACGTACTGTGGAGAGTTCTGCATTAATTTTAATTCATAAAGAGAAAAAGTTTATTAACAGTCACGCCATGGGTCAGTCAAGTTGAAAGTGTTGTTCTTAAAACAGAATTTATTAATTATATAATTCACAATTTTTGAATTTTGTTGCTCTTCGGATCGCATTGATCAAGATATTATTAAATCAGGTTTTCCTACATATACAGTTTTAAGCAAATCAACTAAATCATAACCATAGCTGGAGTAGGCATATTTAAAAACCTCAATAACCAAGGGTTAAAAAGGTTAAACGAGGGCGGCAAAGTGGTTGAAAGTTAACAAAATTGCTTCACCAAGAAAATTTCAAACTCATAAACTTTTTCATCCTTTTTCAACATGCACCTCTAAATGATTTCTTTGGTTCATCTTTACTAGAATCTAATAATTCTTTATAGATTTGTTTTGCATCTTCATTTCCATTACTAGCAATTGAACTTAATAATCCAAAAATAACCTCATTATCTTCTTCAACCGTTGTAGTTGCCTTTGACTCTATTAATTTACGTACAGTTTCACAACTATTAACTAAAACTTCAGTTGACTGAATTATTGTTTCCATTAATTTCTCCAATAAATTCAATGTAGTTGAACTTCTAATAACACATCTTAAGATCTCTTTATCTTCTTCATCAGCAGTTAATTTATAATTTGGTACTATATAACCTTTATTTCTTAAAAGATATGATAATATAGCTTGAGGAATTTCGGGATATTTCTCTCTAACTTCTTTTGAAAATCTAAACGAAACAACTGGTAATCCTGGAATATAGTCTTCATCTATTGACAGTAAATCTGTTGATCTTGTATAAATTTTTGATTTTTCTTCGCTTGATACTTTCTTATGAATTACTGACAAAACTTCAAAATAACCAGAATTTTCCAAAAAATCTGAAAAAAGTCGACTATTTTGTAAACAAGAATTGAAAATTTTTGTATAACCTTCTCTACCAAATGTTAAAAAGTTATAATATTGATGTAAGACTGGGAAACCTGGTCTAGAAAAGTTAAGATTAAAAGTTTCCTCAACACCACCAAGGTAATCCAATTTAAATCTTAAACTCTCAGGTAAATATTTCATGTCTTTCCAAACAATCCAACCTAAACCAGCAGTCGTAAGACCAAATTTGTGACCAGATGTATTTATAGAGACAACTCTTGGAATTTCAAAATCCCATTTTAAATTTGGAAATACAAATGGTGCAACAAATGCACCTGAAGCACCATCAACATGAATTTTAATATCATAACCTTTTTCGTTTTCAACTTCATCTAAGATTTTTGAAATTTCTTCAACATTTTCAAATGCTCCAGTAAATGTTGATCCAAGTATAACAAAGATCCCGATAGTATTTTCATCGATATTTTCTTTAATTTTCGTTGTGTCAATTAAATGACCCGATTCTTCATTAATATGAATTATACGATTTTCAACATCAAAATAACGAGCAAATTTTTCTAAAGCAACTTGAGCACAACTTGCCATAATAATATTTGGCTTCTCAGTTGATTTTCCTGCTTCTTTTTGTCTTGCTTGCCAGTTTTTTTTTAAAGCTAATCCACCTAACATAATTGCTTCTGATGATCCAGTTGTTGCAGTACCAACAGTATTTACAATTGGAATACCAGTCTTTTCATTTTTAGATTGAGGAGCATGCCATAAATCAGATAAGATTGATATACATCTTGTTTGAAATTCAAGCATTGAAGGATATTCATCATTATCTGCTAAATTCTTGACAATATTATTAGAGATCAATTTTAAAGGAATTGGGTCAACATCTGTATTTACAAAAGATGCAAAATTCAAGTTTGGAACACCATCAAGTATCAATTCTTCTTCTAACAATTTACTAATCAATTGAGCATCACCTTCATGTTCGGGAATCTTATGTTTTGGAATCAATGTATTTGCACTATACTCTGAAAGGAATTGTTCTTTAGAATCAATTTTGATCTTTTCAGTTCTAGCTAAAAGCTTTTGTTCTAATTCTTCAGAATCAATGAATTTACTTAAAACCATTTTTCAGTTTAGTTACATTAGACGGGTATTGATTTCTATTTATATAGGTTTAAGATTGCTTTCGCAAACCACACGATGTACCTATATATGACCATTTTAAGTAAAATCGGCCGAAATATTAATACAAATCATACATCTAAAATCAATTAGCTCAATTATTTTACGCTAGATAAATTACATCATCAGTTTTGAAACCATCTTGACCTTTTAGATTCATCAATCTATCATGCGAAGAGATTGGTTACTTTACCATTGTGCAGGTATGTAGATCATGACAGTTGAATTGATTAGACTATATAGTGTGGACTAAATCTACAGTTTAAAGGATATTAGATAATCAATAAATTTTTTTATTTGACATTCAATTTAGAAATTGAATTACTCAACTTCATCAAATTTTTGAGAATCAGTTAAATCTGGAATATCTTCACCATCTTGAACTTGATTATTATCTAAATTTGGAGTTTGACCAGCTTGAATTTGTTCAGCTAATTTTCTTAAGATTTCCAAATTTTCAGCACCTAATTGTGGTAAAATTTGTGGGATTAATTGAGTAACATCTTTTTCTTGTGGATAACCAGTAAAAGCAAATGTATTATGAGTTGCAGCTCCTTGAACACCAACTCTGTTAAAATGTAAAACTTTACCATCTTCTCTAAAGAAATTGGCTTCTTCAATACCTTCAATCTTGGTAGCATTTAATTTACCTAAAGTTTCAATTAATTTAGTATCATCTTGTTCACTCTTGACATTCTTTTTGGCTTTAACTCTTGATCCACCAACTTTTTTAAATGATGATTTTTGCAATTTGGCTAATTTTTCTGGATCAACTGGCATTTTTCTTTGTTCTTTGTCTATTAAAACTTGAATATGTAATAGGCTTTGACTCAAATTTTTCAAAATTTTTCAACTCGACGTTTGGTAAGGGCACGTAAGTATTTCAGCTTTTTATCACTCTGGTTATATGCACTTACTTAAATGTACTAGTAGCCTGGAATTCCACATAAACCAATCACTTTATGATATCCTCTTTAAATAACAAACTTCCCATATTCAATCATTGGTTTGTTTTAATCTCTTCATTACCAATTGCTTTAGCAACTGGTAGTTTATTTGTATTTTCAGTTTATTCAACTTCATTAGCTGAAAGATGTCAATTAGATGCTTCACAGATTGCAAATTTAAATATAATGGCAACCCTTGGTTCTTCAATTGGTAGTGTATTCTTTGGTCATTTGACTGATAAGTATGGTACTCAATTACCAATCTTAATCAGTTCTTTTACAATTTCTTTTGGTTATTATAGGCTTTATTGGTTATATTTGACATATTCAACTTCACAAATATCCCTTTTAATTTCACTTTTTTTGATTGGATTTGGTTCAGTAGCTGGCTACTTTAGTGCTTTAAAAGCAGTAACATTCAATTTTCCAAACTATAAAGCTTCAGCACAAAGTGTGACAATTGCATCATTTGCAATTTCAAGTTTATTATTTCTGATTTTATTTACAAAAATTGGTGATGTAGGTTTGTTTTTAAAGAGCTTATCAATTTTGGCAGGACTTATGATAATTCAAGGAGTGATTTTTATAAGAGTTCCTGGTCATTATAATGAAACCTCATTACTTTTAAATCCTCAAAAGGATACATTGACAGAGTCTTTAAGTAATTGGGTTTATTGGTATCATTATGGTATACTTTCTATTATACAAGGTTTAGGTCAGATGTATATATATACATGTGGTATAATACTTAAAGCCGTTCATTATTATTATACGAATGAATTGGGATCATCTGGTCCTTCAATTCATAAACTTCAAGCACTTCATGTTTCTTTAATAGCAATTTTTTCATTTACAGGTAGATTATCAGCTGGTCCAATATCAGATATTGCAGTAAAGAAATATGGATTACAACGTCATTGGGTTGTTATTTTAGGTTTATGTTTTATGTTTATTGGACATTTTCTCAATACCATCAATCTTGAAACCATATCTCATGATTTGAATACAATCAATTATTATTTGATGGTTGTTTCAAGTATAATTGGTTACGCTTATGGGTTTTCATTTACTTGTTTCCCATCGATTTTATCAGATTTTGTTGATATAAGGAATTTTAGTTTTTTATGGGGGTTGATGTATACAAGTACATTGTTCGGTTTGACTTTTGTAAATAAGTTATTTGGTTATATTTATGATAAAAATTCCAGTTTTAATGATGGTATAAGTATTTGTATCAAAGGTAGTTTATGTTATTCACAGACATTTTATGTTACATCAAGTATGTGTTTATTGGTAATAGGATTGATATTAGGATATATTAGATTGAGGAGTAGATTAGATCAAAGAGTAGATTAGTAGATTAGATCACTAGATTAGAGTAGATTAGATTTATAGATTTAGATAGAGTATGTTGATAAACTTATGGTGTAAAATGCAATCACACAATCGTTTTGCAATCGTGTTGCAACAGCATGCAACCGCTTCCTTTCTCAATACACGACTTTGAATCAATAGGATGAGTTCAAGACCAATATCAGTTGAAGATTTGATATCTAAGAAAGAACCTTCCTTGGGACAACTTCAGTATATTCCCAAGAATGATCGTCGTAAAGTAGCCCTGAAAATAGAAAAGCCAAAAGTTCAAAAACGTCAAAAAGTGAAAAGAGTTCTACTAGAAGAACAAGTAGAACAACTCCCAAAAAAGACTAAAAAATTCAACTTTGATTGGGATGACGATGAAGACACTTTAAATGGATTTCAACCATTAGTTCAAATTGATTCTGAAGTTAATGATTTATTTGATATCGAGAAACATTGGTCAGAAAAGTCAATTAATGAGATGACTATAAGAGATTGGAGAGTTTTCAAAGAGAATTTCAATATAAACATCAAAGGAAATAGCAATATAAATCCAATTCGATATTGGAATGAATCCAATATACCTTCTGGTATACTTGATATACTCAAATCAAAAGGTTATACTGAACCAACCCCTATTCAAAGAGCTTCAATTCCAATTGGTTTAGTAAATCAAGATATTGTTGGGATTGCTGAAACTGGTTCAGGTAAAACTTTAGCATTTCTTATTCCAATGTTGAGTTATATTTTGAGTATAAATGATAATTACCTACAATATCATCATAAACAAGAATCAGAATCAAATAAAGCTTTAGGTTTGATTCTCGCCCCAACAAGAGAATTAGCTATACAAATTTCAAATGAAGCAAGGGGATTTTGTGATGTACTTGATTTGAATGTTGTTACTATAATAGGTGGTCATCAATATGAAGAAACTATACATTCGGTTTCAAAAGGTGCTGATTTGATTGTGGCAACTCCTGGTAGACTAATTGACTCTTTGGAAAAGGGATTGATCAATTTAAGTAAATGTTTTTACTTTACAATGGATGAAGCTGATAAGATGATTGATATGGGATTTGAGAAATCATTACAATCAATTTTGACATATCTACCTAAAGAGATAGACATAACCAATAAGAATACATTCAAAGTATCAAAGTCAACCACTTTAATGTTTACAGCTACAATAACGTCATCAATAGAAAAAATTACACAGAATTATTTGATCAACCCTACACATATTTCTGTTGGTGATGCGAATGAAGCAGTTGATAATATAGAACAACAATTTGAATATTTAGGACAAGAAGTACTGGATATTGAGTTAGACTATAAAAGGTTTGATAAAATGCTTACCGTCATTAGAAAACATGTTCAATCTAAATCAAATTTTTCAGTTATAATCTTTGCAAATTTCAAAAAAGTTGTAGAGACAATTGCCCATGAACTCAATAAAAAAGGTTACCACAAAACTACAGTAGTTCATGGTTCAAAGTCACAAGAAGTACGTGAACGTTCAATACAACAATTTCGTTCTGGTAATTCAAATATCTTAATTGCCACTGATGTCGCAGCAAGAGGTATAGATATACCAAATGTATCACTAGTAATAAATTATCAAATGGTAAATAAATTTGAAGAGTATGTACATAGAATTGGTAGAACTGGAAGAGCTGGGAATAAAGGTGCAAGTTTTACATTTTTAGATGATTCTGATTCAGAAACTTTTGTTCCTTTAAAAAAATATTTACAAAAGGGAGGTATAAAATGTCCAAATTGGTTACTTTCAAAGACACAAGTTGAAAATATAAATCTTTAATCCTCATCACTTGAATAGGCTGAAAGATTTTGAAGCTGAACTGAAGTTGGTTTATGTAATTTGACGTTTTTTAATGCACTTAATGATGAATTTGAGAAAAATTGATTTGTAGAATCTGAAGATTCTATAGTTTTAATTGGAGTTTCCTTTTCTATTTTCTTCAATTTTTTATGTTCTATAGTCTTTGAATCTTCAAAATCTCCTAAAAGTTCCTTTACAGTTTGAATTGCCATTTCTTCTAATTTCCTCTTTTCTTGTCTTTGAGCTTCAGGATTTGGATCTTCACTTGCCCAACGAATATTTAAAATTTCCAGATTATCCAAAGATTGACATTGCATTGCCTCTTTTGCAAATTGTGCTTCAGTTTCAAATTTAAAAGTTATAAAGGCACAGCCCTTTGAATACAAAACTTTGACTTTTTCAATAGAACCAAATTCAGAAAAATGTTTAGTAATCATAACTTCTAAATTGGATTTACCTGATAATCCTCCAATATAAAGAGTTCTATTTACTTTATTAAAAGATCCAACACCTGTCATATCATCTCTATACTCAGCAGTTTTATCTCTACCAAAACAATCTTTTGTAGATATAAAATAATCAGATTCTTTAGGTAGTCTATGATAGAAAGGACAGTTTTTACCTCTATAACAACAACCTCTTGAAAAGAATAAACATACATTTTGTCTATCTTTAGCTTGAGTTGTACCTGAATCTTTTTTTATATTTACTCTATATTTTGCCTTTGTATAATTCTTGTTTGAACTATCAACCCCAGACCATTTCAGAAACCAAATATTGAAAACCGTTCCAGTTTGAGGAGGTTTATCATCATCAGGTATATCATTAGGATCAATTTGTAAACGAGCTGGTGGCATTGATGAGGGCATCGCGAACTTTTGCTTACATACGCACAATAGACTATGAATATATATTTTTATAGACTACAATTAGAAATAATCAAAAGGTTCATAAAGTACAATTGTTCTACAATTGCATTCAACTGATTTTAGTTTTATATATTTTAAGCAAGGTTTACAACAAAAGTAAAACCAACAATTCCAAAAATTGCAATTGCCTTTTTCCAAGCAGATGCATCTAGACCAGAAACAGCATTTGATTTTGCAGATGAAGTTGATGAGGAAGAAGATTTTGCTGATGAACTAAGATTAATAGCACCAGTTGCACCAGTTGCTTGAGATGTATGAACTTGACTTCCACTTGTAGCATGACTTGAACCTGCAATTGATGAAGCAACATCAGCAATTGAAGCCAATTCTGATGATAAATGTGTGAAATCAGAATTTGTTGCAGCTGCACTTAATAAAGAAAGTGCAGAATTAAAAGCTGATAAATCTGCACCAGTTAATGATGTCTTTTCTGACTCTAAATCTGAATTGACACTTTCAACTGCAGTTTTAGCAGTTGAAAGTGCACCACCTTGGAGTGAGATTGCATCACTTAAAGCTTGTCCACCATTACTTGTTGCTGCACTAAGTGCTGAAGCAGCATCTTTAGTAGCTGTACCAAAAGCTCCACCAACTGCTGAAGTTGCAACTCCTAAACCTGAAGTTAAATCACTAAGAAAGTCTTTTTTCACAAAAAGGTTATTGATATTGAAAACCATTACTAAAAATTCTGAATGAAACTAGGGAACTTTGAAGTATTTATATGACTGAAGTTTTCTCTATTTAAAGGTATATAGAGGAATTTCGAATAAAATTCCACATGTAGTCGTCATTTTGAATGCTTAAAACGGTAAAATATCCACTATTGAGAACTGGCGCGGTTTAAAGTACAAATAGTTGAAAAGCCTGACGAGAATATATACGCCTTGTCCAAATTGAGAATCATGAGGTTGATTCGCTTACATGTAATTTCCATGTAAGATTTCGAAAACCCACCAGCCCCCACAAAATGGCGTTGTATACTTGTTACCTTGTCACGTATTAATATACTTCGCCACAGAAATATCTGGCATATAATCAAGTTTATTCAACCCCATATTTTGTGTCAGGTTCTAATGTCAAAGATTTCAAAAAAAAAAAAATTATTTTAAGGATAAATTGCCTAATTTGGTAACTCGATCCGTAATCAAATATATAAATCGTTGCATCTCTCATCTCGAATAAAAACCATGTCTCAACCAACTCAACCCCAAATTAAAACTGCCACCAAAGGCTCTTGTTGCGGCACAAACTGTAAATGTGGTTCCAGTTGTCAATGTACCACATGCAATAACCCTAAATTCTAGAGAAACTTTAATATACGATTTTATTATTACTACACTCTCTCTCGCTTTTAAATACATAAACATTCATTGGTCCTATACAATGTCATACCTTATTTTCTTGGTGATAATTCATACAATTCCTTTTTAATAAGTGCACTTAATTCAGTAGAAGCTTTACCGAAATATTCAATAACTTTATCTTGAAGATGTTGATCAGCAGCTTGTGCATGAACAGCGACATTATGTGCTAAATTCTTTTGTTGATTTGGATATCTAGCCAATGTTTTCCATAAAGCAGCTGGTTGAGCAAAATCGACATCACCTTCAACTTTCCAATGGAATGGACAAGCAGCACCTTCCCAAACTTCTTGTTCTTCTTGAATTGAAAATTGTTTAAATTCAATTGGTTTGTCAGATGCCAAATAATTTGGATGTGCTCCAAGATTTCCATTTACTTGCATTGTACCATCTCTCATATGTGGGTTGAAGACTGCCCCAGTAACAGGACAATTAACTGGAATTTGAGTATAGTTAACACCCAATCTATGTCTGTGAGTATCAGCATAAGAAAACAATCTAGATTGTAAAACTGGATCAGCTGATGGTTCCATAAATGGAACAGTATGAGCTGGTGCAAAAGCAGCCTGTTCAACTTCAGCAAAATAATTCTTTGGGTTTTCATTCAATGTAAATTTACCAAATCTTCTCAATGGGAAATCTGCCTTTGGCCAAACTTTAGTCAAATCAAATACTGAGAATGGAACCTTTTTAGCTTGGTCAGCGGTCATTGTTTGTATGTAACAAGTCCATGAAGGGAAGTTACCAGAGGCAATATTTTTGAATAAATCTTCTTGAGCATGATCCGGATTAGATCCCGAAAGTTCACCAGCTTGTTCATTTGTAAGACCAATATTATCTTGATTTGAAATAAAGTGAACTTGGACATAATGCCATTCACCCTTTTTATTAGACCATTTATAAGTATGTCCAGAATAACCATGCATTTGTCTGTAATTAGCTGGAGTACCTCTATCAGAGAATAAAATCATAACTTGATGTAAAGATTCTTGATTAGTAGTTAAATAATCCCAAAACATATTTGCATCTTTTAAATGAGTTTGTGGATTTCTCTTTTGAGTGTGAATAAAGTGAGGAAACTTTGATGGATCTCTAAGGAAGAAAACTGGGGTATTGTTATAAACCAAATCTAAATTACCTTCTTCAGTATAAAATTTTGTTGAAAAACCTCTTGGATCTCTTGCGGCATCCGGTGAACCAGATTCACCACCAACAGTTGAAAATCTTGTAAAAATTCTAGTCTTCTTACCAATTGTATTTAAAAATGCAGATCCACAAATATCGGCAATATCATCAGTAACTTCAAATTCACCATAAGCACCTGAACCTTTTGCATGAACAACTCTTTCAGGGATTCTTTCTCTATCAAAATGAGCTAATGAATCAATCAAGTTGAAATCTTGTAATAATAAAGGACCATGTTTACCAACTCTTTGAGTTGCAAATGGTTCTGGAATAGGACATCCATTTGAATTTGTAAATGTTGGAGCCATCTTTGTTGTTTGTAGTTGTTGTGTTCGTTCTAGGGGGCGAATTCCTTGTTATATATGGGGTAAAAGATTTATAGGTGGGGATCCAGAATGCATATAACATAAAATTCAATAGTAATCAGAAATATCAATATTTTATTGGATAGAATTATCCGATACACGAGTACCGAGGATGGTCCTTTTTACCGAAGGTTCACAGTTTTAGTAAAGTTTGAGACGATATGATCTTCGTTTGATATAATTTTATTGTTTTAAAGTCTTGGTTTTAATGTCACTAGTCACTCAAGTTAGCTTGTTTGATCTCTATAAAATTCTAGACTTATCATGCTTAATCATATGCATTTGAGTTCTCCACGATGAGATACCGATATGTGCGAGTAGTGTGATAGTTCTAAAATAGGAAACGATTAAAGTGTCAATTGGCGTGATATGCAGGTATTATCAATGTTTATCTTATAAATATATGATATATTATGGAGGACTCCGTTCAGGAGTGTATATATACTGAGACAAGAGTCTAGCGATGGATGGATTAATAATAGTACTAAGGTGAGATTAAAGATCTAGTCGAATTGATACGTAAGCAAAGATGGGTAGGTTGACAGGGAAGTGTGAGATTTAGACTGTGGGAACAATTGGAACGTATAGGGAGTAGGATGTAAGCTGGATATATAAAGGTAGTAAAAGGTAGATAACTGAGACATAGGATTTGCAATCAGAGGGAGGTATGAATAAGAGGAGGATCTGATAGTAGGAGTAGTGGTATTAGTAGGCATTAAATGGTGTAGAAAGTAAAATATATAGACGTTTGGATTGAACTAAAGCTCAAAATTGATTCAGCAACATACGTTTCACCCAGTACTCTCCATTCATCTATTCTTTGCTTGTTCATCTATTTTTTGCTTGTTCTTTTCTCCACGATTTAAACTCTTCTGTCAACAATCCACCATTTCTTAACTTTTTATTCTCTTCTTGTGATAACTCCAATAAGGAGAATGTCTTTGAACCTGGATCATAAGTCAACTTCCACGACAGACTCTCATCAGATTTATCAATTGTATCATTGATCCAATTTAAAGCTGCCCCATACCATTTCAATGCATTCATACAAACAATCTTTTGATCCATTGTCGAGTTTTTCAACAAAATGGGAATCTCATCTGTTTTATAAGCTTCAATACTTTTTAGTATTAAATTATCATCTCTAAATCCATATATAACATTTCTTACACCTAATAAAAAACTTTGAGCCCAAGTTACAAACAACTTTCTTTCAAAATTCTTAACTTGACCTTTATGCTCAATAACTTTTGATGTTTTTAATTCAGTATAATGAGATAAAATATCTTTCTTTTCATCAGGAATGTAATCATAAACACAATCTACTTCTCCTGCTATTAAGGTCTTTGTATTACCAATTCCAGTCTTTACAACTGATATGTATTGTTCATAATTACTTACAACTTTTTTCAGTCTTTTTTCAATTTGTGACCTTGTACATTGTGACCAATGCTTTGGTAAAGTTGCTATAGTCTCGAATTTATATCCACTAAAGATGCATTTCTGATTGTATTCATCTATTGGTTCATTTTGTCTTCTTTTTAGTTCTAATTCGAAATCATTCTGGACAAATAATTGATCATCAAACGCTACAATATTTAGATTAATTGGATCTCGTGAATTATATGGTAAGGTTAAGATTTTTGTCATTAAACCTCGGAATGTTATTATATCGACTTTAGTCTTCTCACCAGTCTTTTGTTCATTTAACATAATAGCATGAAGAAAAGCATGATAATCACCCAAATTTTCTTCTTCTGGTATTTTATGAAAATCCTTGACTCCAGAACCTAAATCGATTCCTTTCTCTACATACGAGTCAGGTAAATAATAGTATGATAGATGATTTTGTTTAATTATATCTTCATCATATTCCCAATTACCATCATTACATCTAGCAAATGAGAACACTTCTTTTGGTTGTTTTAGCGATGTTGTCTTAGCTCTTGAATTTAAAGAGAACGTTTTTAGCATGGTGTTGTGGAGGTGAATAGTATGGGCTAATGAGTTATGATGGTTGAGCTTTGAATAGATTTTCGTGTTATATACACACCAAGAAGAGCTAGATCAGGTACCATAAAAACCAAAATTTCTAACTAATGTCTTTAGTCATGTATGGTATAATTCAGGGTTTGTCTGAGTTTATTGAAGATTGTTTATATCTTAATAATTTGAAATCTTCCTAATATCTCCAAGACTATCCATGTCATCGTTGATTGAGATCCAAATCAAGGTCTTTATGCAGTATTGAGATATAACAAGAAACATCATAAACTCTTAACCATGCTTATAAAGAGTCTTCTGTCACTCTTACTACTAATACCGAAAATCAATGGGGATGTATGTAGTGACTGTTTAATATCAAATGTATTTGCGTCGTCAAATACTTCTATAAATTCACAATCTGATCAATATTCAACTATAGAAGCATATCAATCATTACAAGATACATTGATAACTGATCAAATTGTTAGTGTTATACCAACAATTGACAAAGTGACAGAGGTGTTTGAGAGAGAGAGTTTACTGTTAGATAATCAAAATTCCAATAGACAAAAAGATGTGGTTTCAAGTCATACATGTGAACCATCACCAACACTAATAAATAGTGCAGTTAAATGTCTGCTGATGTCAATAGAAATAAAGAGTAAGACTTTAGAGGTGGATACATTATCATCAGAAACAATAGATTTAGAAATTGACTTGAATCTACTGAACATTAAATCAAGTCTGATTATCTCCACTACTCAATCCACAATCCAATCTACAACTCAATCCACAATCCAATCCACAAATCAATCTACAATTCAATCCACAATTAAATCTTCCTCTAATAACTCCACTACCGACAACTTCTCCTCGCAAATATTACCCCCACCACCAATCAAAAAACCACTCAACGAAACCAATGATTCATCTATTGAGGATTGTCATTTTTTATCTTTCGAAGAATGGAAAAAAATCAAAATATCTTCAAAAGAATCCATAAAAGAAGTACCAATCCCACGAATTGAAGAACCTGAAATCACTCCTAATGATCCTATTGTCTTTAATAATACACATATTGACGTTGAACAAGGAAAATTATACAAAAACAAATTTAATTATGCATCAGATAGTTGTGCTGCTACAATTGTAAAGACAAATAGTGATGCCAAGGGTGCTTCAGCAATCTTAAAAGAAAACAAAGATTCATATTTGCTTAACAAATGCTCAGTTTCAAATAAATTTGTTGTTATAGAACTATGTCAAGATATCCTAGTTGAATCAATCGTTGTTGGAAATTTTGAATTTTTCAGTTCAAATTTCAAATCTATTAGATTCTCTATATCTGATAGATTCCCAGTAACAACACCAAATGGATGGAATGTCGTTGGTGAATTTGTTGCACAAAATATTCGAGATATACAAACTTTTGATATTGAAAATCCCCTAATATGGGCAAGATTTTTAAAAGTAGAGATTCTATCGCATTATGGTGATGAGTTCTATTGTCCTATCAGTTTAGTTCGAGTTCATGGTAAAACTATGATTGAAGAATTTAAATTTACAAAAGAGGAAGAAGAAGCTCTGGCACAATCCGTAATTATACCTACAAATGGTTCAATTGAAAATAAAGCCAATGATCTTCAATTAGATGAATGTAGAGTTGTTTTACCCCATTTGGCTTTAAGAGAATTTTTGAAAGATATGAATACAACTGAGGAATATTGTGTCAAACCTGATATTAATGATCAAGTTCATACAACTGAACAGAAAACAACACAAGAGTCCATATATAAAAACATTATGAAGAGGATTGCTTTATTGGAATCAAACGCAACATTATCATTATTATATATAGAAGAACAAAGTAAGCTATTATCTACAGCTTTTTCAAAACTAGAGAATAGACAAATGTTACAATTTGAAAATTTGATTGAAAGTTTTAATGAAACGATGCTAGGGCAATTTGAGAGCTTTAAGTCGTCATTCCATGTTTTGACGGGGAAAGCTTTGAATTCATTTAGAAATTATGAGAGGAAACATGATGAATTAATGAATGAGAGTACTATAGTATATCTAAAAGGAGAACTTCGATATCAAAGAGTTGTTATATTATTAAACTCTCTTATAATAGTGTGTTTGTTATTATATGTTATATTAACAAGAGAGAGTTATATAGAAGATATTGATACTGCAAAACTTTGGAAACAATTGGATCAAAAGTCAAGGAAAAGGAAGAGGTGAGGGAGATTGAGAATGTCGCTGAATCATCGCATAATGTCGCATTTATAAACTATAAACATACTTCATGTCAAACCTATTTACAATTCTGAATCTGTCTTTCAAAGATTCTCTAAAGTTCCTCTACCCCTTAAAAATCCTCTTTCTCTAATAATCCTCTAATCTATTAAGCCAAGCTTTATCACTAGCAGAACTTTTTGAATATCTATTATTACCATTACCTCTATCACCTTTATTATATCTTGGATATGATTGACCTCTTGGATTTAATTTATTACCTCTTAAACCAAAATCATCTCTTTCATAATACACTTTACTACTATAACCAGATTCATAATCTCTTTTATCATGAGGTGGATAACTACGAGGTAATTTTGGACTTCTCTCATATCTCAGAACATTTCTACCATTTGATCTTTCAGGACTACGAACGGTTTCGAAATGTTTTGATGGTCCTCTTAAACCAAGTTGCTTTTGATAAAACATTGAAGAAACTGGGATTAATCCATTTGAATCACCTGATAATGTCCTATAAAAATTTAATAATTCATCAAATGTCGTATTACGATCTAATCTATAAGATCTTAAAATTTGGTTATAGAATGAAACATAATGGGGTATAAAGGCTTTAACATCTTCATAATTTGAATCTAATTGACTGAATAATTCTTTATCTTCCTCAAGAGTTGAATAGATAATTTCTTCTTCAAATTTGATACCCTTTTCATGAATTAATTTATTGATATAATGACGTTCTAAGTAGTAATTTGAAAATAAGATGGATTTACCATTTTTACCTGCTCTTGCAGTTCTACCAATTTTATGAACATAATCTTCAATTTGTGAACTTGGGGTCAATTGTATAACATGGGTAACATCTTTAAAATCAAGTCCTCTTGCTGCAACATCAGTTGCAACTAAAACACAATTTGTACCATTACGGAAAGAATGAACTACTTTATCTCTTCTTGCTTGAGATAATTTTCCATGGACTAAATATGGTTTGGCTTTACGTGGATAAAGATCTTTATCTTTAGCATCAAGTAATTTAGCATAAAACCAATCACTCATTGTAACAGTTGGTAAAAACACAATTGCTTTAAAGTTATCTTTACCAAGATTCTTTATAACATGAGTAACTGCACCAATCATTGATTCATAAAGAGAATCTGTCTTGATTAAAGTTTGCGATATTCTTTCATGAGCTTCTGGTTCATTTTTATCGATACAATCAATATATTTGAAATCACGTCCAAGAAGTCTTTTGGCAACATGTTCAACATTTTCACCCCAGGTGGCACTTAGGAAAATCGTTTTCCAAGAAGCAGTTGGTAGTTTAATCGAGTCTATTTTTTCATCAATTTCATGTAATGTATCAGCAAATCCAGCATCTAAAGTTCTATCTGCTTCATCATAAATTTTAAATTTCAAATCACGGAAACATGAGGCAAAATCTCTTTGACCAAGATTATCATTTAATCTACCTGGTGTTGCAACAACAATAGTTGGACAGTTGAATTTTGAGATTCTTTCTCCTCTGGTACCACCAATGACTACTGAAACTTTAAATTTTCTTTCAAGTCTGACTTGTGATAAAAGTTTTAAATATTCTTCTTGAACTTGAGTTGCTAAATCTCTTGTTGGTACAATAACTAAACCTACAACTTGAGATTTTCTTTCATCATTTTGTGCTAATTTGATAGCTTCATTTAATGTTGGAATAACATATGATAATGTTTTACCTGTCCCAGTTTTAGCACGACATACAACACCTTTTTCTTCAGTTAAAATTGGTACTAATGATTGTTCTTGAACTTTAGAGGAATACCTGAAACCAGCCAAATCCAATGCTTTCATAATTAGAGGACTTATAATACCATCTTTATTAAGTTGATGAAAAGTTGTTTGATGGTCTTTAGTTTGACTTGATTCAATTGGTTTAGTAGGTGTAATTTTTATTTCATTATTAAGACACCTCGTAGTCATAAATGACCTTTTATAAGGCTTTGATATAGAAATAAGTCGAGTTTGAATTAATTTTCGTAACATAATTATGGTCAACTTATTGAAAAATTTTCGAATTCATCTCATCATATAAATTTGATTAAGCGACATAAAGCGACATCAACAAATGTCGTTTTCCAAATCGAATTTAGTTATCAATTCGATAAATACGTGCGCATACCATTCATATATGTTCAAAACTGGAAATTATTCAGATCACCAACAAATGCTGGATAGAAATTTCTTTGCTAAGATAAAACCAAGTTTTGGTGCTAAATTTTCAAATCTATCAGTTTATACAGAAAATGATGGTTCAACGCCAGAGGAGACTTTGATTCATAAAGCTTTTGTAAAACATTTTGATAATAAAGGAGAAATTTATCCTGAATGGTTAGGTGAAGCTCCAAAAGAACAACAAATTAAAAATTCTAGACAATATTCAAATCAACAATCTCAATATAATTCACATTATCAACAAGGTTCACGAAATAGAAATTCATATGACTCACAATTTCAACCAGTTTATAATGATCGTAATACCCCACAATTAAGACAACATTCGCCACAATCTTCACAATCATCAAATTCACCTTCACAATCATCATCACAATCTTATATACCAAGATCTTCAAGTAGATTACAAGATATGTATAATAAATCAAGACAGCAATCAATCCCTGGACTGGGTTATAATGCTCAACCTCATACTGCTCCAGCAAGAACAAATAGTTCTCCAAGCTCAAGACTAAGGGAAAGAATGTTAAACCAATCAGCTCCTAATTCAAATGGATCTGAATCAGATTCCCCTTCAAGATCTACCTGGGGTAGATAAAAATTACAAGTAAATCATGTATAAATTATCTAATTAGCATCTTCAATATCATTCAAATTTCTAAATCGATTCTCCCAATAATCTCTACCTCTTACAAACCAATCAGGTAACTTATTATCTCTTGGTAGTCTCAATTTTATAACACAAACATTTTCAAAATTTACAGGGTACTTATTTAGATTCTTATAAAATTTGAAATCGTATTTTTGTTTTGTCTTCTCAGCTTCACCAGGTGATATAAATTTTCTTTGAAACTCTTTATTATCGGATTTTGAAAAACGTCGTAAACTTGGAGTTGTATGTTCAAGAGATTTTGATAATGTTTGATTCTTTAAATTTTTTAAATTCAGATCACTTCCTCTTGGATAACCAAATAGATAATTCTCTTTAAAATTTGGATTCAGTGATCTTGAGAGTTTATTATCAACAAGTGATTTTCTTCTTGTTCCACGAATGATATCAGTCACACCTGAAGTACTACCTTTTCGACTTGAAAAATTAGGAGATGTTCCTGGGGTTACAAAACTATCATTATCAGGTATTGAGGTTGTAGAATCATGTCTTGATTTTGGGATTTCATTTTTTTTCATCTCAACTAATTTCAACAAATTTGCTGGAATTTGTGGTGATCCTGATAATAAATCATCATCTATATCTTCATCATCAAATTCCACCCCTTCTTCCCATTGAGATTCTTCTTCAATACAAATACTATTGTTTCTAGATAGAATTGGCGTTGTAATAGATGGAGGCGTTTCAGGTAGATTTAATTGTTGTTGTGATATCAATTGTTGATTTAACTGATCTATCTCATATGGGATCAATTCAGTTTGTATCAACTCTAAAAAGTTTTCAGCAAAGTAATTTGATTTAGCCAGATTACCAGAATATATTCTATACTCACTCAAGACTGAATTGAAATTCCACTTTTGTACTTTTCTTAATATTCCAACTAAGGTTGATGTTGAATCAACCAATAGAATGTTATGTTTAGTTTTATTTAGTATAAGTTCAAAAGCTTCCATTATTAGATTTTTCTCTATAAGCATCCATTGATCATTTTTACTTTTATCTAGATTTAGTTGTACTATATCGAGTTGATCATCAAGTAAATCTATACTAGCTTCAGTTTGAGTATCAGTATTTTCCGAACTTTCTATGATATCTGATTTTCTTAGAGTAGAATTAGCTCCAGTATGATGATGATTAGAGATTTTAAGACCTCCAAGATTATATAACTGTAAATTATTCGATTCAAGGAAACTTTTCAATGATCTTGGAGGTTTTTCAGCATCAGATAATATAAGTGATTTTAAATTTAAAGTCTCTAAAAATGGGAAATGTTCTTGTTCTAATTTAGAACATCTATAAACACCTGGTTCAACTAAGCCGAAATTTTCTGGAGGTACTAACATTTAGCTGAGGCTGAGAGCTGATTGACCTAGAGAGTACTGATAGACTGAGACCTGATAGAGTGAGAGCTGTATATATGCAGATCGCGAATACTTCATAGATCTATTTAACTATTTAACCTCTGATTGTTAAATCATCAGGAATTCCAATATATTCACCATATCCCATTACCAAATTGATATTTTGAAGACATTGGGTTGCTGCACCTTTTAATAAATTATCAATTGTAGCAACAATAACAACTCTATCTTGTTTTGAATTAACAGCGAATCCACCAACAACAACACCATGTTTACCACTAATATCTTTAACTAAAGGTGCTTCACCACTAATTGTAATCAATTGTTCTCCTTGATATCTTTCTTGATAAATATTTCTAATTTCACGAGATGTTAATGAATCCTTCTTAATTGGGATTGATATAGTATGACTTATACCTTGAAACCATTGAGCAACATGAGGTATAAATGCAATATCTAAACCTAACTGATTACTAATTTCCTTTTCATGAACATGATCAGTTAATGAATATGGTATTAAATTGTTTGTTAAGAATTCAACATCATTCTTTGGTGATGGTTTTGTACCAGCACCAGAATAACCAGAAACACCAAATACTGTTGGAATACCGGTAATATAATCTTTCAAAGGAGCAATTGCAACTTGAGCTGCAGTTGCATAACAACCAGGATTTGAAATCTTTTTAGCTTTTGATATACTGGATCTGTTATTTAATTCTGGTAATCCATAAGTCCATGAATTTGTAGTATCAAATCTATAATCAGCTGAAAGATCAACTATTTTCGATTTTGATGTTGGAACTGATTCTATTGCATCAACAAATGGTTTACAAACTCCATTTGGTAATGCCATAACCCATACATCGATTTTGTTATCTTGCTCCAATTGTTTGATATCTTCAACTTGTAAGTTAGAATAAACAATATTATCTTTATGATATCCTTTTAATTTTTGTCCATTCAATTCACGAGATGATACATGAGTTAATTCAAGGTAAGGATGCTTATCAATCATTGAGATTAAATTTTGTCCAGTATAACCTCTTGCTCCAATAAGAGCAATTTTTGATTTTTCAGTGTTTGAATTTTCACGTAAAGGTGGATTTGGATTAGACGAATAACTTCTATAATGAAGTCCTCTTTTTTGAACTTTTGAACTAAAAATTCCGGATTCATTTGCTGATGATAATGATGATCCAGTATGGGAAGAATCAAATTCTTTGATTAATTCTGAAGCTT
This sequence comes from Glucitozyma multigemmis, assembly GCA_030572295.1. Classification (NCBI taxonomy): domain Eukaryota; kingdom Fungi; phylum Ascomycota; class Pichiomycetes; order Serinales; family Debaryomycetaceae; genus Glucitozyma; species Glucitozyma multigemmis. Next base: position 695,205 of record JAJLZT010000001.1, read on the forward strand.
GTTCAGTATTTAAACCATACCAAAATAAAATGTCACCATTTTTTGCAAATGAACCATCAGATTTTGAAAAATACCAGGATAAATTTGAATCGTTTTCATTAACAATCCAAAATAAAGAAGAAAAATCTTTCTTTATAGAACTAAAAATATTTTCAGTAACATTATTTAACCAACCAGTTTGTGAGGATAAAAATTTGTCAAGTTTTGCAATCTTATTTTCATTTTGAACAACAATTGCTAAAACTTCTAAAGGTTCATCACCATAAGATTTGAAATTAACAGATTCTAAAAATTTCAAGTATGAAGCAACTGATGATTTCCCAGCTTTAATTTCTGGATCTCTTAATAAAGCTGATCTCAAGAGATCAGGATTACCAAATTCTTCTAAAGAATTACGATTAACTAATTTATAACCTCTTCTAATCATTGTACCAGCACCAGAATCAGTAAATAATTCTTTTTGTAAAGCATCAACATCAATAATTGCAACGGAAGATGATCTTGGTAAGTGTTGTAATAAATCATGAATTTCTTTAATTTTCAATTTAGTACCATATTTTACCCAACTTTCTTTTAATAAGTCTTCATATTCTTCATCCAAGTTGATCATACTAATTTTTTCACCTGTATTACCATTGATAATCCCACCTTTTTCACTAAGATAAACAATTTTCAATGGTTCAAATTGTCTTGCTAATTCACCAGCTGCAATATCAGCATTTACATTTAATAATTGACCAGAAGGAGTTTCAGCTAATGATGTTAAAATTGGTAAATAACCAGATTGAATTGCAGTTTCAATTGGTGATTTGTTAACCGAATTAACTTTACCAACTAATTGATATTTATCCTTTTCAAGATATTCAGCACCAAATACACCAGCAGTTATTGGTCTAGCACGAACACCCATTTGTTCTAAAGCAGTAACCAATCTTAAATTTTGTTCTAAAAAGCATTTTCTAACAACTTCCATTGTTTTTGGATCAGTAACCCTAATACCATCAATGTATTCTGGTTCAACTCCTTCACTTTCTAATAATTCATTGATTTGTGGACCGGTTCCATGTAATACAATTGGATATAAACCAACATGATATAAAAATGCTAAACATGAAGCTAATTCAGGTAATTGTTGGGTAATAATTGCACCACCAACTTTGATAACAGCAAACTGTTGTTGAGAAACTGATGTAAAGTACTTTAAGTATTGTTCAACTTCTCTTTTTGAACCAATATTGTTTAAAAGTTGAACAACAGTTGATCTAGCTGAATCAGAATAATTTCTTTTATAAACATGTTGAAATCTTGCCAGGATTATCCTTGAACTAATATTAGCTCTTGCCAATAATCTTGGTTTAACAAACTGTTTTAACATGACAGATGTAGTTTGTTAATTCTGAGATAAATTGTTTGATAAGTGAAAATTTCTCAATCACGTTGTATTAGGTATAGAAGAGTCATATCGGTATAAGATATGCGCGGTAAAAATATCAGTTACCTAATTGAGATAAAGGCGAGAATGATTGTAGGGAGATGGGGTGGGGGAAGCGGTAGCTTAGATGAGGTCAAAAGAGCTTGAGGGAACTTTCCTATGAAACGAAATTAGAAAAGATATCGCTCAAAGGTACTGATTCTGTTTCCCGGCTTAATCACTCACAACAGTCAAGTGAGACTTGAAACTCTCAAGTTAATTGCCTGATCGTGATAAAAATACAGTAGTCTATTTTTATAGGTAGAAAGTCGCACGATTTCAGCTTATCGGAAGGTTCAGTAATTGCACAGATAGTCTCAGTAATCGCGCAAATTGACTAATTGCATATAAAAATTTAGACGGGTAGTCATAGTAAAACAGTCCCAGTAATCACAGACAGTCCCAGTAACCACATTCTCACAGACAGTCCCACACAGAAGAGGACGCAATAGTCGTAAAAATTCAAAATCAGTCCTAATAGCAAGACAAAAGCAGCTATATCAAACACCTCAACACATCTATAACTCAAACAGCTACTCCCTCTCTCTCACCCCCTCTACACTCTCTCACCCCTTCTACAATTTTCTCTATGTAATGCTATTCATTCTATAAGTACTCTATGAGCTATGCTATTTAATTTATTTTATACTTTATCTTTTTGACCCTTCCAAAACTTCAACTTTGAACCAGATCTATCCTCTGATATCATTGAGGATGGTGATGGCGATGATGAAGTTATTGGACTATTGACTTTCAAATGTGATAAAAAATTTGGAAATGATGTTGGTGAAGTTACATGTTTCCTCCATTTTTGACTGATAACCCCAGCAATTGAATTTGAGGGTGATACAATTGGAGATAAAATCTCCTTCTTGATGGGATTTTTATCTAGATTTGATAATGATTTTGGTGTTAATGTTGGTATTGTTTTATCTTTGGTTGAATTTACAAAATTATAGTAAACATTTTCATTCAAGATTTGAAAGATTTCTTGTTTTGCCTTTAATAAAGCTTGTGGACTTTTGATGGAATCTTTGTTTGTACAGTCATAATCCATAATCGATTTCCATGTTCGATTAGATAAGTTTATTTGATATGGACCATCTGAATGAATATAATTCGTTATAATATTTGACCATTGTTGTTTGAGTTCCAATTCTGATTCTGATGCTATGGATTCACTAGACTCATCATTAATTTGAAGATGTTTTAAATTATTCCATGCACTATCCATTATATCCATATCATCAATTGTTGATACAAATACTGAAGTTGGTTCTAAATCAAAAGAATTTACAGAATTCTCTTCACTACAGTATTTTTTCAAACTTGAAGAAGGTGAATTTAATCTTTGAAGTATTGGTGGATTATACGATGGATATATTTGATTATAGGTATCTTCATATTTATAAATCATCATTAAAAATTTGAAATTCTCTTCACAATAAACATCAAAAACCAGATCTTCAAATTGGGTTATATATTTTAGTTTTCTATCATCATCTATATTATTTATTGTACTTTGATAACAATCATTTAATAACGTTTCAAGACTTGGTATTGATGATGCGATTGATAAGTTTGATTCATTGATTTCATTTTCATAATTTTGTAGTAGACTTGATGCTTTTGTTGGTAAAGGTGAGACAAACGACATGTGTTGTCTTTCAGTCTATAGTTACAAGTGAGGTTTGGAAGATATCTTTATGGTTTTATTGCTATAATTTAGTCAAACGGTTAAAAAATAAATAAAAAAGAAATTTTAAAAAACGGTTTCAAAAAGCAATTTATTCGTAAAAGCTTCCATGCATTTAAATTAAAAAAGCTGAAGTTTATTTTGCAAGAGTGATATGGAGTATGGGGAAGAGATGAATAACGGTAGAAATAATACAGTTGTAGAGTATGTTTTATTTATTTTATGTTAGCTTGCTGAATCTTTGTAGAAAGCTTTCTCTACTTCTTCTAAACCCTTTTTTTTTTTCAGTAACGAATTATGATGTACAGGGACTAATTCGTAAAGCAATTGCGAATAACCACGAGTTTATTTTTAAATCTAGATTTGATTAAATCTAGTATTAGATCGCATTTTAAGTCGCCTGTTTTGATGTTTTAAGGTTTGAGTCACCGATGAAAACTTTTTTTTGATTTGTTTTTCATCTTTCATCTCATCTCATCTCATGGACTTTCGCATCGCATAAAGTATCAAAAAATATTTTGACTCCTACTTGACTCTTGAATGAACTGCATATCAACGTGGAGGAAATGTCAAAACGTATAACCTAACAACTGATATATGGAGACTACCGCCTAAAATGTCAAACGGAGGAAAATCTGTTTGTTAAAGTCGCCTTTATAGTCTAAATCAAGGTACAAAATGTGATGTATGTTTTTTTTTTTATTTGATTTTGCATGCTACATGAAAAACGTCCCATAATTTTGAGTCATCATCATCCCCATACCTTCCGATCCCCCAATCTACCAAATCTCGGCTTTTATCACAGTGAAAATTTCGGCTCAAATTTCATTTTTTGATTCCGATCACCTCCTGCATATACTCGCGTATCATTAGTTTTGGAACCCCTTAATCATCAATCCTTATCATGATTAAACATTGTATAAACTGTCAAACATCAAGACTTTTATATAATACGCGTAAGTTTCACAGATCAATAAAATTACTCCAAATCAATGATTCAGAATTTGATTTTATATCTTTGAAAAGAACATCAAAATCACCATTTCATTATATCAAGTCATCTTTGTCTTCCTCAACAACATCAACTCCATCCACAAAAACAATTTTGAATTCAATCAGTAAAGTCAAATTTTCAGATTCATCATCCTCATCTAAAATTGATGAATGGCTTTCAAATGATACTGATAATGGATATATTGAATTCACTGATAAGTATTTAAAAGAGTTGAAAGACTTTTATAGCTACTTTGATAATTCGATCAGTACTAGTACAAAGAAATTAGCCAGTCAAATTAACAAATTCAAATCAGCTTACTTAAATGGTGAAATTCATTCGATCAATAAGTATAACTATATCTCTTATAACTTTATGACAAATCGATTTTTAAAGTATTTGGAGTCAAATTCAAATTTCCCATTAATACTAAAGAATCATCTATTCAAATTCCATGATAACAAGGCAAAAATCCTTTTTATTTATCAAAGTAATATTGCAAATTTCATACAAGAATTACAACTTTTGTCATCAGAATTGAACTTTAAAAAAATCCAAAATAAAGATTTGACTGATTACATAACCCAATCAACACCAAATATAAATGTTTTGGATTTGAATGAAAATGATGTTGGCTTTGATTCAGCTTTTCTTCTGTGGTATATTAGCTTTAGTAGGTATCAACATTTAAAGATCATACTCTCGGAAAATCCAGATTTAACTCCGAATAATCTTCTCAAGTATTTGATAAGAGATAAAGATTCGAGTCTTGTTAATGAACTTGTGAAAAGAGAATATATACAATCAAAAGTGTTTGAAAAAATTCCTTTGAATATTTGGGAAAGTTCTTCCTTTTTGACTTCGTGTGATGGATCTGAATTATGTTATAAACTTCTTACCGATATCATTGAGCATAATGATGAGAACTCGAAAATCCTATTTAATACCATATTTCCGTTGTTTTGTAATGGTACAATGGATGAAAAGTTATTTAAGTACTTGAAACAGCTCGTTTCCGAAAAAAGTTTTAAAGAAATTTCTAAAGTTAAAGTTACAGCTCAAGATATCAGAAAAAAAGATAAAATTCAATCCGAAGTTTTAACAGTGGATTCCAAGTCTAAATCTCAATATGTACAATTACCTGATGAACTCGGTTTACATGATTTTGATGAAGAGTTAGGTATACTTAATTCTGGATATTTCAGAAAACCCTTCTCAAATTTTACTCCAGATCGAATCATCAAATCTTTAGAGTCGTTAATCAGTGAACCATTTTATCAGGACACCGACAGGTTCAGAATTTTGAGAAAAAGATTGATAACTCTCTTCAGAATCAATAACGGTTGTACAAGTATTTTGGATACTTTACTTCAAAACCAGTCGGTATTTGAACAATTTGAAAAGAAAGTTTCTGTAACACCACCTTACATTCAAATACCTGATTCGTCTGATATTCATAATTATGCATCTCAGTTGGCTATTTTAAGAGAGAACCTAAATTCAAGTTTTGCCAATACAACTCCGGAAGTTATCTTACTGGTACTTGACTCGAATATTGCAAAGGTTTTAAAAGAGGATCATTCATCCTTTATAAACCAATCTAATCTTAGATTGTTTGTCAAATTGAAAAGATCCCTTGAAGAGATTTTCAAGTATAACAACAGTAATACAGCAGTTCTTGATGGTATTATTCAAAGTCAAAATGTTTTTGACAAGATTGATAAAATGATACAAAAGAAGGCTAAAGTCGACGAAAGTAAGCGTGAAGTTGAAACTACCGCAGAGTCAAAAGAGTTGAAAACTGAACCTGTTGTTGAATCTAAGGCAGAATCTAAAGTAGAGACTGAGTCAGGACCTAAGGCAGGACCTAAGGCAGGACCTAAGGCAGGACTTAAGGCAGGATCCGAGGCAGAAACTAAGGCACGATCTGAAGCAGAATCTAAAGTTGACCTCAAAATTCCACCCAAAGTTGAACCTGATTCTAAAATTAAATTTGAATCTGAAACTGAGCAGGCTATGGCGACACCTAAAGCTGAGTCCTCTGAGCCTCATACTACTTCCACAGCAAAATCTAAAGTCGAGCCTAATTCCACATCCCACGGACAAATGGCATACATAATCTCTCTTGGGAAATATTTACCAGAATTAACAGAATTGAAAACAACTTTAGGTTCTGATTTCACAAATCACTCACCAAAGAAAATCCTATCCAAATTACAAAGCTTAAGAGATAAGTCAGAATCTCCAATCATCTATAATAAACTTTTCCATGTTCTTTCCAACTTATTCAAGATCAACAAAGGTCATACTTTCATTTTGGATGTTATTTTGAAAGACACAGAAGAATTAAATAAATACGAAACAGCTTCAAGTGTTGATATATTCAAAGCTGGATCTCTAATAGATCTATTTAATTCTTCTTTAAATCAAATTTTCAAAGATACAGATATGTATGGCAAAATTGGCAGGAACAAGAAAGAAACCCTTAGATCAGTTTTAACTACTTACCTCGACTCTTTTGAAGTTCAGGATATTAATTTTCTAGTTCGTAAAGGTATTATAGAGAAGTTGTTGGTTTATGACAATATTCCAAATTTTACCCAATTCGTTCTTGACTTGATGGCACGAAAGAATAACGGAGAAAAGATTGATGAAAGCGTGATACAAGCAACGTATTCAAGTATAAATGATGTTTCAACAGATAAAGTTGAACTTGAAATTCTATATAATGATTCGGAAAAAGTTTTAGCTGATTTATCCCAAAAGTCTACAGTTACAGCATTTAGTACACCTCCGTCATTAACCACAGAAAAGTTAAGTGATGAAGAAATTGAACTAAGTGAATTGACGGCAGAAAAGATAAGACTGGGATATAAGACCAAATCAACACCAATAAGTTCACAAGAGAAGGATTCTCTAGAAGGATATTTGGAAAGTGCCAGAGCTGAAAAAGAATTATCTACAGAGAGTAAATTCCGTCAAACTAATGCTTATGAATGGAGTAAAAGTATGGCAAATACAAAAAGATGTTTAGAATCCAAAAATTTCTTTAATCCTGTTGTATCAAGAGATACTGAATTGTTTCCTTTAAAAAAGGTTGGGAATATTGAATTTATGGTTTTAACATCAAATGGAAGAACATTGATTTCAGATGAAAACCCTTTGGGAAATGGACATTCTCCAAAAGATCTTGTATCTGTTTTAGATCAATTTTCAGAGAAGCAGCTAGGTAAACTTTTGAAACGAGTTCATAAAGTTCAAAATAAAGGTTGGAAACTTATTGATGGTAGATCAAAAGAAAAGATATTGGTATTTAGTCGTATGAAACAGCAATCACGTGTCTATGGATTACTTAAGAGATTAAAGAATATCTTTGCAATTACTGGATGTGTATTTTTGATGTTAATTGGGGTTGATTGGTTTTCTCAAGAATTACCCAAGGTCGAAGTTGAGAAGGTGGAACCGGTTGAAACTAAAATCGAGCCAACATGGAGCTGGAAGAGATTAATGTGGAGGAATTGAGTTCCTAGTCACATGATATGATATTTCAGGTAAATACCATCTGGAATGGTAAAGTAAAAGAATGTTATTTAATATACAAGTAAAGGATATAATAGTTAGCTAGCATCTACCATTATCAGCTCCTTTGTCGGTAAAGAATCCATATCTTTTGAAATTCGTATAAATTTCATAGCAGTAATACCACCAGAACTTCCATTCCATAATCTTAATCTTTTAACAGTTTCTATATCTGTCAAGTCAGGTACTTTAAAACCAGTTTGATAAATATGAATTTCATGTTTAACCTTTTCTTCTAATATCTTTTGACGAGTTGTTACTGGTCTTCCTGGTCTTTTAGCTTCTTTTAGTTCATTGATTTCTTCATCAAATCTTGATAAAAATGCTTCAATGAATGTTTTAATTTCATCTAAATTAAAACTTTCTGAATCTGGTCTATTCTTGACTGCTTCTTGTATAAATTTTACATGATATAATTCATTATCACGATGTTCTTGTGATTGTAATTTTTTTGCAGTTAATTTTCGATCTCTTACAGTTGCTCTATTTAATTGCTTGAACTTTCTCCCTTTAATATGAATTTGTCCAGTTGATTTTGATAGGTTTTTAGTTACCTTATTTAAATTATGAGCAAGTGGCATCTATGTTATCTGTTTAGTATAGATTAATTTTCTAGTCATCTCACCTACACATAATATTATACTTACCCTACTCAAAAATGTGTGCCCGAGAAAATGACTTCTCCACGAAGAGAATATCATAAACTATGGCAAAGTATACTGAGGACAGACTTTTTGAACTTCAATCAGAGGCACATAATCCACAACCAGATATTTTAGCTGCTTTTAATACTTTAGTAGAACAAGTTAAAGAACATGCTGCTATTGAACAAGAAAAGCATAAGATTAAATGGAGTAATGGTGACACCTATATTGATGAAAATGGTAATGAAAGATCATATCATCATATGAATAGAAGAAGAGGTTCAAGATCAGGAACAAAACCGGTTTTGAGAAAAAAAGTTGGTGAAACTGTTTCTGTTGATGATGATGGTTGGGCAACTTTAAGTAAGAAGAAAAGTTTTGGTAGTGATGAGGCAGAGAATGAAAGAACAAATTTTAGACAAGGATTAAAATCAAAGGGAATTTCAACAAAACCAAATAATAAGAATTTGGGATCATCAAAAGCTGTTGATCCAAGAGACGCTATTGCTGATAAGCATACAATTACATTTAATGCATTTGATGCTTTAGGTAGTGATGATGATGAATAATGGGTTTAAGCATGTTATATGTAGATTAATATATATTTTGACATGAAGATATAGAAGTTGGAGTGGTTGAAGATCGCAGTCAGCATAGTCTTAAAAGAAGGTGAGAAGGATTTCGACTGAATAGAATTTGTAGAACTTGGGTGTAGAACTTGTTAAGCTTGTAAAGGCTATGAGATTCCCATGACCCCCAAGGGTTCATAGATGCTAAAGCTTTTCAGACAATTTTGGTTAGAAAGGTCATCAACTTTTGAAACACTTGGGTACAAGTGGATCTATTAGAGATGTGCTAGTGGCAACATCAAAACTTCTCTTTTGTTTAGAATTACAATTCTCCGATTCATCACATTGTCGTTCTACTCAACATTAGCTCTGTACGACACAAAGTATCTTCATTAAACTATAATGGCAGAATCATCATCAGTTGATAAATCCATTAAAATTGAATTCAAATCACTACAATTCATTGGTTTTGTTGATAACATTGATGGTACAAATGAAATCTGATCTTCAAACGTACTTGACGATTTTTTCATGATGTTTTTTAATTGTACAACTCTTGGTGAATGGACATATCTACCTTCATTTGTAAATAAAGAAGCCGAAGAAAATCCATTTCTATTTGATGAGAAAGATAAATTTTCCATAGAATTATTGATACCAGAGTTTAAGTGAAGTCTACTCAAATCAATAGAATTATTAACAGTATCAACAGTTTGATTTACAGTTTCTTCATCAGCAGATTGCTCAGCAGTTCGATCAGTCTGATCAACAGTTTGATCTCCTATAGATTCAATCGCACTAACTGTAAATCCCATATACTGTCTTTTCAATTCAAACTCTTGTACATCTAAACTTAATGGTCTATTTGGTTTTATCCAAGTATTCAAAAATGAATTACCATGAACAAATTTTTGAAGTAAATCCACTTTGATATTAAATTGTAAACCACCATTTTCTTTATGAATTTGACCAGGTTGTTTAAATTTAGGAGATGGTTCGTTTTGAAGACACCATAATTTGTTTAACTTTCTATATTTGATATCCATCAATAAATTTGAATAATACTCTGAAGATTTGATATACCCCAGAATCTCATTAGGATACAACTCTTCTAATGATTGTATACTATGAATCATTATGGAATAAGCTAAAGTATCTCTTATTTTAGAACTTTCACTAATTTTACTTTCATTTAACGGTAATTGCCAATGAAGAAAGAATGGTACAAAATTGGTTAAAAAGTTGATACCTAATTTAAAACTCAAGTCCTTTAATGTCTTTAATAATATATCAACAACTTCGAAATCATGACTATCCTCGGTTAAAAATTTATCAATGAAAACAAAAGAATGAGTTAAGAAATTATCAACATTTGTTATAAAATCATCATAATTTGGATCTAATGGATTTTTAATCGTGGTACCAAAATTTGGAGTTATTTTGTCCAAACCACCAAACTCCAATTTTAAGAAATTCCTAAAAGTTTTACCATACTTAACTCGAATCTGACTAATTTGACTTGGAGTTAACTTTAGATTTGTTTGAGTTAGTAATGTTAAACTAAAATCCCAATGTTCCAAAGTAACCAAATTTCTGTTTATAGTACTTGATTTTTCATTTAAAGACCTAAAAATCATATTTATAGTATCAAATAGTGTTAGTGATGACAGTAATATACTTGAACCAGTAACAGATTCTTCATTATTATCCAATATAATTGATATCTTCATTAAGATCTCTTGTATAGAATCAGGTACCTGATCAAAATAATATATATGAGTTGATAAATTACAAATACAACTTGAATAAAAATTATTTAAAGTCTGAAATTCTTCAACTGTAAACTTTTCTGCTTGATGTAATATTAAGGTAGTTTGAAGTCTTAATAAATGTTGTATAATATCAGATATGGATAATCCAATCATATTTACATCGGAAGAAACCAATGCTAAAATTGTCTTTGCATAATATAATTGAGTATTATAATCACCACCTTTTGATGATAAGGTTGATAATCTTTTAAGTAATGTTGATAATGTGGTAAATCTTAATTGGACTGGGATCCAATTTGTACACATTTGTAATAGAGCTGAACCCCAATCATGATCTCTTTTTTGTAAAAGTATATCTTTAGTTACAATATCAGAAGCTAATGAGATTTGATGTTCTGATGTTGTATCGAATAGGGTTCTTAAACCTAAAAATGCTTCTTCTGTAATATCTTGAATTGATATAATTTTATCATCAGAATTTTCAAGTTCAATACTTTTTTTGATTGGTCGATTTGTTTTATTTGAAGCTACTTTAAACAAAGATTGCTCTTCCTGATGACTTGTTATCCTTGCTAATAAATTTTCGCTTTGATTTTCTGACTCATGAATTGTATCAACTAATAATGGAACACATATTCCAACAAATGTCTTACTAATTTTAGAATTATATCCTAAACATCTGAAGACATATCTACATGACATTAATACTAACATTTTCCATTCTAAAGTATTTGGATTTGATTTTGGTACTTCAATATGTATAAGATTTTTTGATAATGTCGTATATAGTTCAACAAAACTCTTATCACCTGAAAATAATCCACTATCCAAATTTTGACATAATACATTAAAAGTTTGTAAAACCTGCTTACATAACGCTAAATCATGAATCTTCATTATAGATAATAACATAAAACAAACATCTTTGGCAAATACATTTAGATTTTCTCTACACTTTTCAATCAAATTTGATAATATTATAAGTGTTACGTGTAAATTCCCACTTCTAACTCGTTTAAGATCAGATTGAGTCTTTTGTGATAAAAAAGTTGAAACTTTTTCAAGTTTAATTCTTCTAGTTGAAGCATAATAAAGTAAATAACTTAATTCTGAAGAATTTGGTTTTTTATCACCTGCTTTACCTGGTGGATAACATTGAAGTACTAATTTTTGATGTTTTGAATAAAAGAGTTTCATTTATGCAATTGTAATGTTGGGTTAAGTATGATGGAATTGATTAAATCGCCCGCCTATGATCAATTCCCTGTAATAGCTAATGAACCAAATGCAACTATTGATAGATTATATAACGAGCAGATGAGTAGTTAGTTAACCTTCCTGGTATCCAGAGGGGAGAAAAGCTTTTTTTACGTAAGCGCACCTGATTTTGAAGTGCGATCTAAGCAAGTAAGTTAAAACTGTATAGATTGAATCCGGGTGTGAAAAATCACAAAGGTTGATTAAGTTTGGAGAAAGTCAAACATTTGTAAACTTTGTTATGCCTCCAACTTATGTTAAAGGTGGTGTATGGACAAACATTGAAGATGAAATTTTAAAAGCTGCGGTTTCAAAATATGGTTTAAATCAATGGGCTCGAGTAGCTTCACTTTTAACTAAAAAAAATGCAAAACAAGCTAAAGCTAGGTGGAATGAATGGCTAAATCCAAATATTAATAAACAAGATTGGAGTAAAGAAAATGATGAAAAATTACTTAATTTGGCTAAATTATTACCAAATCAATGGAGAACAATTGCACCAATTATGATGAGAACTCCAACTCAATGTGTTACTAGATATCAAACTTTACTTGATGATGCAACAACTGGAGATTTACGACTTTCGGGTCCAGGTATAGAATCTTTACCAGCTTCTGGAGTTGGTGATTTAAATATAAATCCTGAAGGTAAAATTGCAAAACCTGATTTAGATGATTTGGATGACGATGATTTAGAAATGCTTTCTGAAGCTAAAGCAAGATTGGCAAATACAATGGGTAAAAAGGCGAAAAGAAAAGCTAGAGAAAGAATGCTTCAAGAAAGTCAAAGAGTAGCTTTATTGCAAAAAAGAAGAGAAATGAAAGAGGCCGGTATAAATATTAACTTAACTCTGAAAAGCAAAAAGCAAGATCATATAAATTATGTTGAAAATATTCCTCATCTTCATGAACCAGTTGTTGGATTATATGATACAAGTACTGAAAGTAGGTTTAACGAGATTGAAAAATCAAAATTTGATAAGGAAGTTATGAAAAAAGGTATAGATATGAAAGAAGTTACAGAAAAGCATGAGAAGAAGGAAAAGGAAAATAAAGAAAAAGAAAGGAAAAAATCACAAAAAGAGTCCAAATCTTCATTACAAGCAGCAGCTGAATTATATAATAAAGCAGAAGAATTAAGGTTAAAAAGACGAAAGTTGAATTTAGAAGAACCACTGGATCAAAAATTTGAAGGAGATATAGATGATAGAATCAATAAAACGTCAAAAGATATTATACAAGCACAAATTAAAAAGTCGACTTTAATAGAAGAGCCAATTGAAGTTGTAAAAGAGGAAAAATTAAAGAAACAAGGTGATACAAAAATTAACAAAAAGGCATTATCTAAACTAATAAACAAACTATTTTCAACTTTACCAAAGCCAACAATAACTCGGGAGGTGATAATACCAAAGTATGAAGAAGCGGACAAAGAAATCACATTAACAAAGAAAGTAGATCAAGGTGAAAGGTTGAGAAATTTAGAATTACTAAGGCAAATAGAAGATGAAAAGGCGAAACTACGTCGATCTCAGGTTATTCAGATTGGGTTGAAGGTACCACATCCTGATAAACTTGAAGTTTCAAAAACTGATGATACCTTAAAGTTAATGATTTTAGAAGAAATGAGAGCATTAGTGAAATCAGATTATTCAAAGTATGTTGATCCCACATATAAAGCATTACAGATTGATGACTTAGATGAAGAGAGTTTTTTATTAGTACGGAAAGAAATTGAACTAGAGGAAAGGAGTCTAGAGAGAAAAACCACAGAGCTACCTGAAATCAAAATACCAAAAGTTGATAATGTAAATGAGGTTTCGAAAATTCTTGAAGATTTTGAAACTGAAAACCAGGTTTCAATCCCATTATTCCATAGCGAAAAATCAACCTTAAATGAAGTCTTTACTCAATTAGCTGACATTAATATAGAACTTTCCTTATATGAATCGCTTTCTCAAGAGGAATCACTCGCAATCGAAACGAGATCAAAACGTTTACATGATACTGTAAATTCAGTGATACTGGAAGAAATGGCTTTACAAAACAGAATGAGAGATGAAAAGCTAGTTATATAACATTATTTATTACCATTTTACTTTTATTGTAATCATCTTGTTTGATCACTTGATCTTACCCTGCACTCTAATCAAGAACGTATTTCGCAACTCCAAGGACCATAATGACAAGTTCAAACTTGTTACAAATCCCCTTACGTCAAACGTCTCATGTAGATATTGGTACATGTCTTAAGGAATTGATAGATAAAGAATTTTACCAACCATCTTCGTTATGTCAAGATGATCTAACAAAGATTACTCAAGTAAGATTGAGAATCGTTGATCTACCTAGTATTGATAATACTAAGGAGAGATTATCAATATTATATGAATATTATAATTATTTAAAAGCCTTACAGAAAAAATTCCCAGATTTCATAGAATTCAAATGGCTTTGTACTTTGGGATTTTCACCTTTCAATTCCGTTACAACTCGGTCATTTCAAATTGAACTGTTAAACATCTTATTTCAAATTGGATCTATATATTGTCAATTGGCAATTCAAGAGTCAAGATATTCAGATGAAGGATTAAAGAATTCTTGTACATATTTTCAAAATGCTGCTGGTTGTTATGAAAAGATACTTGAATCTAAAGATAGCATCAATGTTCCTGATTTCGATTGTGATACCATTTCTTGCTTAAAATGGCTAATGATTGCACTGGCTCAAGAAGTACTATGGCAAAAAGCAACTTTAAATGAAATGAAAGAAGGTGTCGTTTGTAGATTACTCCAGCAAACCTCAGAATATTATTCCAAAGCTGCTAATTTTGCAGAAAATTCACAATTTATCATTTTGCATTGGTTAAATCATATGAAAGTCAAGATGAAGCATTTTATGGCTGCTTCATATTATCGAAGAGCACAAATTGAATTGGGTAAATTCAATTATGGGGTTCAAATTGCTTGTTTAAGACTAGCTAAAAAGCATTGCCAATTAGGTTATAAACATGAGAAATATGTAAATCAATTAGTACTTGATGATTTGAAAGGATTATCTGATTCAACATCTTACTCTTTAAGAGTTGCTGAAAAGGATAATGATTTGATTTATTTAAAACCAGTTCCTTCAGAGAATGAATTAGTCCCGATTTCAGGGGTTAATTTAGTTAAACCCATATTACCAGAAGGTATTAATAATACTGGTAGTATTACTCTATTTGATAAACTCATACCATATATTGTTATTCAAGGAGCACAAGCTCTCAGAGAAAGAAAAGATTTATACCTTAAAGAAAACTTATATGATCCAATGAATACATTAAATAGAGTCATGATCAAGTTTTTAGAAGAATTGAATTTGCCTGCTTCAATCGATGCTCTTCAAAAACCAGAAAATATCCCTGAATCTATATCACATCATGCTCAAGACATAATAGCAAGAGGGGGTTCTAATAATATAGAAGATGCATTGAAACATCTTGATCGTATTTTACATGAAAGTCAAAACATTGTTGTTGGTTGTAAAGAACGAATACAAGTTGAAGAAGATGAAGATAATGCTTTGAGATTACACTTTGGTACATCTAGATGGAATCGTAAATCTTCAAAAGTTGTATCCAAGGAACTTGTTTCAAGAATTGCAAATATGGAGAATTATTTATTACAAGCACAAAAAGGAGATAATGCAATTAAGAATAGGTATTCTTCAATACGATCTATCATAGATGTTTATTCTAATGGACATAAGGAATTACTTAAATATATACCTTCGGCGGATTATACTTCAATATCTGAAACTAACAAATCTACAATTTATCAATTACGGAATGAAATTAGTAAGATTTCCCAAATTGAAGAAGAAAGAAGTCAATTCTTGAGTTCAGTTGAATTCAAATCGAAAAGTAAAAGTATTCTATCTACAATAATCGAAGAGTATAAAAGATTGGATTTGGATGAAGTTAATGAATCTTTCTTTGAAGAGATATTTCAGAAAAGTATTGGTGAAATGAGTTCTGATTTCGATAGATTAGATTTTGAAAAAAGTAGACAAAGAGAATGGGAACAAGAGGTTGGAAAGTTGAACACTTCCTTCTTGAACGCATTTGAAGGATATAATACATCACAACTTAGTAGACAAAAAGCTCTACAAGAATTAGAAAAGGGTTACTTAACATATTTAGAAATCACATCTTTATTAGAGGAAGGTATTCAATTTTATAATGAATTTATTGGAAAAGCTACAATAGTTCTTCGTGAATGTGAAGATTTTATTCAAAAAAGAAGATTTGAAGGAAGTGAATTAGAAAAGTTGATACTTGGAAGAAGTCAATCACCTGAACAGACACAAATTCTCAGTCCCCAGAGTAAAAATTGGAATACTGGAGGGTTTTAAAATGCGACATTACGACATTTATCATACCTCGATAGATAATCGCAGACCACACAATGGTCTTTTGGTACCTACGATACCTCAAAAATAAAATGATTACGAAACCGAAAAAGAGTATCATAGCCATTATAGGTACCACAGGTGTAGGTAAATCACAATTTAGTATTGATTTAGCAAAAGCTATTAATGGTGAGGTTATAAATACTGATTCTATGCAAGTTTATAAAGATTTAGATACCATTACAAATAAACATCCAATAAATGAAAGAGAAGGTATTAAACATCATGTGATGAATCATATAAATTGGGATGAAGATTATTATATACATAGATTTACAAAAGAAGCTAATGAAGCAATTGATGAGATTTATCAAAAAGGCAAAATACCAATTGTAATTGGAGGTACTCATTATTATCTACTGACAATTTTATTTGAAAATAAGACGATTGGAGAGAATTCTGTTATAGGGAATCTGAAATTAAATCCAGAACAAGAGAGGATTTTAGAAGGTCCCGTGGAAGATATATTTTGCAAATTACAAGAAATTGATCCAATTATTGTAAAGAAATTTCATCCACAAGATAGAAGAAAACTTAAAAGAGCCCTTGAAATATATTACACAACCGGCACACCACCATCTAAATTATACCAAGAACAAAAATTAGATGAACTTGAAGATTCATCACTAAAGTACAATACATTATTTTTTTGGATTTATTCAGATTCAACTGTACTTCAAGAGAGATTGGATAATAGAGTAAACACTATGATAGAGACTGGAGCAATAGACGAAATAAATCAAATGTATAAATTTTATAGATCTATGAATCCTCTACCTGATTTTACAAAAGGGATTTGGCAAGTAATTGGATTTAAAGAATTTTTGCCATGGTTAGAGACGAAAAATGACGAGACATTAAAACAAGGTATAGATAAAATGAAAATACGAACAAGACAATATGCAAAATATCAAACAAAATGGATTACAAAAACACTTTCAGTTGAATTACAAAAAGAAGAAAGATTCAATTTTAAATATGGAGGTAAGATTTATCTACTTGATGCAACAAATTTAAATAATTGGAAAGAATCAGTTAGTAATATTGGGATTAAAATTGCTAATCAGTTTATTGAGAATGGAGCTTTATCTGTGAAAGAAGCTCAAACTCCACCAAATCTTGAACATGTATTACCTGGAACCAGTGAAATAAAGAGTTTAAATAGTAACAAAAAACTTGGTTCTGAAACTTCATGGAAACATTTTACTTGTCCAGTTTGTAAAGATAAAAAGGGGAATCATCTTGTAGCAGTTGGTGAAGAAAGTTGGAATATTCATATTAAAAGTAGAAGACATAAAAATCTGTTAGGATATAATGAAAAGAAGAGAAAGCATGAATATTGGGAAGAATTTAAAAGGCAGAGGGAAATTGAAAAGGATAATGTTATAGAGACAGATAAGGTATAGATAATTGTATATAGATATAACGGATTGTTGTATTTAAAGAAAACTTTAACCATATTACAATCTAGACTTACTCTGTTATCAAAACCAAGCATTTTCCAAAAGATAGCCCTAAAAGTTTGTGTAGTTGGTTTTGTGTAACTTTGTTTGGTATAAATAAAAATTTCTACAAATTTTTCAAATTGATACGAACGCTTCCTATTCACTGCACCATTGTAGTTTATGAATGACTGGAGGGGAAAAGGAAAGCTAGAATAATTAACGGATTAACGTCCTCATACCAAGTATGCTTTTTTTTTTAAAATAAAAGTTGTGCATTTCTTGGACTTACGTTTTCGTTACAAGTCAAACTCAATTATACAAAGTCAACTGTATTGTCAACTGTAAATTTTGTAAACCTATAATTTTTTTTGTAAACAGCCACAATTGTTAATCTAAAAGGCGGGAATCTCCGTATTCATCTTCATATCGTGTACCTCTTGATATTCCATACCTCTTGATAACCCGTCTTATTTTTCATGTTTCGGATGATCAGAATTCATCCGGATAAAAAGAAATATTGACATTTTTTACACTAAGCATAGTTCACCTAAGCGACGGAATTATCTAACCAACCATGTGAAGAAAGATCTGCTTAGAAAGGGTTATATTGGTTTTCCAGGTGAACAACTAAAGCCTATACAGTCTAACAATCTCATAAATTATCCTATTCAGGTATGAAAATTTTCAATAAAGAGACAATGCAAAGAGGGTATACAGTTTTACAATTGGTGTACAGATTTAACAATCAACAACCGTTTGAGCTACTTCAAAATCTAGCCACATTTATACGATGTTTCAAGCGCCCCCCTTAACGACTTAATTCATTTTTTTCATCTCTTGTATTAAGTAGCACAATCTATAAAACTGCTTATTGGGTATATACTCATAAATAAACTTTTTCACCTTTGTAGAATTTCTATAGTCAAGCTCTTCACACCTAAGTAGCATGAACAACATTTTTTATTTTCAAACTTGTAAAATTTGAAGTATCATTAGCATCATTATCATTATTATCATTATCATTTTCATGTAAAGAAACATTAAATTCCAAATTTAATTTCTCTTCAATTGCAATTAATTTAGTATCAATTGATTGGATTGAATTTTCTTGTTTAATCTTTAAATTATTCAAATCCGTATTTGAACACCAACCAGACTTTATTAATCTTTTACTTGCCAAATCAAAAGCAGATTGAATCGATTGTTTTTGTTCATTTAAAAACACCAGAAATTCAATTAAATCTTTAGCAGTATTGATTTCATCCATTGAGTAAATATCTTTATTTTCAAAATATGTTTGTTCAATTAGATGAAATTTCTTATCAAAATTCAGTACATTATCAGAAAAAGAAACAGTTGGAGAACTAAGTGGTGGAGTTAATGGAGGAGTTAATGGATTTGATATTGTACGAGTTCGATTTCTTTCGGTTGGTATTGGTGGATGAATAATTGCTTTTGATTCAGAAATTGAAGTTTCGGATAAATCAGATAATGATGGTATAACTGGTGAGGATTGATTACTTGATTTTGATAAACTTAATTTTCTAATTCCTTTTTTAAGTCTTTTTAATGGTGATGTTGTTGATGATGAAGGTGGGATTGATGATGAGATATCAGAACTTATGGAAGAAATAAAATTTAATGATGATGTTCCAATTTCTAATGAATTATAAAATGGAGCACTTGGTGAAGATTCTTTCAAGTATTCATCACAAGAATCAAAAAATGGTATATCAAGACTTGGTTCTGTTGGAGTTAAATCACCTTCTGATGGTAAAGGAGGTAGAAGGGTATCATCCAAATGATTTTCCAATCGTATTCCAAGTGAATTCATAAACTACAAAAATTTCACTAAAGCTATAAAGAATCAAAAACTGTTATATATATATTTTAGTGGCCAAAGAAAACAATTTGGCCAGAATTGGTTTTATGATATGGGAGTGCATTTATATATGTAGGTTTGAGTAGGAATGGTCCTTAAACGAATTTTTGTATATAAGTAATTGAAAAAGGAGATAACTATACAGGATATTCATCTCCTATTTGTAGAGGTTTTTACAGGAATATCGGGTTTAAATTGTACTAATGAAGTAAGTTGATAATAAGATTGATAGTAGTTGGAGAAGTGGCACAAAAATTTGATTGTTGTTTTTGGATTGTTTTCGGTTTGTTATCAATTTGTTAACAATTGACTTTCCAGATTGTTTTATTATTAAAATCTTGAATTTTTTAAAGTGTAAAGTATCATTAGCGCCACATGTCCGGTTGAAAGCTTACAAAACCTAATCTTTAAAGCATGTGTTGTAAGATTCAGGTGAAGAAATGAGCAAAATATTCAATTGAACCTTTGGTGTCTTTCATCTCATCTTTAGTTTAAACCCACATCTCATCTCATCTCAATTCATCTCCCATAATCCATACTCCCACATATCCTAATTCCCTACATCCTTTCCCCAAATTCTCTTTCTTACTTTATTATTCAGACAAAGGTTAATACAATCTTTACAAAAGTTTTATATGTCAATCTTAAACCCTCCAATCAATTTTTCACTTTCGTAAACTTTACAAAATTGACTTTTTTAATTCCTTTCAACCTTTTTATCAATTCTATATTGCCAATAATTTTCACGTATTGTATCATATTTGTCTCTTAATAATTCATACCATCTAACCTCTTTTGTTATTTCTCCCAAGAACTCAATTGCATATATACTCTTTACAATCGTATCAACATTATCTTCAATATTTGCAAATTCTAAACAAAATTCTTTTAGTTCATCAATTGGCTTATCAATTTTCTTATACATTCCACTTAAATAATTCCATGTAGATGCATTTGTAGGTGATTTACGAATTTGTTCCTGAACAAATTCAACCTCTTTATCAAAGTTTTCCTCAAACTTGTTCAAATCAAAAGTCTTTATAAAAAATCTATGAGACCAAGCAGAATTGTTCTTAACATCAATCTTTATACAATTATCTATAAACTCGATTTCTTTTGCATCTTCATATAAACTGAATTTCTCAACTAACCATTTTCTATATGACCATACATGATGATTTTTAGCATCATCTTCTAATAATAATCCTATAATAACATATTCTCTTTTTGGATCGAAATTTGGTATATCATTAATTATAAGTTCACGATAATTCCAAATCTGATAATTCTTTACATTCTCTAAAGCAACCGTTTCAATCCAATCTAATTCTTCATATCTATTCTTATTTAACTTTGTGATAATTTTATACCTATAGTACCAAATTGTATAATGAGAAGCAAGTAAATCAATCCCAAGTTCTGTCATAAATAAAGCTCTTTCAGAATATTCTTCTTTTGCAAGTAATGCTAATAAAACACCCATTACATTTTTATAATTGTCATCATAATTAATAGAACAAACAGCATTTTCTATTTCAATTTTAACGGGTTCAATATCAGAATAATCGAATTCCATATTGGATATTGGTGTTTCAAGTTGATTTATAGTGATATTGAAGTATCATCAATGTCTTGATATGGATGCGACAATAATTCAAAATTACATTTTAGCTTAGGTAATTTTACATGTTGAGTAAAAATAACCTGCAAAATTTACATTTTAACCTCATCTCAAAATCACCTATTTAAGAACTTTCTCGGATTAACAAAAAACTACCTGGAATTTGAAAACATCATATGAAACCTCTTCCTACTTCCCCCTCGGGGGTTATTATCAAAGTGTTAACAAATACAATTCTTGCATATATTGATGTTACAACAATCTGTAAATTAAACTACTTAAACTATACCTACATAAACTCAGATAACTATCCTATTATATTACCAAACTATAAATATTACACTTTGATTGTTGATTTATAATTGTTGACTTTTATTGTTCTATTTTTATTACTCTTTTTGCAGAAACCGTTAATCAGGGGATGTAGTAGCAACTAAACCTCGATTCTCCAATATCAATATGCATCTGATTAACATTGGCCTTGCATTTATTAATCCGTAGTAAGTAATAATCTTGCATTAAATCCCGACGGAATCCTATCGGTATCAGATCTGTTCCGGCATATAAAATAGTTTATATAAATGTTGTATTGAAGCCCTAGTAATCATATGATGATATCAATGTTGCATACAACAAGTGGCGTAGAGACAGTAATATAATAAATTAGATTGGTTTCATTGTTATCTATAATTCTGCGTTAAATATAAGAATAATTACGAGAATTATAATATTCTGTATGTTTTGCTCTCTTTCTTTAGTTTAGGAAATTCGTCGTCTGATGAGTCGTTGAATGCTAATCTCATTAAATGATTTTATACACGATCAATATCGACTTACCATAAACTCAATTTATTGACATTGTCTACACAACTTCTACTTGTAGTAATGGATAAAGATATTCCAGTACTTCTATTATATTTATTCTTTTGTTCAACTAGTTATATTGTTTGTAAAAAATTACTTGGTCCTGGTGGTCTGTTAGGAATTGTATTTATCTTATGTAATATGATAAGTCGAACACAATCTTTCAAAAGACAAATACGACAAGTATATACAAATCTCTATCATATTCGTAATCTAAGTAATGAAAATGTTTTGGATAACGAAATTTTATCTGCTATAAGTTCTCTACAAGCATATAATTCTCATACAAAAATTACAAATGATAGAAGAAAGAAATTATTCAAGTATCTTTCTTGGAGACAACAAAATCTATGTGAACAAATTGGTTATACAAAAAGATTACACAAGATCGATGAGTTAACTCATCGAAATCAAACTTTTTTAAGTGCAATTGCAAATTCAACAATCAAAGATCTTAATTCATCCCATTCAGTTGTTAAAAATAAGACTTCGTCAAATTATAGAGTAATAGAAACCTTGGGTCATTTTTTACGTGATTGGGGTGATTCAGATACTGAATATAAACCTTTACTTGATTATATAAAACAACAATTAAAATCATTAGATTTTTCAAAAACTTGTGTTATAATACCTGGATCAGGTTTAGGTAGAATTGCTCATGAAGTTGCAAACCTAACAGATGAATCACATCAAAATATTAAAGCAATTCATGCTGTTGAGTTAAGTGCTTTAATGCATATTTGTAATAACTTTGTTTATAATTCTACTTCAAGTTTTGATATATATCCATATATACATACATGTTCAAATTTTACAGATTCGTCATCTCAATACAGATCGATGAAATTTCAACCAAGAAGGAAACCAGTCAATCTAACTTTGCATAATCAAGATTTTAAATATTTCTCTGTTCCTGATGAATATGAAAATATTGTTGTTTTGACCTGTTTTTTCATTGATACTGCTGAAAATCTTATAGATTACCTTGATACTATAAAACTTCTAACTTTACCAAATCAAAAACAAGTTTTGAAAAATGGATTTTGGATAAATATAGGTCCGTTAAAATATGGAACTGCAGCTCAAGTTGAATTAAATGAAGATGAACTTACAAAAATTAGACAATTGATGGGTTGGATTGATATTGAACAATCCAATACAATTGATACTAATGAATTAGTTGGTTATATAACTGATAAACAAAGTTTATGGCAAGGTTATTATGGTTTATCAAGATGGTTTTCAAAGCGAAAAGAGAATAAAACTGAATAGTCTTCTTTATAATATACATTCTATTTAGTAATGTCAGAGCCTTTATTTATTTGAATCTTTTTATCTTGACCACCACTTATGATACCAATATCTCTATTCCAAGATAAACCAAACACCTTTTCTTGTCCTTTAATTGCAGATTCCCTTGTAATAGTATATAATGATTTATCTGCTCTTATATCCCAAACTTTAACTGTACCATCATGAGATGCTGATGAAAACATATTTCCATTGTTTGGACAAGCTGATAATGCAACAACAAAATTTGTATGTCCAACTAATTTTTTACTGGTTTGTTCTTTTGTGGTTTCATTGACTCTTGGATCATGTAAATTGATATGACGAGCTGATGATCCACATGCTAATAGATTGACTTCTGGTAATTGTATTATTGATAATAATGAATAACCAGTGTTTCTTGTATCAACACAACGTGATGTTATTAAATCCCATGTTTTAATAGAATGATCTTGTGAAACCGAATAACCAACGGTAGAATCAGCAAAATCAAATATAACATCTTCAACTGGTTGTGAATGTCCTTCTAAAATTGCAAGTGGTGAACGACGTCTAATTGAAGAGTCTTGTAATGCCATTTTTCTTCTCTTTTTTGATGATGATGATACAACATTTGAATCATATTCCAAAGGTTTAATCATTGTCATTTCTTTATAGTTTGTTGACCAAAATCCAATACAGTTATCATACCCAGCTGATAAAATCCTATTCAGTTTAAATTCTATATCTAACGATACAACTGGTGCTTTATGTCCTTCTAAAATTGCTAAAGTTTTACCTTCTTCAGTTTCTTCTCCATCATCATGTATATTCTCTAAAGATGTTTTCCATAATCTAACTTGTCTATCATTACCAGCAGATACAATTCTAGTTGGAGAGATCCATTTTACTGATCTAATTGGTGCTGAATGTCCAACAAATTGTTTTTCAATTTTACCTGACATATTATAAGTTCTAACAATGCCATCATAAGCTCCTGATAAAATTTGTGGTTGGGTAAGTGATAAGTTTGAAGTTGTAACCGCTGGTGATCTTGGATCTAAACTATCTATTGCTGACACCCAATCTTCATTATTGAATGATGCTAAAAAAGACGGAGGTAAAACGGCTCTGGTATATTCTAAATTTAAAAACGCTTCACTTGATAAAGCATTTTTTGTCAAATACTCATCTATAGATGTTCTTAATAATTGGCCATCTATTAAAAAATCAAATGGAATTGGCTTTGTTTCTTCACCTAATAAATGATTTACAACTTCGGATAAACCATATCTTTTGAGTGAAATTGGTACATAAAGAGGTGCATCCGAAACCTGTAAAGATTCATCATCTTCCTTGGTGAAGAATCTTATCTTTACTTGAGATTTGTCATCAGCCATCTTAATATTATAGTTGATTCTATGCTTAGGCTGAGATGAGATGGAATTTTTCAGTACTGTATATACTGTCAAATATTTGAGATCAAGGTTGCAACAAGTTGAAGACGCCAAAAGAATAGCCATTTCAAGATCTTCCATTTGCAATCTCTCTCTCTCAACTCAATTTCACCGAAAATTTCACTCTTGTTTTAAACCACCATTTTTTCATATATTTAAAAACCAGAATCCCGGATCCTACACTATTTTTCAATGCTACTTTTGAGGTAGTAGACCTTTTAAGACGATTTGTAACACGTGATCTTTTAATATATGAAATCGAACATGTAGACTTTTTAAATGGAACAAATGATGACGGATCTGTAAGTTGACCATTTTGAACAAAATCTATTATGGCTCGTTTACGTCGTTGATACTTTCGCTTTGTAGTAACTCTTGGAACTGGCAAAGACCTCATTGTGCTAAGAAATTATACAAAAGAGATTGCAATTTGCCGCGGAGTTCCCATGTTGCAACCACAAATATAAAAGAAGAGAAAGATATGAGTTCAGTTTTAATTACTCAAGAACCCCGTATGGACTACCGCCATTTCATATAAAAATACTTGAGTCATACTCGCGACTCATAAAACTTCAATACTTCATCTATTGAGACCATGACTCGGTCCTATCAATATTAGATCCCCTGTATATAATTGCAAATTTTCTATATATACCACCTCATCGCTAATTCTCAATTTGGGAATTCTACAGACAACACTCTCTATTGAGAATTCCTCTCTTGCAAACACAATGAATCCAGAAGACGTTCCTATTGAAGTTTCCAAATCATTCGACACTATTTTAGTGTTAGATTTTGGCTCACAATATTCTCATTTAATTACCAGACGTTTGAGAGAATGTAATGTTTATGCTGAAATGTTACCATGTACTCAAAAAATCGCTGATTTATCTTGGACTCCAAAAGGTGTTATCTTGTCAGGAGGTCCTTACTCAGTTTATGCTGAAGGTTCACCACACGTTGATCATGCTATTTTTGACTTGAACGTTCCAATTTTAGGTATCTGTTACGGTATGCAAGAATTGGCTTGGATCAATGGTAAAGGTGTTGCTAGAGGTGATAAAAGAGAATATGGTCCAGCTACTTTAAATATTGAAGACCCTACTTGTCCTCTTTTCAAAGATGTTCAAAATTCACAAGTTTGGATGTCTCATGGTGATAAACTTCATGCTTTACCAACTGGTTTCAAGATTGTTGCAACTTCAGGGAATTCACCTTACGCAGCTATTTCTCACGAAAAGGACTCTATTTACGGAATCCAATTCCATCCTGAAGTCACCCATTCCGCTCAAGGTACAAAGATTTTACGCAATTTTGCTGTTGATATTTGTCAAGCTAAAACTAACTGGACTATGGAAAACTTCATTGATACCGAAATTGCCAGAATAAAGAAATTAGTTGGACCAACCGCTGAAGTTATTGGTGCTGTTTCCGGTGGTGTTGACTCTACTGTTGGTGCAAAAATTCTTCACGAGGCTATTGGTGAACGTTTCCACGCTATTTATGTTGACAATGGTGTCATGCGTTTGAACGAAACCGAAAATGTTTACAAGACTTTGACTGAAGGTTTAGGTATTAACTTGACCGTTGTTGATGCATCAGAATTATTCTTAGGAAGATTAAAAGGTGTTACTGACCCAGAAAAGAAGCGTAAGATTATTGGTAATACATTTATTCATGTTTTTGAAGAAGAAGCTGCTAAAATCAAACCAGCATCTGGTCAAGAAATTGAGTTTTTATTACAAGGTACTTTATACCCTGATGTCATTGAGTCTATTTCTTTCAAAGGTCCTTCACAAACCATTAAGACTCACCACAATGTTGGTGGATTATTAGAAGATATGAAATTAAAATTGATTGAACCATTACGTGAATTATTCAAGGATGAAGTTCGTCATTTGGGTGAAGTCATGGGTGTTCCTCATGATTTAGTTTGGAGACATCCCTTCCCTGGTCCAGGTTTGGCTATCAGAGTTTTAGGTGAAGTCACCAAAGAACAAGTCAAGATCGCTCGTGAAGCAGATGCTATTTTTATTGAGGAAATTAAGGCTGCTGGTTTATATAAAGAAATTTCTCAAGCTTTTGCTGCTTTATTACCTGTCAAATCTGTTGGTGTTATGGGTGATCAAAGAACCTATGAGCAAGTTATTGCTTTAAGAGCTATTGAAACTGTTGATTTCATGACTGCTGATTGGTATGTATTTGAAGCTTCATTCTTGAAGAGAGTAGCATCAAGAATTGTTAATGAAGTTGATGGTGTCGCTCGTGTTACTTATGACATAACATCCAAGCCTCCAGCAACAGTTGAATGGGAATAGAGTAATTAGAATAATACAAATACGATTTAATATTTGATTAAGAGAATTAAAGTCAGAATTTTAAAGTTGTTGTCTCAAAACAGTGGCAACAATTAGATCTCCATCATGCGAGAGAGATAGTAGAAACTCTTCTTTCCTATTGTAAGTATCACTATTTATGAAAGGTTTCCCTTCTTTAGGGAATCGATACCAGTTTTTGAATTCAAACGTTTTTTGATCTGATCTATCTAGAGTCTTAAACACCGCTTCTTTACTTGCCCAACTTCCTCCCAAAAATTTAGCACCTTCATGAGTATTACCATTATTCACTTGATCAAGAAATTTGGGGATTTCTTTAGAGTGTAGAATTCGATTTGCAAGACGAGATGGAGGATATTTATTTATCAATTTCTCGAATCGAGAGATTCTGGTCAAATCAGTTCCAATGCTTAAAATCCGACTCATTCAAATGTGAATTGGCCCCTAATTAGGTGCTCAATGAATTTTTGCTTCTGGGACTTAACATCAAGATCTTGATGGTTGGTACACGACTCGATAATCTATTGAGTGAGTCAATCAATATGGTGAATATTTCGTAGTTCACTGCTTGAAGATTTGCTAATTTCATTTAGATTATAGAGATAATGGCTTCTTCAGTTACCGGTCCGGTACCACTTCCGTCCTCAAAATATGATCTTAGTACATACCTCGGAAGAGTAAGACACTGTGCTGATATTTCTGATCCGACAATGTTACTAAACACTACAAAAGATATAGAAAACGCAAAACTCAAGATCTGGGATTACAAAAATGGTGTCATTCCAGAGATGACACCCGAACTTTGGAGTGCTAAAAAAATTTTGGATTCTACATTACATCCTGATACTGGAGAAACAGTTGTATTACCTTTTAGAATGAGTTCTTGCGTTTTATCTAATTTGGTTGTTACCACAGGTATGCTTACTCCCAATTTAGGAGCAGTAGGAACTTTATTCTGGCAAGTGGCTAACCAATCTTTGAATGTTGCAATCAACATCTCAAACGCAAATAAGTCACATCCATTGACCACTCAACAAATAGTTGCAAACTACACTTTGGCAGTGACTGCTTCCTGTTCCGTTGCTTTGGGTTTAAATGCAATTGTTCCAAGATTAAAAAGCTTGCAACCAAACACAAAGATGATATTAGGTAGATTAGTTCCATTTGCAGCGGTTGTATCAGCTGGTATTGCTAATGTCTTTTTAATGAGAAGTGAAGAGTTAAAGAAAGGAATTTCAGTAAGAGATAAGAATGGAGATGAAGTTGGAAGTTCAAAAACTGCTGCATGGCATGCGGTTGGAGAAACTGCGGCAAGTCGTGTTATTAATGCCACTCCAATCATGGTTATTCCACCTCTTTTATTAGTCAAATTACAAAAGACCAGGTTATTAAAAGGAAAATCAAAGTGGGTTGAAATTGCAACAAATATCGGTTTGATCTTTGGAACTTCTTTAGTTGCTTTACCTTTTGCTTTAGCAGTTTTCCCACAAATTAGAGAGATGCCAGTTGAAAAGTTAGAAAAAGAATTTCATAACTTGAAAGATAGAAATGGCGAAGAGATTAGAACATTGAAATTTAACAGAGGAATATAATTCGTCTAATTCTATATAGCTATAATTTGGTTACCAAAATCTCCAACCCTCGGTATGATCAACTCCCATATTTTCATTGATTTCATGACGATCAATAAATCCAATAAATTTTGACTCATTGAAGATTGATCTGTCAACTGATATAGAAGCTAGAAGACCAACACCCCTACCTCCTAACTTTGTTTCGAAGGTTTCAAACCCATTTTTTTCAAATTCATTCATAGCATTTTGTATAATATCTTCGCTAACCTTCTCATCAACCAATGTAATAGCGCATCCTCCTCCCCCAGCTCCAGTTAGTTTTGTTGAGCCGATTTCGAAAGTATCACCTATTCTTTTAATCTCCTCTAAAGTTGGATGAGAAACACCTAATGATACTAGTAAACCGTGATTGATATCAACTAATTCTCTCAATATTTGAGAGCTATTTTCATCGAATAAAGGATCACTCATTACCTTATGGGCTTCTACTACTACATTACCCATAGCATCTAAAATATGACTGGAAATTTTGGAATACTTTTGATTCAACTTTCCAACATTTCCAACCAATTCAGCAGTACTTCTTGGGGTTTTTGTATTTGTGAGTATTAATTTTAAAGGTGGAAAGGATTTAAGACTTGTACGAATAGATGGTTGATTTGGATTGGTGAGTCTTTGAAACATAACTGCATCTCCATATGTAGCAACGGCATTATCAATTCCTGATGGATTACCATGAAAGCATTTTTCACCCATCAAAGACCATTCGTTAATAAAATCTAAATCTGGATGTACTTCATAGTTGGGTTTTGCATCTTTTGGTATTTGTGGTTCTGAAAGCTGATCACCAATGTAAGCCAAACCTGTAGCCATACAAACAGCAGTTGCTGCGGAAGAGCCCAAACCTGCTCCAATTGGTAATGTAGACCTCATGACATAGGAATAGGCAGGAGTTTCAGATGAACATAATTGAAGATACAAATAGAAAAAACATTTGCAAGCGATGTAATGAATTTTGACATCTATTTCACTCAATAGAGGAGCAATTTCATTAACGAGTTCTGGAAGAAGTTCTTCAGTGACACTTGGTCTACCCTTTTTCAAATTTATAAAATTTTTAGCCTTATCGAATGGTATTTGGCTCTTCTTCCATGAATAAGTCAATTGAATGTCTGGAAAATTAAGTGAAATTGTATCAGGGTTTTCACTTGGATTTGCAAGCAAAAATGCTCTGAGATCTAATGAAGCAGCAATAGCTGGTTTATTATATACGGCAGAGTGTTCCCCGAATAATATAACCTTACCTGGTGCACTTACAAGAAATGACATCGATGTATAAGTTTGAGAGACGCGCGAAAAAGTGTTGTTGAGACCGCGATGATCTTAAATCGATCTCTAGGTTATAGCTAAGCAGCTACTAAGTCTATAATATTGTTCTATTAATTCTATTATCAATAACTATGCCACCATCTCTTTCAATTGCCTAAAACTATTTATAATTTCATTTGCAAATTCTTCATATTTTAATCCGCCTCTTTCTATAATCAACTGCTCTTCAATTGAACTTGGTACAATTCTAGATGCTAAAAATTTAGGATGTTTCAATAAATTATCTAGACACTCAACAAATTCTTCCCGCTTACTTGGAGTATCAAGTCCTGGAATTATAGGCATGTCAATAACTTCTCCCTCAGTTGTAGTCTGTCTGCCATTTCTTTGATTTAAATACTCGATAGCTTTTAAAGCTTGTAAAGATTCAAGTAAGAGTATGATTTGACTAGTTTCAGAAATAGCATAATTAGATATCTTTATTGATGATGAATCTTTTGACCATCCATCAATACAAAATCCAATTTGATTTCCAAATGTGGTTAGTGCCATACAAATATCTGGTATTGCCTTTGCACCAAGTTGAGATAATGTTGTTAAAAAAATTGGTAATAACCCTTGTGACCAAACCTTATGATACAGCGAATTCTCTGTTATATTCAACCCTCCATTTGCTATAATTCCTGAAATTTTACTACTCATTAAAACTGAGTACAAACCTGTTGATACAAACTTCTCTGCGATATCTTTGATTGAAATCAATTCAAGTATAAACATCAAACTCAATTGAGCAAAAACATGTTCGTTATTTACTTCCAACAAATGTGAAAATGAATAAAGATTGAGTAAAGAATTGAGTGTACCATTTTCTTCAATAAGTTTAGCCATCTCCTGATTGAATTTCGAATATGATTTAAGATTTATAAAGATCTTTAATATGGATAACACCAATTGTAAGTCATCTAGTCTATCTCTTGTATTCGTTGAAACATAACTTTTATCTGTACAAGATAAATAAACGTCATTTTGAAGTTCAATCAACAAACTTTTTGATCCTCTTGCAATGATTAGTTCGAAAAGATCACGGAAAACACTAAACGATTTGATAAGAACGCTTTGGTCTTCTTTTATCAAATTCAAACTACAATAAAGAATTTTAAGTAAAGACCGGCAATTTCCGGAACCATTAGTCAAGTTCAGTAAGAAATTAACACTTGAACTTGAAAGTAAATTTGTGACTTGCTTTAATACTTCGAAAATTTCGTTTGCTGATATTTCAACGTTGTTGATTTGAAATGTATAGATGATGAAAAATGAAAGTTCTAGCCTTTCTAAATAAATTTGATCAAGTAGTTGATTTCTTAAACCTTCCTCGACATTTCTATTTAACAAGAATGATACTAACAGTATGAGTTTTGGATGGATCATTGTTCCAAAACGTTTACAATATGCTGTTAGTAAAGCTCCACATGACTTAGCAACACAAACTTGACTATTTAAAAATTGGAGATTAAGACTGGATTCTATAGTTTGTTCTTTAAGTTTTGGCCAGAGAGGATTTTCTCCGAAAAAGCTCTCCATCAAACCAATGTCGTAATAGATATCAACACCAAATTTATCTTTCGTTATATCTGACTTTACAAATTGGGAAATATCTAGACTAGGATCACAAAGCTTGATTGTTTTCTCTAATTCCACAAGTAACAAAGGTTGGTATTCTTGAATTGTAAGTAACCTCTCAAGAGTCTTGACAAAGTCTGGAGATTCAATAAGGTTGATGATCTTTTCCTTACAATCTGTATTTTTGGTTGTAAACAAAATAGCAGAGAGGATTTCAATAATCTTTGAGTTTAATTTCAAATCGTAACACATAGACAAAACATCTTCAGTTCCTTTGATTTCTACTTTATAATTCTTTAAACGGGCAATCAAATGATCAATAAATTCAGCATCACTACTATTATCCCTTGCCGTTGTCCATGATATGATACATAAAGCTAGAGCATCAATCAAATGAAGACTTACATAACTAGGATAATTCTTCATATCACGAACATTGTTCTTTAAAACTTGAAATAAAGAACTTTGTCTGAATTCGTCTTTAAGTCCCAGTTCATTTTTGTTTTGATTACCAAAGATATTTCTACCACTAATAAAGACAGCAGCGATACCTTCTTGATTGCTTTTCATAACAGCACAGATAAATTCATATATAGAGATCTTTAAGTTAAAATCATCAAAAGAGTTACTCAAATCAGCAACAAGTGAGTTAAGTAATATCATTGAATATTCTTTTCCCATATGTGATAATAGTGAAGGCATGGAATTCTCTGGCCATTTTGCCTTTGTAAGTGCTGTTAATGTATCTAAAACAACCTTTCTATAACAATCATATTCTGAATATAATTCAATTAATGATGAGAGCTTAGAAAAAATTGTCTTTTCAAAAGCTGAAGGTTTCATTCCTTTGGAGGTTCTGATTTTTATTAAGAGTTGAGCAAATGCAAAAGAGGATTCAACCCATTTATCGTTCCAAGAAGATAAGGTTCCATGTAATTCGTACTTGATTAGATTTGAGGAAAGTGATTCCAATAAAGAAAAAATTGGTATCGATGATCTAGAACATTCCAGTTCTGAAGCTATAAATGAATTCAATATCATTTCTGATGCATCAGCAAATACTCTAACAACTTTCTTTTGTGGATCATTATCCTCATCGACTCCATAAACAGTTTCAAGTATGTCAGTAAAAGTTTCTAAAATTGATACACCTAATTGTAGTTTTTGACTTGAATCATTAAATCTCAAATGGGGTAAAGCTTCGAAAACTGCAATTAAATGCTTTATAAAGTTACTTAATACCAAGTGTGATTTCAGATATGCTCCGTTGAAAGGTGTGACACAATTCTTTACAAGTGCTGAGGTAAAGTTTACAAGGCTTAATGTGAATTCAAAATCACATCTTACGTATTCAACAGTTCCAAATATTGTCATTGCAAGGTATTCCTTTCCAGTAGCTGATATTAATGATGATTTGATCAAAAATGGCCAAATTCTAGACGAAAGTATTGGCATTAAACCCGTAAGTAAGCGAATACTAGGAACAAGTAGAAAAAGATTTCTATGATGTAAACTCTGTTCAAATAATCTTAGAATAATTTCCACGATATCTGATTCATCAGAGTATGATGACATAGCATCTAATACGTATTTGACCTCTTCTATTGAACAATCATTTACGACTTGGTTAAATAAGTCCAAAGAACTTCTTACAAATTCCACTTTGTTATTATCATTGACATCATAATACTTGGAAACATTTTGTAATATCCGTCCAACAAATGACCACCCATTATAATTGTATAGAAATGTAACTAAGACTTCCCCTTCTTTTGCAGAAGGTAACATTTTACCTTTGGTTCCTTTTCCAAGTAACATTGAAAGTTTTTTATCTGTTTCAAATGGTGGCTGAATTTCTATTTCTTGAGTAAGTTTTATTAATTCCGTATCTTCTGAATCAATTTCATAAATGGATTCAAAATCGTTTTTGTTTAAAACTGTTATAATTGATTTTAGCGATTTGAGTTCTTCAAGAGCTAATCTTCCATTTATAGCTACCAAATCAAGGAATGGTGTCAACAGTATTGGAAATTTTGTTCTAGCTAAAATCACTTCTTTTATGGTAGATTCATTATCGAAGAATCTTTCTACAACAGCATTTGGAGCATGTTTCATAATATGAGAGACACTCGATGCAATCTCAGGTGAAAATGAAATTATTGGAGTACATGATATGATAACAGATGCAAGAATCGACAGGTAAGTCTCATCATATTGTAGAAGATCATGTACTTTCTTCAAATCAAGAAACACCTCAGAAGTGTTGATTTTAGATTCTATAAGTTTTTGAGAGCTTGATATTTGTGATATTGGTAATAATGAATTTGGGTATTCCTCAAGGTAGTAATATTTTCTTAATAGAATTATTGACCAACAGAACAATACAATTGAATTTTGATTGGTGGAGCTAGTGATAGATGAGTCTATACTTTTAAAAATCTCGTGATCACTCATATAAGATTCATCATTCTCATAATCAAAAGCATACTCCAAATCAAGGAATAGAATACAGATTATAGTAGTCAAAGCTAATATATGCGAATAAGTATCACTCATTTTTATATATGGACCCAATGAAAGCATAAAGCTCACATTATTCATGAATTCAAACCATTTCTTGGTAGTACTTTTTGAAATATTTGGGTTTTGTAGAACCAATTCAACTAATACTCTTAACAATTCATTAGTGAGTAGTACATTTTCTTTATAGATTAGGTCATCCATTTCTGTAGAAATATTAGTTTTATATGACTCTGAAGATATTGAAGATGTCAATTCTATAATAAGTTCTATGATACCATCTAAATAAGTAGAAGATAAAAAGATTTCTTTACCTAGATTTTGTATTATCAGAGATTTGGTTGGATTGACTTTATTGATAAGTAATTCAATTACAAGTTTGAATATGATTCTTCTTTCACGTAAAACTTTAACAGTATACAATAGTTGTCTTTGTTGATTAAGATACTCGGCTCTATCATCAGGTAATTTTGACTTTAACTTCTTAAAATCATACTCCTTCTTTTGTGGAATTTTCTTTGATACTTGACATATAACTCTTAAAACTTCTCTTTTATCAATGTTCAATAGTTTACTTAGTTTCTTCGCATCGTCATTTTGAACTGGTGTTATATCAGAATACAACACTTCACGTAATGAGAATGCTTTCAATTCTTTATCATCAATTGGAGTTTCAGCTGAAAAACCTTTTGGGTCAAAGAGAACGCTACTATTATTTACTAAGAACTCATCAAGATTCTCTAATAAATAATCATCATTACAAGCTTTTAAAAGACACAAAGAATTTTCAAATGTCCAATGTTGATTTGGTTGAAGTGGTTTCGCTAGTTCAATCAGTTTATTTGATTTAACTAAGCTTTTATTCATAGCTTGTAAAGGTACAAAGTTTAGAGATCAAGATTGTTTGTGAAAAATTATTGCTTAGACTTCCTAATTGGGATGGAAATGAGAATTGAGATTTCTACAAATAAGAGACAATCACTCAATAGTCTATCTATTTTATCATATATAATCAAGGCCATATCAAAGGTTATACATCATTAATACCCTAATTCGACAGTAAAAAATACGATTTTTCAACTTCTTTCGGGATTGGAGCATCATCTACCTTTTTCTCATTAAAATCAATCTCCAACTTCTCTTTATATCCTGGACTTTCTTTTATAGTTGTATTAACAATACTAGGTAAATTCTCCCCTTTTATCTGTCCTAATATTAATTTTCTCCAAGATTCATTACACTCTTTTACAATATCCATAGTTTCCTTTTGATTTTTATAAGTACCATTAAAAGCAAATGCATTAGGTGGTTTGCCATCTGGAAGCTTATAATCTTTAAACCATTGTTTTGTATTTTCTAATAAACCAGGACATTTCACAAAAACATCATGGATATCAAAAATTTCTTGACTTAAAGGATCTTTTACATCAATTGTTATAATCTTCCAATCTAATTCACCATCATCAATAAGAGCTAATGAACCTAAAATTTTGACCCTTTTAATACCTCCTGAGGCAATGATTTCGGAACCAATTTCACAAACATCCAAAGGATCATTATCACCTTTTAAATTTAACTCATCATGTTTTACAGTTGAATCTTCCCAAGTTTGTGGGAAAGCTCCATAATTATGTAAATACCCTTTATGAGGGAACAAATTCTTAACAAATCTAACTTTACCTTTTTTAACATCCTGAGTAATTGGATTTCCAATATGATCTAAATTGATCTCAAATTTAGCATTTGACCATCTAGGTATTTCAATTATGACATTTGCTGTGTTATCTTCGACATTCAAATCTAATGGAATATCATGAAATATGGATATTGGTGATCCTTTATTAGTAGCATATTTTTTATATGAAGTTGTAAATTTTTGACCTTGATCTATAAATTCGATATCATTTATAGATTTTAATGAGGTTTGAGGTTTTGTTGAAGAGATTGACCTCACAGAGTTGATTTCACCTGCTGAAGGATTTAAATGTAAAAGCGTTATGGCAAGTCTAGCATTGGCCCTTGACATCTTTAAAACTGAAATCATGGATTTGATTATTACACTCTATTGCAACTCTTATGACCGAGGTGGATTTTAACGAGTGCGCGCACATGAAAGAGACTAAATACACGAGATCAGATTGGTGATCTTACTCCATATTTGAAATTTGATTATATAACTAAAATTCTAAAGGAGAATACGTTTCATTAATGTGGTGGTTTATCCAAAAAGCAAATACTTCCCTTTTCTGTAAATCCAGCGTTTTCATCACTTATTGGAATAATTTTTGATATCTCTTCAACTTCTCTTTTAGATAATCCCATAGGATCTCTTGGGATCCACAAGTTTGGCATTTTCGCACTTGCAACTGGTGCATTATAAGCGTTTTTATCAAGAGGTGAGATTTCAGTCTCTGTAAAGTATAATGCAGGTAAATAACGTTTAACATGTCTATAATTCATGAAAACATCAGGTCTGATAAATCTAAGAAATGGATTTGTAGATTCTAATTTTTTGAAATCACGATCAGCTAATAATGGAACAAAAGATTGTCTAACCTCTTCAAATTCTTCCTTTTCATCACTAATTTGATTATTCTCTTCTGAATCTAATAAATCATGTTTAACATCTTCAACTTCTTTCTTTCCTTCAACAAGTTCAAGTTGTGCATCTTTTCTTAATTTTCTATTATTTAATCTTTCCAATACTTTAACTTGATAATCAGTTGCACCAGCGTATGATGGAGTACTTGAAACACCATCTAAAGGCTTCATACAATCGATTGGTACAACATTTAAAAGATGACTAAATGCTTGTTTCAAGTTAAGATGGACAAAGATTGTAAATATAAGTGAAATTATTTGTAAAACAATAGGTCCCCATCCTTTACCAACAACAAATATACCCAATAAACAAACTTGTCCTAAATAAATCCCAGTAAAAGTTTGAAATAACGCTTTTGGATAATGCATACCTCTTGTATCAACACTACTGATATTAACATAAGATAAGTTATAAGAAAATGCAATGTAAACCAAGAAGAATGCAAGAGTTGCAAATAATAAAATCAATGGAGCAATGATTGCATAAGCTAATGCAATACATGCCAAGTTGGTATAAACAGGGAAAGTAGTACCCCAAGCTGGTGCACCTAAACCAGAAAATCTACCCCATTTTTTACGTACGGTTTTATCTAAAATGAATCCAAGGATATAAAACATAACAAATGCAACAACTTGGAAAAGTGATCCACTAGCAATTGATAACCCTTGAGTTATAAGGAATGAAATGAAAAAATTTGATGATTTTGGAAGATTATTTGCTAAAATTGACATTGTATCTTCTGGACTGTTTACAATCTTGGTAACAACAGAAGTTGCTGATGAAGCAAGAGTAACAACAAGGAAAACATTGATGATCAAAAATCCAAAATATGCATTTTGTGTGTATAATTCAACATGTTGTGCTGAAGGTGCACCTGCAATAAGAGCCATAGCTCTGATAATCATTGGTAAAACCATTGTTAATAATGCCAACATAATTGAAGGAAGTAAACCTGTAACAATACCTAAAAGGAAACTAGGCATATTTAAAATCCATCTAAGCCAAGGAAGTTTATCAGTAATATAAGTAATATTTGAAATTACACCGACAAATGCAACAGGAACAGCCCAAAAGATAATTAATGCAATAATGGCACTAGCAGCAATCAATTTTCTAGTAATCTTTTCCCACCAAAACAAACGTAAATTTTGCCATTTAACATCAGCAGGTTCAATACCTGTGAAAACTGGTCCCATTCTAAATGGACTGTGATGAACGGTTGATTGAAATGCTAACTGAGCCATGTATTGATTTTCAAATTCAACGAAAATAGAATTTTTAGGAGAATTAGTTTTGTATTGTTTTTGTAATGCAATGACTTCTTCATTTAATTTTGGTAATTCTTCTTTACACCAAGTAATAGTGTCAACTTTTTTGGAAAAAAATCCATTAGGTTTATGTCTTGGTCTTTTGTTAACAGGTACATAATCATCAATATTATCAGATTCAATTGGTGAGTTTTTCTTATCAGCTTTTAATTTATTTTTAACTGCAGTTTTCAATAATTTGTTTTCAGCTGCTTCCAACTTCATAGCCACATTCTCTCTTACCGTGACTTTATATTGTAAAGCTCTAGCGTTTCTAGGAATGTAAATTTTTCTAACTCCATTGAACATTTTGTGAAATTGTTTCTCATCCAACATCGTATCAGGAACTGATTGAAAGAGTAAAGTTCTTGATGACAACTTTGTTGAATATAATGGTGACGACAAAACTGCTGCTCTTAAAGAATTAAAGAAGAATAATTCCCTATAAATAACAAATAAGAAAGTTCCATAAAACACCCATCCAACAAACACATGAGCATAATATCTTTCCTTATGTTTGATGTTTGAAATAGATATTTGATCAAATGCATCAGAAGAAGAATTTCCATTTGTAGCATTAACTGGCATCAATACAATAAATGAAAGCATACCAAACAAAAAGGTAACTGCTAAAACTAAGATATATCTTAAGAAAAAGTAACCATCAAGACCGGTATGTTGGATTATAAATGAATGAGGTTTTGTCAATAAGATGAAAATCCATCTGAAAGGATCTTTTGGTAAATGTTCAGGTTTTTGATCTTCGGTAACAAGATCATAATCGGATTTTGGTGAATAAATCCGCTTGAATTTTAACCTAAGTAATAAAAAACAACCTACAAATGAACCAGCTAAAATCAAATTAGCCACAAGGGTTGAAATCACCGCCGACGTTGATGTCGATGTCGAAGTAGCCATAGCGCTCGTGAAGCAATTTTTGGAAAATCTCCTAGTTATAAAAACAAACTACCGCCGTGCGATCATCGCGACTGCATGAATGACGTTTATAAGAGTAAAGAAGGTTTGAATTCAAGATTTGAATTACTATGTAAGAATTCTGTATATAGATGAAATTTCTTCTAATTGGGTAATGCCAATTCCCCATTTGGATGAACAATATTGCAAAGAATCTGAAATTTGGATCTATGGTTGTATTTTGAAGTGGTGAAGATATTTCACGATTTAAAGACTATTAAATTTTTTTTAAAATGCTAACAAAGTTTGTCTGAATTTCACTGAGTTTTATTGCAAATTCTAAATCATAAATATTTGGTTATATACAGGTATTCGACATCTTGATCAGTATTTGTACAGCCAGGGTACTTGGTAAGTAGGCTTATTAGGATTGAAAACGTAAAATCATTTTGTATGCTCGAAACTCTGTGAACGAATTGAGTTTTTTTTAAATATTGCAAAAATTAAAGAATTACGCTGAATTCTTCAATTGAAAGTATGAGGCTCTTTAGCTTACATAAAGTCTTGTAGACATAAAAGTTGGCCCACACTCAAATTTAAAGATATGGCTTAGTGGTTAAGACCATGCGCTACAAGATTTACAAGGCTAGGTAGCGCGCAGGTTCGACTCATGTTAATGTCGCTACTTTTTTTTGATTATCTCACACGATGAGTTATGTCTCTATTAACTACTTAATAGATAATGCCAAAAACAAAATCAAGTAGAAAAGGTCCGCCCCCACTTGGTTTTAGTAAGATAGAACCTTCCTTGAACAAACTTCTTGAAAAATTAAAGGAAGCTCAAAAGAAATCAATTAAAACGGAGACTAAAGCTCAAGCTCTATGGCCAATCTTTCAACTAAATCATCAGATATCTAGATATATATATAGCTTGTACTATACCAAAAAAATCATCAGCGAGGAATTATACAATTACTTACTAAAACAAAAGTATTGTAATGCAAATCTAATAGCCAAGTGGAAAAAGCAAGGTTATGAAAACTTGTGTTGTATCAATTGCATAATGGCAAATGAGAAAAATCATGGGAACACATGTATTTGTAGGGTTCCAAAAGCAAGTCTTGATAAGGATGTTGAATGTGTTACTTGTGGGTGTAAAGGATGCGCAAGTACAGATTAATACGATCAAATCAATCTATTTCTAATTTACATTATATAGTTATACAAGCAAGAATATTAATCCATTCCCTATCCCAAATCCGCAACCTTACCTTGGTTGAAATTATTTTACAAAAGTGTGAACTCAAAATTTTGGTACTCCAGTTACTTCTTTATTGAATCCGATTCCGTATTAGAGTTCTCATTCCAGTGATTACTCTTTGATACACTTCTTAAATCATTAAGTAGATTACGATTTGTATCAGATGACGAAGTTTTCGTATTTAAAGGCAGATTAAATGCCCTCATAATCATATCATCATCATCATAAGAATGTAATGGAGCATGAGTAGCTACCAAAGGAGAGTAATAAAACTCTTCAAGATATGATGGTGAATTCCAAAGACGCTTGATTGTACCCGTTTGAGGAGTTTTAAATAATTTCAATGGTGTCTTAGGTTTTGGAGTTGTCTTTTGTTGCAAAGGAACATATTGGAGGGGTTTCAAATTATTAGCTGGGGTTAGTGGTTCAAGAAGTGGACCAGTGTTACTAGTCCTTAACGGACTCAACTCAAAATTTGAACTAAAGGATGAAGTGTAAGTCAAATTTTTACCAGCAAGCATTGGTTTATTTGGAGATTCAGATATAATAAAATTTGGTGCTGAAAATCCATTTGGCGTAAGTTGATATTCAGGAAACGGAGCCTCTAAACTTGGTGTAGATTCTAAAGGTCCATCTCCAGTTATAGGAGGTAGGAAATTTGATTTTTTAACTGGTGGGAGTAAACTATCATCTTCTTGTTTCCGTTTTAAGACAATAGTGTCATCGGTTGGAGACACTGGAAACGGATTGGTTGTTTTAACTGTGGCGTAAATTTGATCCATTATTTCTTGATATGATCTTTCCTTTGAGTTACGTGATTTTAAAAATTGATCTTCATAACCAGGTTTTATACACCAAAAGTGACCTTTACCATCACGCGATTTTTCACCTTTTACAAAGGCTTTATTAAGTGAAAGGTTATGACGGATCGAGTTTTGCCAACCAACATCTTCACGTCTGTAATATTTGAAAGTATCAGAAATCCACAGGTAAATTTGTGAAAGTGTTAATCGTTTTTCATCATGACTAAGAATCAGCATACCTATAAGGGTTGCATACGAATAAGGTGGTTTATCCCTTGATTGAAGATCAAAATATATGTCTTTACTCTTTTTTTTCTTCTTTACTTGTGATGGCTTTGGAGGCAGCAGGAACCCAGGAGAAAGGAGGGTTGGGTGAGGATTTGTATTATAGACATTTGGTCTTATTGTAGTTACTAATGGAAGCTTGAGTATTGATTCGGGTGGCGTATTCATCTTTATAGCTGCCTTATTGATAGGTGTATCTGGCACATTCATGTTTACAGAATACCCTGGCATATCATGTAGAAAGAAGAGATTAGACTATGTTATAAGTGTTTACGGAAGGAAAAACGCGTTTTAATTTCGCGGTGCGCGTTTGTTTAATATACACGACTACAAACTGTCACTAAAACTTAGTTATGCATAAAATTAGCAATCGATATCTCGCGGTATCCCAAATTTATAGATGCAGTATAGAACAATTATTTCACCAAGGATTACGATACAACCGAACACTTCGAACAAAGAGAGATTAGTTCAGAAATTCCAGAAGTGTATTAATGAAAGTTAAATTTCACTTTCTAAATGCGATTTCTTTTCCAATGAAGTCTTATGAGCTCTGTACCTTTTTTGTTGCGATTTGGGAATTGTAACTGATTTTAGTACTCAATTCGCTTTAGGATCAGATCGGTATTTGCCTAAGAATAAAACGCATCTCATGTAAGGTTCAGTGAAAAAAAAGTTGATCTTCGCTTATGCAATATTAGAATATTATTATGAATGACTGGGGATTTTACCAAATAATGCCAGAAGCCAGAGCGAAAGCGAAGTGAGATAAATTGGCTTGTTGCAGCACACCCTATGATTTAAAACCCAATTATAACCAATGCGATATATGCAAAATTCTCTTTGAAAACTCAGATTGATCTAGATGTATCATGTGATACGTATCACATGTTCTCAAGACGAATTCAAGATTTTTATTCTAATATTGATTAACATTTGTTCATCATTGATTCATCCTTGTGGACCTTCCTAACCTCAGAAGTTCCTCTTCGTCAACCAGTATAGATTCTGCATTATTTCCTTGACTATTCACTAATTGCATCAAATACATAATATGGATGAGACGGTCAGATCATTAATTCGTTTCGTTGTTCGTGGGTTTTATGATAAAACGTATGTTCTTATAGTTGATGCTGTAATACTACACTCAGTTCTCTCTGAAGATGACCTTATCTACCTTCTTAGTATACAAAGAAAGGAATTAAGAGCATTTTGTAATAAACTAGTTGAAGATAGAATTTTAGTAACTCATAATCAAAAGGAAGAGAACCCACAACTGCGTTTGATATCACGCACTTATTACTATATACATATAACAGAAGCCATTGATGCTATAAAATGGAAAATTCATTCTATTGTGAATAAAATTAAGCAAGAGATGTCTTCATATGGTAATCCACAAGGTTATTTATGTTCACGTTGTTCAAAAAAGGTTTCACAATTGGATGCTATCTCGATGCTTTCAGATGATAAAACCGATTTTATATGTGATAACTGTAATGGAATTCTAGTTGAGGATGACTCCTCACAACAAGCTAATATCAGGCAGGCAAATTTAGAAAAGTTGATGTACCAAATCGATCCAATTATTGCATATCTTAAAAAGATTGACGAATCTTACATTGAAGATAACTCTTTAGATTCTTCCTTAGAGACAAGAGTACCAGCACAATCTGCCGAGGGTACCTCGTATGCATTATCTGGAAGACTCATTGGGAAATCTAGAACTCATCAATTACCAGACGCAACCGGATCTCAAGCCACTTTGCACGTTTCTATTACCGCAAATGATGAGAATGATGAAAGAGAACAACAAGAGAAAGAAGAGAGAAGAAAAAGATTGGAACAAAATGCTTTACCTTCATGGCATTCAGCATCCGCTGTTGGTGACAATACAGGTTTGGGTAAACTTGAAGAAGAGGCTTTAGCGGAAGAAGCATTGAAAAACGAAATCAAAATTGAGAATGACTCTAATCAATCACCCGAAGTTGAGGTCAAA
Organism: Glucitozyma multigemmis; assembly: GCA_030572295.1. NCBI lineage: Eukaryota > Fungi > Ascomycota > Pichiomycetes > Serinales > Debaryomycetaceae > Glucitozyma > Glucitozyma multigemmis. Next base: position 738,728 of record JAJLZT010000001.1, read on the forward strand.
ACAGAGCCAATTTCCAGTGCAGAGGGTAAGGATAAAGAAGCTCATGATGCTTTGGCAGCATATTATGCGGATCTAGCCAAGAGAGAGGCAGAAGAGGAAGAGGAAGATGATGACGATGATGATGATTTGGAAGATTTAGATGATTTGGATCTTCTGTGAGAGTAAATTTTAGAGATATAGACCAAACAGTGATATGGCTGAATTTTTTTTAATACAAAATCCAAAATCGCTACACAAGATAAATGCAACACCATATAGTAGATTCGTAGAATTTAGTTTTAAATATTTTGGTCAACCATGTTGATGAACTCGCTTGTCTGCATATGTTAATATGACTCTTCCCGATTTCGCACAGTATTTCAGCTTTGGTAGACAGATCTCGAAGAATCATGGGAGAGAAAAAGGTTAGTAGATAAGCAGTCGTCAAGTACGATCAAAACTTTTACTTGAAGTGGGAACAAAGTTGTCGCTCATGAGTTTTTGTTTGAAAATTTTTGTACTAACCAAAGAAAGTAGATCCACTCAACTCTTTTATAGCTGGTGGCACAGCTGGTGCAATTGAAGGTGTAGTTACATATCCATTTGAATTTGCAAAGACAAGATTACAGTTAATAGACAAGTCTGCTAAATCATCTAGAAATCCGCTTGTTTTAATATATAATGTAGCGAGAAGTAATGGTATTTCTGCACTTTATACTGGATGTCCAGCATTTGTCATTGGGAATACTGCAAAAGCATCTGTAAGATTCCTAGGATTTGATGCAATCAAGAAGCAATTAGTAGATAAAGATGGTAAACTTTCGGGTCCAAGAGGTGTAATTGCAGGTTTGGGCGCTGGTCTTTTGGAATCAGTAGTTGCCGTTACTCCATTTGAAGCTATAAAAACTGCTTTGATTGATGATAAACAAACACCCAAACCTAAATATCAAAATGGTTTAGTGGGAGGAACGGTGAAATTAGTGAAAGATCTTGGTGTAAAAGGGTTATACGCTGGTGTACTTCCGGTATCTTTACGTCAAGCTTCAAATTCTGCCGTAAGATTAGGATCTTACAATTCGATCAAAACTTTAATTCAACAAGCAACAAACACACCTTCAAGTCAGCCTTTAAGTTCAGCTGCTACATTTGCAGTTGGAGCTTTTGCTGGAACGGTAACTGTTTACTCTACAATGCCTATAGATACGGTAAAAACAAGAATGCAAGCTTTGGGAGCCGAAAAGAAATATTCATCAACTATAAACTGTTTCGTTACTGTCTTCAAAAACGAAGGATTATTAACATTCTGGAAAGGTGCCACTCCTAGATTAGGTAGACTAGTGTTAAGTGGTGGTATAGTATTTACAATTTACGAGAAGATGTTGATTTTGTTGCCATGAAAGTAATCATAAAAAAATACTTATATTAAATGCTACCATGAATAAGAATATATCTATAAACATCCAGATGTTCTGTCCACATATCTAACCGTCAATCAATAATCAATTTTGTCCTACTGGATGTAGAATTGCTCTCTCCATTCTCTTTACCCTGTAATAATCATACAAGGACTTGATTGAAATCAAAATACCAAAAGAAATCAATGCATATGCAACATAAGGTGTTTTGGTCGTAGCAATTCCGGTTTCAACGTGTGTTTGTATTAAATTTGCTTTATAAGAATCTGTAGTTCCAGATCCCTTATATGCCATTGATTTATCAATGTCAAACAGATTTGGATCATCAGGTTCAAATCTATCTGGCATTCTATCAGAATGTCCAAAATTTGCTGGTATTGTTCCATATCCATAAAAGACAAATGTTATTCCCAATCCACATCGAGATCCTTGTTTAGCAGCGTGAGAGGTATGTAGAAGATAACATAAAACAAATCCAACAAATTGAAATGCAATAGTTACAAGAGCATTCCATATCAAGTTTGCAATGTTTCCTACTGGTAAGCCTTCTACAAAAACCTCATCTTCATAAATTGGCGAAACAACGGTTGACTCCCAATATTCTGGGGTAGAATCTGCAGCGGCCTCTTCATAAGAGGGAGGGAATTGCTCATGTGTAGTTCTTGTAGCTTCAGTATCCGGTTTAGCCATCAAATTTCTGAAAACTCCATCGGTTCCTTGTCCTATAAATCTTCCTCTAGCATTCGATTGCATTCTTCCGGTGGCCAAACCATTATTTATTCTTTCATAGGTCTGTTTTATAGGCATGATATGATTAAGTACATTCATAATTCTTTGTTGAGTTGTCAATCTTGATGGTACCTGACCTTCTAAATCGTGATCACCAATTTGGTCTGAAGTTCCTTCAGAGTGTGAAGTAGGTTGTGAAGGATCAAAATGCTCGTTGTTATTATCTTGATCATTAGGGGTTGTATGTGAGACATCTTGATCTAAATTTGAACTACTCTGAACATCCAAATCATCCTCTAAAAGTCCGATCCTTTGTTCATTCTCATTATCCACCATGTCTAGCTTTTTTTGCAAGTATCAAGCTTTGAAAATTACGATAGCGAGATAATTCAAGTCTAATTTACCGACTCCTGACCTATTGTTTAGATGTACTAAGTTTGTATGTTACTTTTTGCCTTTACTATAATGGAGACGTGTATGACTCAAATAGTATAGCCTCATTGGGTGCAAGCTTTGTACGAGTAGTTTTACAAGACTAAGTTATTATTACGTATAATACAAATCTAGACACTATATAAATATTTCTTTTCTCATGCTACGCTCATCAAACCAGTCAAGTTGCGCAAAACCTTTTTCAGAGATACTTAATTCTAACTAAAAAGGTATTTCTAAACTTATCCTGATTGAACTTCACCCTTTGACCAACTGCATTGGCTCTTTCACGATTCTTTTGCAGTGTTCTTTGAGGATAAATCTCTGTATAGCCAAATATATCTGGAACTCCTAAATCAATACCACCTGGTAAAACACTTGATGGTGCAGGTGTTCTAAAAGTTTTTGGGGTATCTTGTAAATCTGGTTTTGTAAGTCCACCTCTACCAATTGCGTGAAGAGCAGCTCTTCGAGAAGAACCTCTTGACAAACTACTTGTACTTCCATTTTCACTCTCGGCATTCAAATGTCTTCTTTTACGTCTTGATTCACGTTCGATATCTTTTTCTAATCTTTCTATTTCAGTTTGAGTTAATTTATTTAATGAAGGTGAAAACTCTGCAACGTTATTTGTATTCCTTAAAACACTAATAAAATCATCCTTGTACTTCCCATCATCTTGTGTGACAACTCTTAAAGAGCTTAAAAGTTTATTACGAATTTCATCTTCTTGAACAAGGGAACCATCATAACTATATCCTACTAGATATAAAGCTTTATGGAACATTTGGATTTGTTCACGTATACTATGTGAAATCGAAGTTGCAAATTCACCTGGTAAATTCATTTCTTCACTCATGATAAGAGCAAATTCTTCTGGATCACTATCCTTATAACTTATAATATCCCATTCAAATTGATCTACTAATTGTGTATTGTTGATTGTAATATCAATTTTAATTGGTACTCTAAGTTCACCCATAGTCTTTTCAGGTTTTTGCTGATAATCCTTTATTTGTTCTCTTATTGATGACATAATTGTGTCGGCATGATGAGGTGCTATAAATACATAATCTTCAACAAGGGACTTAACAAAGCTTCTAAGGGGTAAAATCTGCTCATTAAGATCCCATAAAAATGTATCTCGAAGTTTAAATCTATCTTTTTCTAATTCAAAATCGAGTCTTATTGGAACCAATTGTTGACCTTCACCACTTCGGAGCAGTGTCAAGACTTTGTCGTTTATAATTGAATCTGTATAAGCTATTTCATCAATAGCAGAGATCTTTTTATTCTCGAATGGAAGTTTTAACTGAGTAGCAGTATTACTTATTCCATTCCCATATCCTTGGTATCCTTCTCCCCATATACTATTATTAAATTGTCTTTTTGAAGAAAGGCTTATTGAATTCATCCTTAGTTGCTTTATCTCAGAGTAAGATTTAAGATCTCTTAACATACCATCTATAAGTTTTTTACTTGAACCTAATTGTTTTGGGTACAGTTTCATAAAGTTCAAATCATTTTTTATTATTGACTCGTAAATTTTGATATCACTAGGAATTTCCTTACCTTCAGCTTTTAGTTTCTTTGACCATTCATCCAATGATTCTAGTTCTTTTAAGGGAATCTCATTTAGTACACTTGGATTAATATTTCCTTGCATATTGGGGTATTTAAGCTGCATCATCTGGATTGATGTAGCATTATTTGTAGCCAATGCTCGATTAAGTGATGATTGTTGTCCACCAGAATTAGTCATACCAGATTTTTGTTGTGCCAAAGTTTGAAAATTTTGAGATGGTGTCCCACCTAACAGATTATTTAATGGAGATTTTGAAGCAAATTGATTTCCCATTTTAATTTGATTTCCTTGTTGCATTTGCATGTTTGACATTTGTGTATTCATACCTGGGGTCAAATTCATGCGATTCTGTAGTCTTTGAGCTTGAGGAATTGACATTCCACCTAGTTGTGATTGTACATTTTGACCAGATTGTCCTTGTCTTTGTTGTGATTGTTGTCTTTGTAAATAATTACGCATATAAGATTGAAATTGTGGATGATTCTTCCATTGTTGTAATTGTTGTGGTGTCATATTGTTTAGTTGAGGCATTGCACCTGGGTTAATTTGGTTCGAATAAGTGTTTTGTGAGTTCATATTCATTCCCATTTGATTACCATATGCTTGATTTTGTTGATTATTAACTTGTCCCATTGGCAGACCCATTGGTGATCCCATTTGAGATCCCATTTGAGCTCCCATTTGGTTCATTTGACCAGATTGATTAACATAATTCATTTGATTCATTTGATTCATTTGGTTCATCTGGTTCATTTGATTCATCTGTGACATTGTTTGTCCACTATATTGACCTGTTTGTTGTCTCATTTGTTGTCCGGATTGTAGCGGTGGTCCTAACAGATGACTAGATGGTGGTAAATTACCCGCCCCATTAATTAAATTGGGATGATTATAATTCATCGGAAGGTTTATTCTGTTATTGATTATATTCTCGTTCTTCTGTTTATGCGAATACACGACCTCGACCTCAGTCGTTACAACTTTTGCACCCAATGCAATGTCTACTCTAATACTAATATACATATATTCAAGACGTCATAAAACTAAATATTTGTCCCATATTGACATAACGACGACCGCAATCACCCAAATATTTTCGTACAACTTCTTGACAATTTTCAAATAATTCTCTATTATGAGTTGCTAGTGATTCAACAAGTCCATTTTCTAACTTCGGAACTAGTTGATCTGGATCATAAATTGGTCTAAGTATCTTTTGTTTTGTCTTTTCAATATCAAATATAGAATTGAAATATAACAATTGATTATACAATGCTTTATCACTATATTTATATCTCATAATACCTTTACATCCGTGTGCTTTCCCAGAAGCTCCAATACATCTTTTACCATATACTGAGATTTGTCTAGTGACTATACCACAAGCAGAATCATCACAAATCACCCATCCAGCATAATATGTACTTAAATGATGTCTAATAGCATGTTCTATTTGACATGTTAGTTTTAAAGTTGGGAAGACAAATTCACATTTTTTACACTTGATACCATTAAATGTAACTTCATAATCATTTGATCCAATAATACCACCAAATTTAAATCGAGATCCACATTTACAATCAAGCATTAGATAACTTGCTTGTCGAAATCTTTCTGTATCAGTGATATTTGATTCTAGTGGTGCAAGTAAATCATGATTATTATCACTATGTTTGACTCTTAAGACATAGTTTTTGGCATTTATACCTAGAGATGTTGCAACTCTCATCATATCAACACCTTCTATCCTTTCTAATAATCTTTCAACAGGAGCAAATATTTGCTTCTCTAAATAGTATTCTGGATCAGGATTCAAATCTGAATTTTTAAGAACTTCAACAATTGGTCTTGCTCTTTCCGCCGGGGAAGAAGAAGCATCTTCATCATCTTTTTTTGATGTAATAACAAAACTAACCACACTACCAGCTTTTATCACTTTTCCTTCATTTCTTAACCTTAATGCAACTTGAACTGATGGCATTGACTTTGCATTTGGATAATTATTTGGATCTTTTGATAATCTGGTATTGATAGTGAATTTATCTGCTTTGATCTCATTTTGCTTGATCTTGGCTGACATCTCTTCCAAGTACTGATATGTCTCTGTTAAAGCTTGTTCTGGGTCAGAATCAGATAGAATTTTTTGTAAGACATAGGTTGAAATGTCTTTTGATAATTGACAGTATTCACGACGTCTCATATCAAGACCTTTCACCTCTAAAGTTGTATCTTCTTCACCAGTTTTTCTATTTATTGTTACATTGATTGCAGCATACTTCTTCTTTGCATGTAATAGAAGTCTTTTGAAAATGTTATCTATATCTATCTCTAATAATTTGTATCTTTCATTAACTTGAACTTTGAATTCTTCTCCAACTTTAATAGCTTCTTTATAACTATCTGCTCCGGTATCAATCATAACTGAATCTGTATCACCATAAACAACTCTTAACCCTATAGATTCTGCAAGTTGTCTTGTATCCATCAAAATCTCTCTACCTTTATTAGTAACTAACATAGCCAATGGCTTTGCATAAAATCTTGAATGGACATATCCTAAACAACCATACATAGAATTTGCTGTCAACTTCAAAGCTTGTTGAGTGATATCATATTGAATTTTTTTTACAGGGGATACCGATTGGTCTTTCATAAGCTTTTTGACTTCCCGACGACGAGTAACTAAGGAATTTAACAATTTAGGTAAAACACCTTGACTCAAATCTCTATCAGGCAAGATAGGCATATCTTTGTTTTCATCATGAGTTGTATTAAAATCATTTCTATCAACAGTCGTGAAACAAATATTGAACTCTTGAATGATACTTGGGTATAAAGAGTTGAAATCCATGACTAAGATATAATTTTTGTGTAACCCCTTTTCAGGTTCAAATACTAAACCACCTTGATATTTTGGTTTTTTATTTGAAGTAGCGGTGGTTGCATCTTCTTCCGTTGCTTCAATTTTACCTTGTTGTTGTATGTTTGCATGCTTCAGAAATCTATCTTCCTTATCTGGTACAATATAGTTATTTCTATTGAATTCATGTAATAAAATGTATTCATTTCTACCAACCCTTGTACCACTAAGAGTATGAGACCAAGCATTCCCTGCAATATTTGTGAGTTGTTTGGATAAAGACAAGATCTGAATAGTAAAAGCTACTTCAGCTGTAATTTTTACATTTGTTGCATTTTCTTGAAGAGCTAAAAGCAAGAACGAAGCATCCTCTGAGTATCGTGGATTTTTAAAATTGATCTCAAGTGGGTTATGTTTCTTTCTACAAGCAACTTCAAACATTTCTGGTAAATCCCATGATTGACATTTGGATGTAAGAGATTGTCCCATCTCATTTGCAATATCGCATAGTAACCTTCCTTGAAAAATTTCACGGATCAATAAGTTGTTTGCAAACCCGGTATTCTTGTGCCCAAACTTGTCTGGCCAAGCTTTCCTATTTCTTCTACCAAAAACTGACCAAGTTGCAATTTTGTTATCATACATTCGATGCACCAAGACATCTAAGGAGATATTTTCAAGTCTATGTCCAATAAACACATCTGGATCTAAAGATTTGATTGTTGCTGCAAGACAGTTTAATAAAACTTTCTCATTATTGAATACTTTTAATGACAAGCCTTTCTTTTCTGCAAGTTGTTCCAAACCAGGTGGATTAGTAGAAGAACCAATGGGTCTAACTAACGTGACAATTTCATTTGGTTGTATTGATTCATCTATAGGTGCATCTTGAGGTAAGTTTCTATAAGTAGCTATAGAGACTGATGCTATTTCTTGTTTATTGTCTTTCAGATTCATTACAGTTTGAACTGATATAGCAGTTATAGTCAATGGAGGTGGGGGTATATTAAAATTTTGCAATGGACTTATTGAATAAGGTGAATCTACCAGAACTTCGACTTGACAATGGGAAGTATTTTGAATAGAACCAAAGTCCCCATTCTTCACCTCAAGCCAACAAGGTCCCATTATGTTTCTTTGTAAAACAAAACATTCAAATACACTTGAAGATGAACCAAACACTTGACTAAAAGTTTCACCTTCAGCCGGGAGTGGAAAATATCTATTTTTTGGAGTCTTGAAAGGCATCAATACTTTTAAATATTCTGTTTCTTGTGGGATACCAGGAATTTCAAAGGCATATTTCATTTTCTGAGGTTTTGCTTTTATCTTATCCAAACCATATTTACTCATCAACATAGGAGCAATCTCTGAATGTACATCAAGTGCTGAAAGCTCATGTTCGGTATCCTCCACTCCTCTAACAGTTTTATATTGTCTAGGTAGGAAATACAAATCTTTACAAATTCCTTTGATCTGGATCACTCCCGAAACCAATCCACCCTCACGGGTTTGTATTTTCCCGAAAAGAAGTAAACTTCCATCAACCTCACAATAATCTAGCCAATACATTTTAAATGAGTCGTTTTCTGCTGATTCGGTAATTTTTGACTCATCAATCTTTTCTGTGTAATTAGTGGCAGTTTGGTAATTTGATTTTAATGGGGACGATGAGGGTTGTGGAATTGACTTTGTAGATGAGAATGTAGCCACCGCGGTTTTTTTGTTTATTGCGGTTGACCTTGGTCTTCTAGCGACAACTATATCTTCATCAGAATCATCGTCTAAAATTTCTTCAGATAATTCTTCTTCTTTAATTAGAGTTTCTGGTTGTGGTGTAACAGAAGTATCTGGTGTGGTTGCATGAGATTTTATTGGCGATGAAGGTTGTTCTTCGAGAATAGAAGTATCCTCAGATTCCATCCCCTTGGCTATTTTGTTAGGTCTTGCTACAGTTGAAAAGTTGAATTTATTGACAACTTTTTTTACTGGCTTGTTTGTAGAATCAATGGTATTAAAATTGTTTGGTTTCCTCTTTTTCAAGTCAGGTTTACTAGTGAAGTCTTCTAAAATATCATCAAAATTTGCATCTATTTTACTTTTTTTGGCTATTACTGTACTGGCCGAAGGTTTGAAGAATGTATTGATTGAATTACTCTTGATGGGTTTCATTTTTTTATCAGCTTTTTTTCTTTTACGTGGCTCTAGATCCTCTTCTTCATCAGAATAGTATTTTGGTCGGTTACTAGAGTCCCATTCATCAACTCCATTGTCAACGTAACCTTCACCATCATCATCTACTATAAAATCATCATTCATTAATTGATCCCTCTTATGTTCTCTAAATGTTGATTCATCAACCTCATCATAAATGTCTTCATCTTCAACAACAAATTTACTCTTTCCAGAGCTTCTTGCCTCTGAAAGCTGCTTTAGCCTTTCAAGTCTGCTCACTTTCAGCATATAGACAAGGATGAATTTGTAACTTACTGATGCGTCTAAATATATTTTGTAGTGTACATTTCGCGTAAATTAAGACGCGTAACGCGACAGTTTACCAATAACTGGACGTTGAATTGCAATCTAAAAATTAATAGATACTAATGGAACACACAGCGCAGAGAAATAGTAACCATAGAGCATATTCGGATTCTGAATTACAAAGCATGAAGAGAAATACTCGGAACTTTATTGAGCCAAAAAATGCCAATCAACTCTGGTAGGCCTGGAGAGCTACCCTATTATTAAATATCCGATATAGTGTAACGGCTAGCACGGTTCGCTTTCACCGAGCAGACCCGGGTTCGACTCCCGGTATCGGAGTTTATCTTTTTTCAAAACTTTCAAAAAGATTTCACGTGACTGAAAAATTTAAGCTCATCGTACAAACGATTTACTCCACAGAATTATTAACAGATGGCTCCCAGACAATCTAAAACAGCCAAGAGGTCAAGTTCTCAAAATAAGACTCGTTCAGTCGAGTCGGAAGTATCTAGTGACTCTCATGCTAGAAATTTATTAGCAAATCAACCTAAACTAACACCAAAGTCGAAAGTTAGAAAACCATCCAAAACATCAGTTAAGAAGCATAACACTAAAGCTAGATTATACGGTACTAAAAGCGGCAAAGATTATCGTGAAGATCAACTTGAGATTCCTAAATTGAATAAGGCAATTGTCCCTGGGGTGAAAATAAAGAAGGGTAAAAAGGGTAAGAAGTTTATCGATGATTTTGATACATTAACAATGAGTCGTCTTGTCAAATCGATCAATGATAAACACGATGTTGTCAATGAGAGTAAATTAGAGAAATCCAAGAGGTTAGAAGAACTAAGAGAATTGAAGAGGAAAGAGATGGATAGGAAAGAACAAGACAAGAAAGACAAATTAGATAACAAAAAAACTGAAGTTAAAAATAAAGCTTCCGCCGCAAGATTACTTAGAAGGAAAAACGCAAAATCAAGAAAGTCAGAGGACGATCTGGCAGTTAAATCATCAAAGAAAAAGAGTGTTTCTTTTGCATAATTATAGACAGTTGTATTTTTAGTATATTGAGCATTATTAGAGAGTATCAAGGTCTTCAGATCTTTTGCTCTTATTTACCCATTTATTCTTTTATCTAAATGAACATTTAGTAGTTAAATGAGCGTCTTCTTTTCAACACATCCTTTCTTTTCTTATTATACCACCATCCATATGCTATACCCGCGAGAGAACCACCAATATGGGCAGCATAATCCTGTGTTCCCCATCTCAATGTGACACCAGCTACATTCCATACCATCGATCCTAAAAATAAAATCCAAGCGCCACCTGGAATTGGGAAGAAGAACAAAGCAACAGGAGCTTTTGGAATCAAGTACGAAAATGTACCCATTACACTAAAGATAGCACCACTTGCACCCAAAGATGCTACAGACAAATTGCTTCTCATCAAAGTCGGTATGACTAAAGAAATGAAAGATGAAATCACTGCTGAATTTAAGTATAAAATCAAAAAATTACTAACACCAATAATTGAACATAAAGTTGTACCAAAAGAGTGCAAGACAAACATATTAACACCAATATGCGCTAAGCTTTGATGTGAGAAAGCACAACCTAAGAGCGACCAATTTGATTGAATATTTTCTTTCATCATTAGACCGTATCTCATAAGAATTCTAGAAAATTGTGGGGATTTCCACATCAAGAAAACAGCACCATTCAATCCAATTAAAGTACAAACCAATGCATACGGGTTCTTTTTGAAATATTGTAATGGAGTATAATCAAATAGATAAGGCGTTACCACAGTTGTTCCAATACAAAATAGAATTGTGAAAATAGCTGGACTTTTGAGTTTGTTGAAATTTGACCTACCATAATATTTGTTGTATTGTTTCCATGTTGAACTTCTGGCGTAATTTCTTATAGTTGTAAGAAGATTTGATTTCTGATTTGATGTAGTTTGTAGGTTTATAGACTTTATTGAAGGTTTTGTGAAGAAAGAAGATTGCAAAATTGGCAGTTTTAGTTCTTGAGAGCTTTTGAATGATTTAAACACATTTTTAAAGTACCTTGGCCTTAATTTGGTAAAGGTAGAAGACAAGAAGAGTCTGTTCATTGCAAATCAAGCAAAGAATTTGAGCTCGGTTACTTACCTCGTTGCACGACGTTGCAAAATGCAACATCATTACAACACACGCTACTTACCTTCAAGAGGTTACATGGGATCTTATTCGAAGTTCTCTTTATACTATAATACAATTTATACCCTATAATCGTTTTCTAATCCAAAGTCATCCTCATCACCTTCCTCTAAATCAGCCCTCTTACCTTTGGATACTCTACTTGAAGCCAACTGTTGCGTTGCCACTTGTTTCTTCACCTTTTTAGTCATTTTTTCAATTTCAGCTTCGGCATCTTCAGCATCATGCTCAGCATATTGCATAACCAATCTTCTTCCAAGTAAATGAACACCTTCTAATTGATCCATAGCAGTCTCAGCTTCTTTGAGCATTGAGTATTCTACAAAGGCAAAACCTCTTGCTGATTTATCAAATTTCTTTGGTACTCTTACTGATTTCAATTGACCAAATGCACCAAATAATTCAAGAACATCCTTCCTACTAGCTTCGAATGGTAAATTCTTGATGATAATTTTGTTTGATTTATTAGTCTTTTTGTTTGACTTATCTCCTTGTGAACCACTCTTTCTAGTCGACAATTTCAACTGTAACTTATGCCCATCAAGAGTTTTACCATCCATGACTTTGATTGCAATATCTGCTTGTTCTTTTGTTTTAAATTCAACAAAACCAAAACCCATACTTAAAACTCCACCTTTATTCTTGTCAGGTTTCGTTTTAACAACAGCTACAACAAATCCTGATAGAGAAGAAAAAAATTCTGTCAAAGCAGTGGATGTAGTGGCAAAATTTAAGTTCTTTACAAAGATTGAAACAGTTGGACCATCGATTGCATCACGTTGATCATCAGTAGAATCAACCAATACATCTGAAGCAGATACTTTTGATTCCACAGCATTATCTGTCAGTGTCTCAGGCTTGTAAGAATCTTCCAGACCATCGGTAGTGAAAAGATTCTTTGGTCCCTTTTCCAAATAAATTATACTTTTTTTGAATCTTCTATATGCTAATTTCGTAAACGCAGCTCTTGCACTAGGGGCATCACGAAACTCCACGATTGCAATTGTTCCTGCTGGAGGCATCAACATTCGTTTCAACTCTCCATATTGTGAAAACATCTCTCCAATTTCTGTAAGAGTAGTTCCATGAGGAAAATTCTTAACAAGGATTATTTTATCATCCCTTTCTTTTCCATTAAATGAAGTCAAATCAACACCTTTGGTTTCAAAATACTTTCTTACATCACCTATAACATGTGCTTCGGCTAATGCTTGCTTGACTGCAGAATTAGAATTTTCAACATCGATTAATTTCGATTTCGAAATACCCATTTTAGCGGCCACAGACTCTAAAACAGCATCACTATTCATAAAAAGGGAATTCCAACTGAATTGACTTTTACCAGCTTGAGCCTTCTTTTTCAACTCCCTTTGCTTTTTTAGAGGCATATTCTTCAAATCAAACTCATCTAATCTATGATCTTTCTTTTTCTCTCCAGGTAAAATATGTAGTAATCTTCCTTGAAAGATCTCTTTATCTAATGCTTCATATGCCTCTACAGCATCCGAACTTGACTTGAATTGTACATACACAAACCCTTTAGACTTACCGGTACGTGTATCAATGGCAATATGGACTTCTTCCAACGCACCATACTTTGAAAAAAGCTCTCTAAAATCTGCTTCAGTTGATGTATACATGATATTTCTTATAAATAGTCTTCCAGTTTCTGAAATTTTTCTTGCTATTGCTTCTTCATCTGTTTCCGCTAGTATTTTTGAGGTGGTATTATTATCTGGTACCTCTCTCAACACTTCTTTAATTTCTGAGATAGCTTCAACAGGTTCTCCATCTTTCATACGCACTCTTCTTGATTTGAGCCATTCTAAGTCACTAGCCCCGGAATCAACTGCAGTTGTCTCGGTATCTTCTTCGACAGGATTGACAGTAGATATGTCGTCAAGATTCATCATCTCTTCTTCTTCTTCTTCATCTTGCACTGGTTTCTTGAAATCCTCATATTCATCATCACTCGGGTTTTCTGGCACCTCGATAACATCGCCTTTCTTTTCTAGAGATGTGCCATCACTTTTGGAAAGTGCATCTTCTAAATCTTTGGCTGAGGGTCCTCCCAAACCATCAGCAATGACATCATTAGCCCATGATTTAACTTGACTAGATGGTTTCATGACCTCCATGAATTCTCTCAATTTCGAATTGTTTTGAATTTCTTCATCAATTTTTGATTTAACTTTTGGCTTTTTATTTATTCTCTGCTCTTGTTCTTCAAGTCTTTGTTCTTGCTCACGTAAATTTTCATAATCCAATCTACGCTTTTCTCTCATGGACATGGGAACGTTTGGATCGGAAAATGATTTGGCATGATCAACATCAATTCTAGCAGTATCTATGAAAGATTTATTGAAATATTTCACCGCTTTATCAGCATCTTCCATGGTTTTATATCCAATAAAAGCAAATCTACGAGATTCACCGTTTCTTTTTTTCATAAGTTTGACATCAGAAACTAAACCCGATTTGGAAAAATGCTCTTTGAGCTTTTCCTCATCATAATATTTAGGAAGCCCTTTGACAATTAATCTAGACATAAGATAATGATCGGCGATGAGATGAGGTATAAATATATTGAGACTCGGAACTCTTGACCTTCACGTGATTACCCTCGGATCTTCAGTAATATGTTATATAAAAGACTGGTTGCAAACACAAAAGATTGAAACACTTCATGTCATATAACAATTTTGCCGTAAACAAATATTTTCAGCTTTATAACAACTTGGGAATTGATGACAAAAATCTATCGTTTGAAACATTTATCGTGAAATCAAAGGCTTTCTTGATTATAGGATATCTCACAATGATAGCATTTTTATTCCAAGTGTTATACTACTGTAGATTTTTGGATATCTTTGTACCTCAAACGTCTTATGATTTAAAACGGAAGGGAGCTTCTATATTTTGGGACTCAGCGTTGTATTTCATGGTATGTACATTTTATGCTATACAGATTCTTATACTAACACCAGGCCAGGAATAAGGTGGAAATCAAGATTACCGGTGATGTAATAGATCCCGAATCAGCGCTTTTCATTAGCAATCATCATAGTTTAGCAGACCATTTAATTTTGAGGTACTTGGCTCACTCCTGCTGTTCATCAAATAGTCTAGAGTTTCCAAATGTATCCTTTTTTACATGGTTTCATTTATGGTGGGTACCTGATTTAAAATTGTTATTCAATATATCAAAATGTGATGAGAATTGGGAGTTAGATAGCTCTTTGATACCAGATTTTTTCTTTGACATTATGAACAATAAATATCCTGAATGGATATTTTTGTTCCCAGAGGTGAATATTTGGAATCAAGAGGATTCTGTTAGGCAACAAGTACAATCCGAAAGGTTCTTTCTTCCAAAATTTGATTTTCTACTTTATCCAAGATTCTCCGCTATATTTAACTTTATAACAGCCTTACGTCAGAATAGATTGGTTAAATTCACAAAGCTTTATGATATAACGATACTCTATGAGTTGGATGGATCAAAAATTCCTATTCCAAAGATAACTTTGGTAGATATATTCAAGTCAAATTATAAGATTCGAGTTACAGTTGATGTGAAATCCAAATTACTTTCGAGACTTCCTACCAAAAGACACAAACTAGAGAAATGGGTTGAAAAGGCATGGATTGAAAAAGATGCCTTAATTAATCAAACGGTTTTAAAATCAGAAGTAGAACCTGAGACCAATTCTACAGAATGAGACATCTTACTCTCTCACTCCTCATGTATCAAATTAATCGGAACACTTCGAATAATTGATCTTTGATGTTCGTCTCTTTGGACTCGATAAAAATGATCTGTAAACCTATCTCCGTTTATAAGACTTAAAAACCGTTCATCATGTGTAATGACAATTAGTTGAAAGTTTGTTTGCTCTTTTCTATATTCGATTATTTGATTAAGAGCATGAGCCAAGGATTCAGAATTTTCTTGATCCAAGTTAGTTGTCGGTTCATCTAAAGCAATCATACCACAGTTCGATCCGAAACATTCTGCCAAAGCAAGTCTAATTAAAATACTAGCTAAAACTTTTTGACCCGCTGAACATCTTCCTCTCATATCAAGTTCAGCATCTTGTTTGTACATGACAACACGGTAGTTATAAGAACGATTACCCTTGTTTTGAATATTGATATCACTTTTAATTGCGATCGAATCAACGTCAGTACCTCTATAGGTTTTACTCCATAACTCATTTAAGATTCTATTTATATCTTCCATCTTCATACTATGATACTTCATGATAGCATTATCTAAAGCTTTTGAGTAGGTTGTTAAATCATTAGTTGCCATTAAATTTGTTTGTAGCTTGATCCATTCTTCATGATAATGTTTATCAACTTGATCATACTCAGAATTTAATTCATGTTGAAATGCTTTGACTTGATCTTTAAGTTGCCTAATCTCACCAACTTTCCCAGCATGCTGAGCAGTAAGTTCTGAAATTTGAGCTCGTAATTGTTGAGATGCTTTTTGGTAATCTTCCTTCTTTGTTTGAGCATTTGCAAGGTCTAATTGAAGAATCTTTTCATTGATTTCTTCAAGTTCTTTTAGAACTTGTCTATAATCTAAATTATCACGTATGTTACTTTTGATACTTGCAGAATCGTTGACCTCTCTCTCTAATGATTTTACTTTGACTTCAAGACTTTGTGTATTGAGATCTTGATTTGATATCAGATTTTCAAGTTTCTTTAATCCTTTTTCTACGTCAATAAACCTGGTGAGATCTTTTTCAATCAGTTTGTTCTCATTTAAAAGTGAGTTGAATTTTTCAACTTCATTTTTAAGAGAGTCAAGTCTTTCTGACATTTCACTCAAAATTCTTTTATTCTGAGAAGAAAGTTCTTCCATCTCTGATTTGAAACTTCTCTGTTTTTCTTTATGCTCATTGATCTTTTCCTTTAGTTCTACTTGAATTTCAGTTTTGCTAATGAGCTGAGAATCTAATTCAGAAATTGATTTTTTGAGTCTAATGGACTCTGAATGATTTCGTTCTAGATTATAGATTGACAATTTAAGATCACCTATTGCCTTCTCAAGAGCTGTTAATTTTCTTTCTTCAGAGTATTTAAACTCTTTTTTCTCAGCTATCAAATTTCTAAGATCTCTTGTTTTGGAGAAGTTTTTCTGCTGTTGAGCTTGCAAATCTTCAGATGATCCAATACCATCATTACCAATATTCGAAGTCAGTTTTAAAGCTGCAATTTGTTCATTTGTAGTATTGATTTCCATATCTAATTTCATTATCTCCATCATTGGTTTATTTAAAGAATTCAAATTCTCAACATCTTCTTTAATTTTGTTATAAGAATACAATGAATCTTCCATTTCTTTCTTTGAATCTTCAAAGCTTTGAGTAGTGGAAATGATTCTATTCTCCAATTCTTTTAATTCCATGCTAAGCTTTCTATATTGTAAAATATCTCCATTGATCGACTTTGCAGATATCAAATCTGCTTTTGCTACTCTTATGTTATCTTCAAGATCTTCAACATTCATATTAGACAAATTATCTTTAACCATAGTTTGGAAACTTTCAAGTTCTATACCATCAAAAGTTCTCATACATAATACACAATGTTTCTCCTTTTCTGAAATTTCAATGGCTTTGATTTTGAATTGTTTAGTAACTTCATATGTATTTAAAGCTTCTGAAGTATCACGATAATCTTCTTCTAAATCATTAAGTAAATTTTCATAAGATGGAATTTCAACTTTTGGAATCACTTTCAGTATGGATTCCTCTAAAGTTTTCAACGAATCACGAATTTTATCTATCTGAACAACATCAGAATCTTTATTATTCTTTAACCTGTTTAAAATTTCAAGTTTCTTTTGATAATCCTCTTGCTGAATTTCTAAATCATTATCAAGAGAAAGCATTTTATCATTTATAAGATCTTGACAAGTAAGTAGATCCAACTCTACTTCAAATTGCTTTCGAAATGTCTCGTTTGTATTTTCGAGTAGTCTTGAAAGTGCAACTTTTCTTGTATTGTTTGTTTCTAGTAGTAAAGAATATTTAGCATAAGATTCGGATTGTTTACTTTTAGTTGCAATCTTCTTATATAACAACTCACTTTCTCTTTCGAGCATTACAAGTTCAGATTCCAAACTTTCTATAGAATCATCAAGTTCTTTAGAAGATTCGTTTTGTTTAAACTCTTGATACTTCATTTTCAAATTTTCTAATTCCGCCCTTTCAACTTCAAGTCTACCTTCATTAGAAGAACTAACATCAAGTTGCTTTAAAAATTCAGTCTTTTTCCTTTTGAAATCTATAATATCTTTCTCATAGTAATCATATAACTGTTCTTCTTTCAAAACAGAATTGTTGATTTCAACAAGTGCTAACTGTTTTGTATTCAAATTTTCCAGAGTTTGTTGTTTTAATTGCTCAAACTCATTCTCTTTCTTTTTGGTTCGTGAAGTCAACATGGATTGATATTTGTCATAGTGCTTACTTTTCTCTGTCTTGGACCTCAAATCATCAACTTCAAACGTCTTATCATTAAGGATTATGTTTGTTAATAAGTCTTGATTCTTAAAATAAGTAGCTTTCCTTAATTTAAGATATCCAATTTTTTCTAAAAGTTGATTTTGAGATAATCTAAACTCTTCTGATTCCTTCTTTGACATCAAAATCTCATCTTGTACTTTATTTATTTCAGTTTCTTTGGTAGTTACAAAAGACTCAAAATTAGAAAGTTGAGTCATCAACTCTTGATCTGAGTTATCCAAACGGGTCAAGATACTAGATTCTAACCTTTTCAATTGCTCGTCAAATGAAATTCTAGTATACTTTAATTGTTCAGCTTTATTTACAGTTTGTTGAAATTCTTGATTTGATTCAAATAATCTTTCTGCCTCCGATTCCTTTTCTTCTAATTTCAATGTTAGATTTGCAATTTCATCTGTATAAGTTTCTACGGTTGTATTTATAAGTTCTATCTTTTTCTTTACCTTTTTAGCTCTTTCTTTATCAACTTTCAAATGATTTACACTCTGTTCTATCAACTTAATATCACCTGCCATATCCTTTTTAATAGTCTTTAGGCTATCAAGCACTTTTGTAAATTTCAGAGATTCGAAAATATCATCAAATCTCTTTTTCAAAACTGAAGCTTCACTTAATGGCCATAAACTATCATCTTGATGACAAAATATTACATAATCTAAAATTGCAACTGAAGCACCTAGATATATTGGAATTTGACTATCCATATCAGCATTTTTTGAACTTATGGTTGTCTTTTGACCTTTGTTCATTACAGCTAATAAACCTTCTAAAGTTTTGAATGTATTTGTATAACTCCCACCAATTCTACCTCTTTTTCTACTCAATTGCATTGTTCTTGTGGTTATCATTGATTTCCCATTTACATTTTGAAAAGCAAACTTGATCTGAGCATTTACCATATTTCTACCTGCTATATTTGGATCATTTATAAAAGCTCCACCTTTTGAGTTTGGTGGTAAGTTACCAGTTGTTGAATATCTTAAACATTCAATTATTGTTGTTTTACCTGAACCATTTTGACCACATATAAGAGTCAAAGGGAATCCAAATTGTATAGTTTCTGTATTTTCTGATTGAAACGATCTTATACCTGATATTGAGAGTTTATAGAGACTTGACATAGAGATGAGTGCGAGGATTGGATCGAGGTTGAGATCGACAGATTGAGAGATGGAGAGAACTACCAAAAGTCAGAGACAAACAGACTTTATTGCGAATCTATATACTATGCAATATGAGTATTTTCTAAATCTTTAGTAAGATCATCAAGAGATGATTCTTGTAAATCTTTTTCTAATGCATCCAAATCAGTTGGTTCCTCGTCTTCTTCTTCTTCATCTTCATCATCATCTTCTTCCTCAGAATCTATTTCTTCTAAATCATCTAATTCATCAAGTTCACCAAATCCCCTATCATCAAATAGCTCTCCAAACTTTTCAATAACATCAGAATCCTCTTCAAATCTATTACCATTTAATTCCAAACTAAGTAACTTTTTCAAATTTGATTCAACAGTTATATACAATTCTTCTAATCCATCTAACTCCAATTCATTATATTGTAACTTTACAACCTTTAAATTAGAGTTCTTTAAATTCTTTGCAACTTGTAAAGAACCCTTTGGTTTCATCAAACAATCATTTAAATTAAGTTCTTCTAAATTTGACCAAATTTTCAAATTTGAAGCTAAAACACTTGCTGCTTTTGTTGTTAAAGTATTATCTTGGAGATCAATAATCTTTAAATTTTTATTATGTGATAAACCTTTTGAAATTAATTTTGAAATCCCAACTGGTCTTATACCATTTTGATATAATTTGACAATTTCTAAATCAATATGACTTCTTAAACCAATAGCTAAATAATCTATTGAACCATTTTCTAATCTATTTCTACCACAAATAAAACTTTTCAAAGAATTTTGACCTTGTTGTTGTTTTGCTTTTGCTAATTTATAAAGACATTTCCCAATTCTTGCACCAGCAAATGGTCCCATACCATTATTCGATAAAATCAAATGTTCTAAAGTAATCGCTTTTGATAAATAATCTTCAATCGGTTCTATGGTTTGTAATCCAAATGCATTATCACAAAGATTTACTAATTTTAACTTAGAACATTGTAATAAAGCAGGTAAAATATAATTTAATGATTGTGGAATTTCGGTATTTAATCTACCGGTATAAATATCTGAAAAATTGACTTCAATTAATGAATCTTTGTTTTTCAAAATTGCTAAAGAAAGATATTTAGATGCTTCAATACCAATAGTATTACCAGATAAATCGATTTTTTTGAAATTTCCTTTTTCAAATTCTGTCAAATGTTTTTTTATATCATCTTCAGAATTGAATTTGTGTTGACCATTTGCAATAGAAAAGGTTGATTCTAAAGTTATACCTAAATCAATATCAATAGTTGCCATTGTGATAATGAAGAAGAAAACAAAAAGTAGTATTCCTCACGTGGCAAACCAAAAAAAGAGATTTTTGAACATTACACTACTTAAATTCAAGTTACAACAATTCAGCAAATGATTTGAAAAATTTTCAGAATTTCAAAATTTCAATATCAATGTCAGGAGCTCAACCAAAAGAAAGTTTAATAGACCAAATTAAAAAAGCACCAGCATTTACTATTGGTGTTAATGTTGCATTATTTGCTGCTGGTGTTGCATTTATTCAATCACCATTAATGGATATGTTAGTACCTCAATTATAATTGTAAATATAAATAAACGGAATATTGATTTAACTAAAGCGTAGTAAAGTAGTAACAACCTAGCAGTACCCGCGGGATCATAATATGGGGTATAATGATTTGAATTTAAACAACCGCGGATTTTGATACGAAGTCAAAGACAAACTAAACGAAGATATTGCGATATCAAAATGCAAAGACGATTTCATAACACTAGAAACAATAACAATTTTAAGATAAGTTTTCATATGTTTATTCCGTCGTTAATTCTCCTTTAGTTAAAAAATACCATTTTCGACATGATCTAAATAATCTCTAAAACCTAATCCTCACTAAGTCTCGCCACTCTCAAGGCAAATTACCACCAGATCCGCTTTAAATCATGTCGTTAATTTCATCTTTTCCCCACCAAATATAGAAATCTTGTTCCTGTATACCTTCCTCGGATACTTGCTAACTTTACTAAACCTCGGTAAATTCATATGTACTGCACTTTTACCTTCACATGGTTAATTTGTGGAGTAAAATCACTGACGTGAGTTTAAAAACCATATATAAATAAACCAATCTCCATCTTGTATAAAAAATCTAAAATACACTTTTACTGAATCAATATGTCATTTGTTCATGGTAGTGTTGTAACATCTCCTGGTCCAAATCCAGCCGAATCTATTCAAAATGAAAGAGCAAATTCAAAATTTGATCCAGTTAAAATGAATTATTTTCTTGAAGGTGGTAAAGAAAGAGCCGAAACTGTTAGACGTTTATTACAACAAATGGAAAGAGATCCAATTTTAGCTTCAACTACAAAAATTTATGATATGACTAAAGAAGAACAAAGACAATTAACTGCTTTAAAAATTGAAAGAATGGCCAAATATTTAGAAGGTGATAATTTTCAAGAATTTCAAAGAAGATTATCATTAATTGGTGTTTTTGATGCCCAAGTTTCTACTAGAATTGGTATTAATCTTGGTTTATTTATTGCTTGTCTTAGAGGTAATGGTACTGCTGAACAATTAAAATACTGGGCTTTAGATAAAGAAACTTGTTTTGTAAAAGGTATTTATGGTTGTTTTGGTATGACTGAATTAGCTCATGGTTCAAATGTTATGGGTTTAGAAACTACTGCTACTTTTGATCAAGAAGAAGATGAATTTGTTATTAACACTCCTCATATTGGTGCTACCAAATGGTGGATTGGTGGTGCAGCTCATTCTGCAACTCATTGTACTGTTTATGCTAGATTAATTGTCCATGGTGAAGATTATGGTATTAAAACTTTTGTTGTACCATTAAGAGATTCAAAACACGATATAATGCCTGGTGTAACTGTTGGTGATATTGGTGCTAAAATGGGTAGAGATGGTATTGATAATGGTTGGATTCAATTTTCTCATGTAAGAATTCCAAGATACTTTATGTTGCAAAAATTCTGTCAAGTTGATAGAGAAGGTAATGTCAATTTACCACCATTGGAACAATTATCTTATTCCGCTTTATTAGGTGGTAGAGTTATGATGGTTTTGGATTCTTTTAGAATGGCTGCAAGATTTACAACTGTTGCTTTAAGATATGCTATTGGTAGAAGACAATTTGGTAAAGGTGGTGTCGAAGCTACTGAAGTTAAAGGACTTGAAACCCAATTGTTGGATTATCCATTACATCAAAAACGTTTATTACCTTACTTGGCTGCTGCATATGTTTTAAGTGCTGGTGCATTAAAATTGGAAAAGACAATTGAAGATACTTTAAGTGATTTAGATGATGCTGTTGACAATGATGACGTTGAAGCAATTATGACATCTATTGAAGGTATGAAGTCTTTATTTATTGATTCTGGTTCTTTGAAATCAACCTGTACTTGGATGACTGCAGAAATTATTGATAACTGTAGACAAGCATGTGGTGGTCATGGTTACTCATCATATTCTGGTTTTGGTAAAGCTTATAATGATTGGGTTGTTCAATGTACATGGGAAGGTGATAATAATGTTTTAGGTATTTCTATTGGTAAACCATTAATTAAACATGTTCTTAATGTTTTAGAAAATGATAAAAAGGTTAACGGATCTTCATCATTTTTAACTGATGCTAAAAAGTATAACAATGAAGAAACTATTTTGAAATCAGCTGCTGATTTTGATGATCTGAGAAAAGTTATCAAGGCTTTAGAAGTTTTGATTACAAGATGTGCAATTCAAGCTGTTAAAACCCTTAAAGCCAATAATGGTGATTTTGATAGTATTGGACCAGACATGGTTGTCATTTCCAAATTGAAAGCTAATCACTATTTGTACTTGGAATTCTTGGACAGAATTGATAGTCATGATGATAAGGCACTTGTACCATACTTACAATTATTGGGTAAATTATACTCATCTTCAATGATTTTGGAAAGATTTGCAGGCGAATTTTTAACTCACTCTATTTTAAGTACAAAGTTGATTTCAGAATTGACTGCTTCATATATTCCAAAGATTTTGAAAGAAGTTAGACCTCATGTTGTTGCATATACTGATTCATTCCAACAATCTGATATGCTTATAAATTCAGCATTAGGGTTCTACAATGGTAATATTTATGAAAATTACTTTAAGATTGTTAATGATCAAAATCCACCATCAAAGACAAAAGCTCCATATACTACCGATTTTGAAAGTATGTTGAATAGACCATCATTGGACGAAAGACAAAGATTTGAAAGATCATTTGAAGCTGCCAATACCTTATCAAAGTAAATTTATAGTAGTAATTTAGTTAATATGATGATGAAGTAAGAGAAATGTAGATCACTCTGTTGCAAAGTGAAATCAAGGGTTGAATTAGGAAATTGTACATTTCGGTTCTAAGCCCAAATCAAGTTATCAGCAGTTATTCTCTACCAAGAAGCTTTTTGAGGTGAAATCGCCTCGTTTGTCCTCTACGGTGGTTATAACCAAACACATGATTTTCATTATTCTATGGTCTTCGCGTTGTCCCATCGGGTATTGATCTGTGGGGTAAATCACAAATTAGCAATAAAATGTAAAACAATAAGATAATAAGTACACTATAGCTTAAACTACAATATCGAATGTTTATTCCATACTTCCCAATTCTTAACCTATATAGCGGTTACCCCGGAATTCCACATATTGCATTACACTGATTATCAAGCCGAGGAGAAGCTTAAATTTGTTACCGAGATATTTCGCGGGGAAGACTATATAAATCAATGAGACTCCAGTTTTCAATCAGGACTTCAATATGGAAACTACAAATATTGTTAGTTACGCGGCAGGACCGGACCCAGCTACTTCAATCAAAAATGAAAGAAAAAGACTTGATTTCAAATTAAGCTCTATGAATAGATTTTTAGAAGGTTCAGAAGAAAAATCAAAATTGATTCTGGAATTATATCAGTCTATTGAAAGAGATCCGATTTTACAACCATCTTCAAAAGATTACGACTATACAAAACTTGAACAAAGAGAATTGGTTGCGAGAAGGATTGATCGTTTAGCAAGATATATTGAAAATGAACCATATGATGAATTTATGAGAAGACTTAATTTATTGACTATTACTGATCCTTCAACTGGGATTAGAATTTCTGTTAATTTGGTTCTTTTCCTTAATTGTATTAGGGGTAATGGTACACCTCAACAATTTGATTATTGGAATAGAGTTAAAGAAAATGGAATCTTGAAAAATATGTATGGATGTTTTGGTATGACTGAAATGGCTCATGGATCTAATGTTGCTGGTTTAGAAACAACTGCTACTTTAGATAAACGTACAGATGAGTTTATTATCAATACTCCACATATCGGAGCAACAAAATGGTGGATTGGTGGTGCTGCGCACTCTGCAACTCATTGTACTGTCTATGCTAGATTAATTGTTGATAATAAAGACTATGGTGTTAAAACTTTTGTTGTTCCTTTGAGAGATACAGCTCACAATTTGATGCCAGGTGTTTCTATTGGTGATATTGGTTCTAAAATGGGTAGAGATGGTATTGATAATGGTTGGATTCAATTTTCAAAAGTTAGAGTACCAAGATTTAACATGTTGCAAAAATTTTGTAAGGTTTCAAAAGAAGGTGAAGTTACTTTACCACCTTTGGAACAGTTATCTTATATTTCACTTTTAGAAGGTAGAGTTACAATGTGTGTTGATTCATATAGAACTTCTGCAAGGTTTTCTACAATTGCTTTAAGATATGCAGTTGGTAGAAGACAATTTGGTAAAGGTGGAGTTGAAGCAGCTGAAGCAGGTCCAGAAAGTCAAATTTTGGATTATCCATTACATCAAAAGCGTTTATTACCATATTTGGCATTATCTTATGCATTTGCAACTGGTACTGATTTACTTGAACGTGAACATTATGAATTAATTTCTGGATTTGATAAAGCTTTTGCAAATGGTGATCAGAAGGGTATTGCAAGATCAATCTATCTTACAAAATCATTATTTGTTGACTCTGCTGCTATGAAGTCAACTTGTACATGGTTAACTGCTGATTGTATTACTGAATGTAGACAAGCATGTGGTGGTCATGGTTACTCTTCATACTCTGGATTTGGAAAAATGTATGATGATTGGGTTGTTCAATGTACATGGGAAGGTGATAATAATGTTTTGGCAATGTCTGCTGGTAAAACAATTGTTAAAGATCTTATTGATGTTGTAAGAAAGAAGAAGAAAATTACCGGATCACTTGCATTTTTAACCAAAGCTAATGAATTGATCAATGAAAAAACAGTTTTATCATCTGAATCAGACTTGGAAGATCCAAAGAAAGTTTTAGGTGCAATTGAAACTTTGATTGCAAGAATTGGGTTCAATGCTCTTGAAACTTTGGAAGCAAATAAAGGTGATTGGGATTCTGTTTCACCACAAAGAGTCATTTTATCCAAATTAAGAGCTCATCATTACTTGTTAAAATCATTTATTGGTAAGATTGAAACTGAAAAGGATAAGGAACTTCTTCCACATTTGGATAGAATTATTAAATTATATTACTTGACTAATATCTTGGAGACTTTTTCATGTGAGTTCTTGATTGCAAATGTTTATCAACCAAATTTGAAGAATTTTATTACATCAACAAGAATTCCAGCAATTTGTTCTGAAGTTAGACATTATGCTATTGCATTGACTGATGCTTTCCAACAACCAGATGCAATTATCAATTCAGCTTTAGGTAATTATGATGGTAATATCTATGAAAATTACTTTAAGATTGTCAAAACCCAAAATCCACCAGAAAAGACCAAAGCACCTTATTCATCAGAATTTGAAAGTATGTTGAGTAGACCTTCGTTATCAGAAAGAGAAAGATTTGAGAAAGATTTTGAAGCAGCTGAGACTTTATCCAAATGAGTAAATAGTAATTTATGAACTTGAAAGGAAATACAGTAGAAGTAGAGTGTAGAAGTAGAGCGTAGTGGTGTAGAGTGGATCCGATAAAGCTGAGACTCTACTTAGTAGAGGCAGACCTGGATTTCCCATGTGACTTCAACCTCTTAATCGTGTACTTTTGTTAAAATTCATCAATGCTTGGACGTAGATTCATTCAAATATCATCAAGAATCAAAATGCCAATTGAATGGAATGTTATAATTTTTGATAAACCTGGTGTTGATAGAACTTCAGTTAGACCACAACATTTTGCAAATATTGCACCTAGTGTTAATAAAGGTATTGTTACATCTGCTGGTGCATTTTATCATGATATTGAAAAGACAAAATTTGCTGGGAGTGCTTTCCACATCATAGCAGATTCAAAAGAAGAGATTATTGAGTTTTTGAAAACTGATATCTATTACGAAAAAGGAATTTGGGATATTGATTCAGTGATTGCTAATCCTTTAGGTTTAGCAGTTAGATTACCTAAGAAATTAGACGGTGTTACAATCGGATTTGATTAAGAGAGGTTTATACAGTGATATTTACCTTATGACGCCTTAAAGAGTTAATCTGAGGATGTGCAGGAGGAAGAAGAGACAAGTGAGAGTAGAATTTGATGAATAGTGATTGGAAATAATTCAAAAAGTTGATATTTTGTAGAGGTTACATTGTACAGGTTACTTGTTTCGTTTCTATCTTGTTTAAATTTCTCCTTTTTCTCCTACTCTCTCCTATCCTCTTTATTGATAAGCGGGGGGCTGAACTAATTCGGAATTCAATTCACGTGACTTAATAATTATATTCTACTTTGAAAATTTATATAATTCCCCTATCAACACAACAAATACCAAACTATGAGTGCCGACAAAATCATTGCAGTTATCATCGGTAAGTTTTACGCTTCACAGATTTAATCAATTGACTAACCTTAGCTTTAATCATCCCACCAGTTGCTGTTTTTATGAAGGAAGGTGCTACAACACCATTATGGATTAATATTGTATTATGTATTTGTATTTGGTTCCCTGCTATTTTACATGCTGTTTATATTGTATTAAAGGATTAATCAATCATCTTTAGCTATGTTACAAATCTAGATTCTCTATATATAATTTATATATAAGCTTTGATTTACTTTCCTTAAGTTAAATGAGATTTACAATATTAGTCAAGTGGCGTATTAAGTAACGAACTTTGAAATACCTCAGCCGTAAATATAGTCTCTAAAATAGCTCCAAACTGCATTTAATATTTTGAAAGTGTTTGTTAACATCGAAAGCAATGCAGTTACATGGAAATTTTTATATATGCATTAAAGCTTAGTTTGATTAGTACCTAAATTGAATCAGGTGATTACAAATATCAACCAATCAAATTTGGTTATTAGAGTATTTTTGTTATGTTTAGGAACTTTAAGTAAAAATTGTTTATTCTGCACAAATTTCAATTAATACCCAGGATCTACCGGTGCTTGGGTTTTCTCTTATAGATAAGGAACGTAAAACCCAAGGGGTTTAGAAATTTTGCTTTAAGGTATATTTTTTTCAAACTTATGACTGAAACAAAAGATTTACCACCATTCTCTTTTAAAAAGAAACCTATTGATAGTTTTACTTTACAAACATCGGGAATATCTGATCTACTACCGGTTAGAAAATCTTCAAATATAAAACGACAAGAGAATGCACAAGATTTATTCAAAAGTATTGATTATGATGAACAAATAAGGGCACCAAGAATCAATACATTATCATTTTACGAATATAGTAAAACAAGTAAGTGTAGTGATCCTTTAAAATGTATAAATTTAAGTTGTAAAAAGAGTTCAAGTACAATAAGTAGTTCAAGTAGTGGATCAAGTGAAAATCATGAATTTGTTGATCAGATCTCAGATTTGGTACCTTTAAGAACAAAATCAATAAATTCAGATTTAGACTCAAATTCTACATCGGCTTCAAGTACAAATACTGAATATCATCCAGCAAAATTTGATTTAACTAAACCAACAAGAAGATTTTCTGTACCCAAGTCATCACCACAACCAGTTGAAACAATACTAGATTACACTCAAAATAATTATATATATGAACGTAATTCTATCAATGATTATACAAAAGCTATGGCAAATTTGAATTCAAATACAACAAGTCAAGAAGAAGATGAAAAATATTTAAGAATAAAAAATCGATTATCAGGACCAAGACATCCTCATTTGAATGGTGGTCAAGTTCAACAAGTTTATGAACAAAAAAAACCTTTACATGTACCAGCAGTACTTCGACCAGTTGATTCACCAAGTCAAACATCAAATAATCTACATCTACATAAATTAAAACTTTCTGAAGAATTAGAAGAACCAACTCATGAACATTGGAAACCTGATACTTTTTCAAATCATTGTATGAAATGTTTTAAAGTATTTGGTTATTTTAATAAATTAAGAAGAAGACATCATTGTAGATTTTGTGGATTTATATTTTGTACTCAATGTGTTGAACAAAATTCAGGTGTTTTATTGGATAAGTCAGCAAGATTTGTCATACCTATACATCGAAATTTTACAAATGATGTGAATTTACATGGTAACAAGATTTTTGATTGTAAAATTTGTAAAGATTGTGGTGGAAATTACCGAAATTTGTTAAATGCCAAAAACAGCCAAGATTGCGAATTTCAAGTTTTGTATATCGAGAATCCATTTCTAAGCAATAAGCAAGTTAAAAAGATTCAACAGGTACTTGAAAAAGTAAAAGAAGATGATAATAGTTGGACTTGGCTGTCATTTTAATATTTGATGCTGGACATCAAGCTAGGTAAAACTTTAAAAGACTAGTCGAGTATATGTAAGATTGCGAAATTCAACACTACTTACATAGAACAAGGACATTCTGCATGAAATGGTTATTAGAAGTTTCAAAATAATTTCTTTCTTAATAAAACCATGATTTTCAAATTTGTAACCTTCTCTATCCTTCTAATTTCCCCTTTTGGTTTCTCTAAAGTATAATTCATTCATCATTTTGTGAATATTACCACTCTTAGTTAAATTTTGAAATCAACGCGCGAAACTAGGACAAAAGTCGCACAAAATCATCAAAAAAGTGGTATTTACACAATCAACCCTTCGTCTAAAATTCTTAAAATTATCCACCTGATCAGACGAAGTCAGTATTATAATGTTCAAACATCCGCAATACGCTGTTTCAAGTGATTCTTTAAGACCAATGTCATCAAATAATCCATTTAGACAATTTCAACAACCAAATAAATCAACTTCTTCAATAAGATCAAATAATCAATCATTTGATAATTGGGTTGAAAAGAATAAACAACTTGTAGATTTAAGTGATGAAGAAGAAGATATATCATCAAATATTTATAATCATTATAGAGATCCTGAACATTTACCGCCAAAACCAATAGTATCAAGGGCTGATTCTGATAGTAGTGTTAATTACAGGTAAGTACATTCTAAATCTGAAACAATATAATTACCCTTCCACAAATGGACAAATTCTTTTGGAATTTACGCGAAGTTGACCGTATCCATTAAAGAGATAAGACTAATGACTCAATAGATTTGAAAGCATAGCCTAGTTATACCTTTTAATCTGTTTGCTTAGTATCATTGTCAGTATTGCATTGGCGCGCAAAAACTTGCTGCGTCACGACAAAAGTCTCGAGGCTCGGTGGGGTATAAAATATTGTTATTGTCTCTTTTCACAACCTTTTTTACTAACACTAATAGAAAAATGTCCTCTAATAATCCATTCGCTAGTGCTATAAATGATGAATCATACCAACATTATAGAAGTCCGCCACCCGTACCATCACAAAAATCATCATCGCGTTCATCAACAAAACCCCCAGTAGTTGCACCACCAGCTTATGAAGAAGTAGCAGGTAAAAAATCTTCAGAATATCCAAGAGAAAAATCAAGAAGTCAAAGAAGTGATAGAGATCGTAGTGAACGTCGCTCTTCAGAATCAAGACATAGAAATGAAAAGGATGGTGGTGAAAGATCAAAAAAATCTGAACTGTCAAGACATCATCATTCATCACGTCGTAAAAAATCTTCCTCAAAAAAACCTGAACCAGTTAAAGCAAAAAATTTAGATACAATTGATAAATTAGATGTAACGGGGTTTTTTGGTGGCGGATTTCATCATGATGGACCATTTGATGCATGTACTCCTCATAGAAATAAAAATGCAAAAGCTGCTCCAGTAGCAGCTTTTCCAGCCGATGGACCAAATAGTTCAATCAAAGGATTTCAAGGTAATAAAAATGATCAATTAAATTTAGCATTTGGAACTTATAATGATGATTTTGATCAAAATGAAATTGTAGGGACAAAGGGAAAAGATAATGGATTAGTAAGAAGTAGAACTTTGGATGCTGGTCCACAATTACCAAAACAAAATCCATCGGTTGTTAATTTTGATGCAAATATGAAATCAGAACCAATTCATGGTTCAACAACTGCAGGTTTAGGTTCAACAACTTTTATGGAAGGAGCACCAGCACCAAAAATACAAAATGATGATTTCTTAGCACCTCCATCCAATGGTATAGGGAGAAAGAAATCTTTAGTTCAAAGATTAAGAAAAAATTCAACAAGTGAAGATAATAGTAGGAGAAGTTCAAATGAAAATTTGGGTAGAAGAGTATCGACAGGTAATGATGAAAATGATGATAATATTGGTTCGGGTAATTCGCTTTTAAGGAGAGTAAAAAGTTTGAAAGTAGGAAGGAAATGACCTAAACCTCTAAGTCTTAAAGACTAGATTTTTATTGTATTATAAATAGAGAATGAATACCCTTTTTTTAAACACTGTATTTATGAATTCGACACGACCTCTATACATTTCCAAATAAAATTTTTCAATTATAATGTCAAGTATGCTTCGACTTTCAAAAGCTTTCACAAGGAATTTGGGAATTCAAAAACTTGGAATACGTCATGCTTCATATTCATTGCCATCCATAAAACTTTTAGAAAGTTTAAACTCAACCAACCAAAATTTAGATGGATTATACTCTCACAGGACTATAAATGAAATATGGTTTAAAAGAGGTCAACAATTAATAGATGGACTTAACCAATTGCTAAACGAGAATGGGATATCTCCACCAAATAATCTCAATGATTTAATCGAGTTAACTATATATAAACCTGAATTAAATGGAGTTTATTCTTATTCAACATTACTTTACAACTTGCAATTTGCTTTGGAGTCATTGAAGCCAAATCCAGAGAACCAAATTGTTAAAGACGATTCTTCATCTCTTTTGAGAAATCCAAACATTGGAGTTGAATTCAAAAATGAACCTATAAATAATGATTTGAAAAAATGGATTATAGATTCATTTGGATCGATTGCTGAATTCAGAACTTTATTGTTGAATTCAGCCAAGTCAATTAAAGGAGATGGTACAGTTTGGCTTGTAGCTCAATCTGATGTCATACAAACGTCAGGAGGTCTTCAAACTGCTGAAATTAAATATCCTACATTATCAATAATAAATACTTACAATGCGGGATCAGTTGATGACAGTTTAAGATCAGGTCAATTGACAAAAATGAAATTACAAAAAGAGGCACAATTAGCTGCTCAATTACAAAAGCAAAACAAGGATGGGAATTCCGAAGTAACAACCATAACACAAACTAAATCAAATTCAAAAGTTTTGGGAACTGTTGAAGAAGCTGAAGCTCTTGTGGTATTCCAAAGTAAGAAATTATTACCCTTATTAGCTATTGATGCTAGTATGAGAAATTATCTATTAGATTATGGTGTTTTTGGTAAACAAAGATATTTAGATAATGTTTGGAATTGTATAAATTGGGATGTTGTAGTTGAAAGAAGTCCTATGAGATTCAAAAAAGCTTTTGATTATTAGGTAGTAAATATAGATTTTATTGTGATTTAGCAGTTCAGTAGACTGCTTTTTATATTACTAACTAATTTTAGCTCTTAAAAACTTTTTTAACTATATCTTCAACTTCATCCCAATCATCTGTTGGAACTCTTGTCATTTCAATATCACCAAAATACTTTCTTATATGCATCAAATCTTCATATGATTTCTTATCATGAACAAATGATATTGAAACCCCAACTCTACCAAATCTACCAGTTCTACCAATTCTATGTAAATAAGTTGATGGATCAGGACGTCTATCCTTATCAACAGGTAAATCATAATTAACAACCATTGAAACCGATGCAATATCAATACCTCTTGCAAGAACATTTGTTGTAATTAAAACTTTTGATCTACCTTCACGGAAATCA
Source organism: Glucitozyma multigemmis (assembly GCA_030572295.1). Taxonomy (NCBI): domain Eukaryota; kingdom Fungi; phylum Ascomycota; class Pichiomycetes; order Serinales; family Debaryomycetaceae; genus Glucitozyma; species Glucitozyma multigemmis. The sequence goes on from JAJLZT010000001.1 coordinate 771,360, forward strand.
TCAATAAGACGATCTCTTTCACTTGTTTCTAAACCTGAATGTAATACCGATACTTTATGACCTTGTTTTGTCATACCAGCATATAATATGTCTGCAGTTTTCTTTGTACCAACAAATATAATTGAAGATCCAATTGTTAACAAACCATACAATTCATTCAAAACTTCAAATTTATGCTTTTCACTCTCACAATCCATATATAATTGTTTGATTGCATCTACGTTAAGTTCCTCGTGTTTTAATTCCATTGAATTTGCTTTTGGTACTAATCTTTCAGCATATTTACGAACTTCATCAGGGAAAGTTGCTGAGAATAGCACTCTTTGAGCAGAATTAGGAACAAATTTATTTACTCTAACACATTGATCTCCTAAACCTTGAGCATCCAACATATTGTCAGCTTCATCTAATACAAATACTTTTATTTTACTAATATTGATAGCTTTACGACGTATTAAATCTAATACTGTACCCGGAGTTCCCACTAAAATATGAGCATTGGTAGAACCTCCTTTTGGAAGAGCATCAGGAATTACCAATTGTGTAGTTATTTTTGTAAAACGACCCATTGTAGTAATAACTTCGCAAGTTTGACGTGCCAATTCACGAGCTGGTGCTAAACAAATACATTGAGGTTCAGCAATTGAAACATCAACTCTTGATAACATCGTTAGAGAAAATGCTGCAGTTTTACCTGTTCCTGATTGTGATTGACCAATCATATTTTCAGCTGGATTCTTTAAAAGTAATGGTAATGCTTTTTCTTGAATTTTTGATGGTTTGTTAAATTTCATAGCATATAAACCTTTGAGTAAATCAGGAGATAAACCTAATTCTTCAAATGATTTAACTGAATAAAGTGGTGAGCTTGGATCAGCTTGAAGATCGGCAAGTTTGACTTTAACTTCATAAGTTGAATCTATTAAGTTGGAAGATTCGGAATCCAGTTTTGCTGGAGTTGAATCTTTTACACCTGATGAAGAATCAGTTTCAACAGGTGAGGTTGATTTGTCAACTTCTGGTTTTACAGTGTCAGTTACTGTATCTGATGTTGACTCTTGTTTGACATCAGAATCATTTGCTATACTCAAAGAGTTGAGGAGTTCACTGGCATCGAAGTTGGATTTTTCAGTACCCATCTGTTTGATCTGATGAAAATTGACTTGACATTTCGTTTTGATGATGAGCAAGACACGACTTTTGCAACCAAATTGCAGTGAAGATGAAGCAGTGTGCTAGAGGAAAAGAGGATAACTAGGAAGTTTCCAAGAGTTGGTTTCAACAAAAAAGCGTAGATTTATGTACTAATACAAATAGGTATATTTTAAGTATAGACTTGAAAAATTTCATTGGTAATTTAATGAAAGCTTCTCTCATCAACTACGTAATCTTCCCGTCAGGCATTAGCCTCTCCCTAACTACCTACAAGGTCTCTACAATTTGTTTAATTGGTACTAATCTGATTTTCCGCAACCTGCATATATCATATATAAGATCAACTGGCTCTTCCCATAGTTCAGTGATTCGTAAACATATCAATTGATAGTTTGTACTTAGCCCTATGATATAGATCCTTCTACCCTATTTAATGTCACAAACTAATTTAGATTTAAACGTATCAAAGTATTCATTAACTAATGTTTGGATACTAACATTTTCATTGAAACTATTACTTATGGTTGGTTATCACTCTACTGATTTTGATGTCCATAGAAATTGGCTTGCAATCACCAAAAAGCTCCCTATTTCACAATGGTACACAGAATCAACTTCACAATGGACATTAGATTATCCTCCATTCTTTGCATATTTCGAATGGTTTCTTAGTCAATTTGTACCTCGTATAGTTGAAAAAGATGGCTGTTTAGATATTGTTTCTGTTGGAGCTTACTCAATTCCAACAGTAATATATCAAAGAGCGACAGTGATTTTAAGTGAGACTGTTCTCTTTCTAGCTTTACAATGGTATATAAACACTTCAACCTCGCCAATTGGAGCTAGAAGAGCTTATGTAGTTGCAACAAGTTTAGTATTTTCTCCAGGATTGCTTCTTATTGATCATATTCATTTTCAATATAATGGTATGATGTATGGTATACTTGTTATTATGATCAATTCAGCAAGGTTACAAAGATATCTTTTATGTGGATTTTCATTTGCTACTCTACTTTGTTTTAAACATATTTATTTATACTTGGCTCCAGCAGTGTTTGTATTTCTTCTACGTGGATATTGTTTAAATTTAACTTATAACAAAAAGAAGTCGTTTTTATCAAATCTACTTCATTTCGTAAGATGGTTCAACTTGATTAAACTAGGTTCTGTGGTTGTATCAGTATTCGCCATAGCATTTGGTCCATTTATTTATCATGGTGTCATCCCTCAACTTTTAGAAAGACTCTTTCCATTTAGTAGAGGTTTAAATCATGCGTATTGGGCACCAAACTTTTGGGCTATATATTCATTTGTTGATAGATTATTGATACAATTATATGTTAGAATTCCTTTAGCTCGTTTACCTTTATTAAAGGTATTAAAGTTTGATGCCACCAGAATATTGGATCCAAAATTTGTAACTTCTTCAACAAGAGGTCTTGTTGGAGACATTGAATTTTTAATTTTACCTAATATAACACCAAAATTGACTTTTTTCCTTACTTTGTTTTATCAGATAATGGCTTTAATCCCATTGTTCTTTCAATGTAATTATAGAAAATTTGTTGGTGCATTAACATTATGCGGGTATTCTTCATTTCTTTTTGGTTGGCATGTTCATGAAAAAGCAGTTTTATTAATAATCTTCCCAATGACTTTTCTTGTAAGTAGAGATAAGAGATTTTTAGGTCCTTTCAATCTTTTAGTCAGCTGTGCTCATGTTTCATTATTCCCTTTAATATTCACATGTGGTGAATGGTCAATCAAAGTTTTATATACTTTATTATGGTATATTATCTATTACTTCAGTTTCAGAAGAGTTGTTAGGATTCCTAAACAATTTGTAAGTCAAGGTGGGATAATTTTAGATAGAGCTATAAATACTTATATCTTAGGATTGGCACCTGTGGTTGCAGTTACAAGTTTCATAGACTTGTTTGAATACAAATACGAAATCTTACAGAAACTACAATTTATGAAATTAATGATCATAAGTGTTTATTGTGGGATAGGCATATTAAGTAGTTGGAATGGATTTAGTTGGATATATTTTGTCAACGATATTGTGTGGGAAGAAACAAAAGAGGAATAAAATCAATTTTCAATTTGGATAACAATTTTACCAATTGCTTTATTTGTTCCAAGTTTATCAATTGCAACTTGGAAGTCTTCAAATTTGTGAACACTATCTACTGGGACTTTAACTTCACCCTTTTCCAATGATTTTTTAGCAGTTTCAATCCAAGATCTGGCTGGACGAAGTAGATCAATACGATAATTATATGGTAAAAATCCAACAAAATTTTGAAACAATCTAATAGCCATACCTAAATTTGCAAATGTAATATTGATTGATGTCACATTTGTATAAGTATACTTATGATCACCAACAATTGTAACGTAATAACCATTTTCAGCTTTTGATTTTAAAACCAGCCCAATTTTAGGAAATAAATCTGCATTACCACAACAATCAAAAACGGCATCAAAATATGAATCTCTGACATATTCCAAAACAGGATTTAAGATTGATTTATGTTTAGTATAATCAATTATATCGGTAGCACCATAGGCTCTTAAAGATTCTTCAGACTTAGCTGAACAACAAACCACAATTTTTTTAGCTTCATTAGCTCTTAAATATTGTACAAGAGTTTTACCAACTGTTGTACCACCACCAATAATTAAAAATTTTTTACCTTTTAAACTAATATCCTTTGTCATTGTAATAGCAGTACCAAAAACTAACGGGAAAGCAGCAGCTTCATTTAAACTAAGATTGGAAGGAATTGTTGTATAAGCCTTATCAACCTTAGTATCAAGTAAAATATATTCAGAAACTGAACCTTGTTTGAAAGGATGAAGGTAATAACCACAGAGTTTATCACCAATTTTCACATCTTTAACATCAGAACCAACTTTGATAGCAGTACCAGAATAATCCTTACCAATCCCTTGACCTTTTGCAAGGAGACTAAATGGGAAATAAGTTGAATTTTTCAATAACAAATCAACTGGATTTAAAGCAGCTGAATGAACCTTGACTAATATCTTTGATGGTGCGATATCATCATCAATTGTTTTTGTTACAATTTCAAAAGCTTCTGAAGCAGAATTACTTGAAAGGGTTTTAAATGACACCATATTGAGTTATCAACTGAGAATTGAAGTATGATAACTTTTGCCTTCGAGTTGGTGGGGTTGCTTTTAAGTTATATGTTATCACACTGCATGCGATGACATTCATACAGGATATAATACAATCACAGATCTACAAATAACTAAGACGGAGTAGAGGTCAGTAAGTTTAAGCCGCTCTGATAAGGTGATTAAAAGGAAGGGTCTCAGGTGATTTAAAACTTAATTGGTTGCAATATCAAAAAAAAATCTGGAAATCTACATTACGAGTTAGTCTAGAAATCTTTCTTATGTCAATGTCATAGTCTTATGATACCTTGAAGTCATGGTGAGATCTATGATTTCCAAAGTCGGACTCACACCACAGATCAAATGCGCAATTTGAGTAAGACATTGGGTACCAGAACTCCGTTGCTTTTCCATCCTGCACAATCTCAAGCAACCCACTCCAAGTATAAAACACCACCAGTCGCAAAATTCAAATTAACCATGTCTACTATTTCTTTAGGAAGGTACCTTTTTGAACGTCTTCATCAACAACCAATTGGTCTTGAATCGATTTTTGGTGTACCAGGTGATTTCAATTTAACATTATTAGATAAAATATATGAAGTTGATGGATTAAGTTGGAAAGGTAATGCAAATGAATTGAATGCAGCATACTCTGCCGATGGATATTCAAGAGTTAAAGGAGCTGCAACAAAAGGATTGGGATTTGCTGCTTTAATTACAACTTTTGGTGTTGGAGAATTAAGTGCACTTAATGGTGTTGCTGGTGCTTATGCTGAACATGTTGGTTTATTACATATTGTTGGTATTCCATCAATTCTGTCACAACAAAAACAATTATTATTACATCATACTTTAGGTAATGGTGACTTTTCAGTATTTCACAAAATGTCTGAACATATTTCACAAACTAGTGGTGTTTTGAATGATTCAAATACTGCACCAAAAGAAATTGATAGATGTATAAGAGAAGCATATATTCATCAACGTCCTGCTTATTTAGCTTTCCCAGCAAATATGGTTGATGTTCAAGTTGATAAATCTTTACTAGATACACCAATTGATCTTTCAATTCCAAAAAATGATGCAAAATCTCAATCCGAAGTTATTGATAGAGTTTTGAAAATGATTGAAAAAGCTTCAAATCCAGTAATTTTGATTGATGCTTGTTGTGCAAGACATGATGCTACTTCTGAAGCAAGACAACTTATTGATAAAACAAATTTCAAGTTTGCAATTACTCCAATGGCAAAAGGTGCAACTAATATACCTGAAAGTCATAAAAGATTTGCTGGGGTTTATGTTGGATCACTTTCTTATCCAAAAGTTAAAGAAGCAGTTGAAGAAGCAGATTTAATTATATCACTTGGTGCAATGTTGAGTGATTTCAATACTGGTTCATTTTCATACTCTTATCAAACTACAAATGTTATTGAATTTCATTCTGATTATACAAAAATTAAACAAGCTCAATATCCTGGGGTTAGAATGAAAGAAGCATTACAAGAGCTCTTGAAAAATGATCTTCAATCAGTACTCAAAAATTACGAACCAAAACCAGTTACTTTGGATGAACTTGAACCTCTGACATTGAGTGCAAAAGACAAACTTACACAAAAATGGTTATGGAGTAGTCTTAGCAACTGGTTACGTGAGGGAGATATAGTTATTACTGAAACTGGTACTTCATCTTTTGGTATTGTTCAAACTCGTTTCCCTGATAATACTTTAGGTATTTCACAAGTTTTATGGGGTTCAATTGGTTATTCTGTTGGTGCTGCATTTGGTGCCGTAACTGCTGCTGAAGAAATAGATCCATCAAGAAGAGTTTTATTACTTATTGGTGATGGTTCATTACAATTAACTGCACAAGAAATTTCTTCAATGGCAAGATATAAAAACAAACCATACTTGTTTGTTTTGAATAATGATGGTTATACCATTGAAAGATTAATTCATGGTGAAAATGCTTCTTATAATGATATTCAACCTTGGGATCATTTAGCTATTTTAGATACTTTTAAAGCTCAAGACCATGAGTCAATTAGAATATCTAATGCTGAAGAAGGTGATTCTTTATTCAATTGTGAAAAATTTGCAAAAAATGATAAGTTAAGATTAATTGAAGTTATGTTAGAAAAGATGGATGCTCCAGAAAATTTGGTTAAACAAGCAAAACTTTCAGAGAAAGCAAATGCTGAAAACTGAGTTTATATAGATTTTGATAAAGGGATTTATGTAAAAAATTGCAAAATGTATGAATTTTGACACAATGAGATCTCATTATGAGGTCAAAGCTCGGAAAAAAAGCGTAATGCAAGTTTGTAATACTTCAAGTGTTGTTAGTATGACTCAATACATCTAATGTGTAATTTTTCGTTACTCACATCTACATATCTATATCTCGGTCCTAGCGGAGTTAATCTCAAATAGTGCCGGTTTTGAGTAAAATCTTTAATATACGATCATATCCTACAAATTACATGTATGGTTGTTTGCCATAGATTTTATATTTTAAAGCCGCGTATACGGAAATATCATGAACTAATGCATGATAGTATATATAAATGAGTAAGACTACAAATCTGTAGATACTCAAGTTATGTCAAGTATAGATATTAAATCTGAAATACCCTTGGATCCAGAACTGGGTGCTAAAAAACACTTTAAAGAGTCAAATGCAGGTGATGGAACAGAGAGAGATGATCATTACCTTTATGGTATAGACTTAATATTATGCTTTATATCATGTTTCTTATGTTTATTTATAGTAGCATTAGATCAAACTATTATTGCAACCATTTTGAATGAAGTTGGTTCAAAATTTAATGGTTTAGAAAAAATTGGTTGGTTGGCTTCAGGTTTTTTACTTGCAATGGCAGTTTTGATACCAACATGGGGAAAAATTTCAATTGTATTTGGTAGAAAATGGACAATGTTAATTTCTATACTTATATTTGAAATTGGTTCTTTAATATGTGCTTTAGCAAATAGTATGGATCTTTTAATTGGTGGTAGAGTTATTGCTGGTTTAGGTGGTGGTGGTTTACAATCAATGGTTTTTATAATTATTAGTGAAATTGTTCCAATTCAAAAGAGGACAATGGCATTTGGTATTATATCTACATGTTTTGCTTTTGCTTCTGTTTGTGGACCTTTGGTTGGTGGTGCTTTTACAAAAAGTGTTTCATGGAGATGGTGTTTTTATATAAATTTACCAGTTGGTGCTATTGCAGCTGCATTTTTAATTTATGCATTTCGTCCACCTAAAGTTGTTGTATCATATAAAGAAAAATTGAAAATTATTGATTATCCAGGGACATTTCTATTAGCTTCAGGTTTGGTTGTTTTCTTGCTAGGATTAACTTTTGCATCAAGTTCGGAATATGAATGGAGTTCAGCAGCTGTTATATGTTGTCTTGTAATAGGATTTGTAGTTCTTGTTGTGTTTTGTATTTGGAACTTCATATTTTCAAAACATCCTTTAATTCCAATTGAAGTTGTTAATAATTCAAAAGTAGTTGCTTCAACTGTTACATTATTTGGAGCTTTTGGATTTTTTATGAGTACACTTATTTATACTACTTTATATTTTCAAGTGGTACGAGGTTATGATTCTTGGGGTTCAGGTAAACATTTATTACCATATATTTTAGCGGTTGTTCTCTTTTCTGCTGGGAGTGGAGTTTTCATGAAAAAGACTACAATTGTAAAACCGGTAGCAATTGTTGCAGGTATACTAGGACCAATTGGTGTTGGAATGTTATGTTTATTAGAAGTTGACTCATCAAATGCAAAGATGATTGGATTGTTAATTATAGTGGGTGTTTCAATGGGGATTCAATTTCAAAGTAGTTTAATTTCAACTCAAATAGCTGCACCAAAAACTGATGGTGGAATGATTTTAGCAACTTCTTTTACAAATTTTGGTAGGAATTTAGGTGGGACTCTTGGAGCTGATTTAGCTGATACAGTTTATAATGCATCATTAAACAATATTTTGAAAAAGGCATTACAAGACCCAGCTAATTCTAAATTTAAAGAAGCTTTAGAAAAGGTGGATATGAATTTGATTTCATCGGATCCAACAAGTTTATTAAATTCGCTTCCTGAAGAAGTTGGTCAATTTTTAAAACAACAATTTATGAAATCAATAAGGAACGTTTTTTATATGTCACTTGGTTTTGCTGGCATATCATTAATTGCTTGTTTGTTTGTAACAAATGAGAGATTACCCGAGGCTGAGGTAACGAGAAAAGAAAAGAAAACAGAAGTTGAGTCAGTTGAGTGAAAATTATCCTCAGAACCACAATAATCATTTCAAATTAAAGATATAATCAGGAAAAAGTGATTCCAAATCTTCATTAAACATATCTGAAGTCATTAATAGTGGAGGACCACCAAAGAAATTCACATTTTCGTCAAACATTTCGTCAGTATTTGGACTTCCATTTTGTTTGATATCATCATCCACTATCTCTATAGCTTCATCAGGTAATTGGAATTGAGATAAATCCGAAAATCCACGAGTGATTGTTGGTGGATCTGGTATTGACGAATTTTGTGATGAAGATTGTGTATCTAAACTTTCATAATGTGATGATTTTAATTTTATACTAATAAGTTTAAACGACTTTTCAGCAAGTTTCCAAGTTTGTGAAGTGTCTTTTAAAACATTCATAAAGAAATCCAATTTCACTTGAGTTTCTTTTGCTAGAGGACCAGTTGTATTTGTTAACAAGATCACTGATATCGATAAGATGGAACAATATACTATAAATATAGAAGCTCTTTTCAAACCATGACGATCACCAAATCTTTTGACTGCTATATAAATTTCATTTATAGCCTCATTACATATTACAATTGGAGATAGATGTTCTTCTTCAACAACAGCATCACTTATTGCAATAAATGGTCGATTTAAACATAAAATCAATATATAATAATAATAACGAATACACAGTAATGTTGGATTATCTGCTGTTTTACTTAATGATTCATTATCCCATTTTAAGTCTGTAGGCAAAGAACTCTTCCATTGTCTAATTTGTAAGTTATACAGTGATAATTTCTGTAATCTTGAATTCAAATTCAAATCATCTTTATGTTCATGATCCTTATCAGTAAGGGTGAAGATATCATTTAACATATTATCAGAGATATTTATAAGTTTAATAACATTATTAAGAGGATTTGATATATCTCTATTCTTTTTTTGTTTATCTTCAGGAGGTATATACATATATTCATCAACCCATTCTAAATCGGGTAAATCATCAGTTTCTGCTATTGTAGCATCGGTTCTTTTGAGTAAAGAAGGACGTCCTAATAATAAACTTATAAAATGATCAGCCATATAACTCCCCCAATAAATTCTACTACGAATTGAAATATCCAACGGACTTAAATCTTCATGAGTTTTGAGAAACCATACTTCAGGATTTAGTTGAAATCCTAGATCAAATCCCATTCTGATTGCATTTCCTGATAACATCCAACCAGAAGAATTTGATCCATTACAAATATCATAAAATGCTAATAATAAAAAACTTTGTAATGAAGATATGGTTGGATGTGATAATTTTGAGAGTAAAAGTGCTTTTGCTTCATTATAAAAATCTTTTGATCTTGAAGAAATTTGTATATCATCTGACATTCTTGAACCCATTGCACATATGCTTAATATTAATTCTTTTGAACAATAAAGACTTTCAGGTTTTGGATTAAAGAAATCCATTAAAAATGCTTCTCTAAATATAAACATATTATGATCAGGATATTGCCAGGTAAAGAATAATTTTATACAATGGATTATATCAGGATTTTTATTATAAGTATTTATAATAGATATCAAATCACTTTTGATTTGATTTGAGCTTGATGATACAATCTCACTATTGAAAACACTAGTTGGACCATAAACAGATCTTTTGTTTTCTTGATGATCTTCGATTGAATGTAATGAAGATACGATTCTTGCTAATTCTGGATTGATAACAGTATTTATATTTATAGATTTTAAAAATGAATCTTTACCATCTATAGTAGAAATGGATTGGAATTTTTCAAAAAATTGAGTTAGAGTTGATACTTGTTTTTCTAGATTTGAAACATAAGTAGCTGGTGGTCTTTTCTTTCTCATATCATCAGTTACTTGAATACAATCAGCTTTCAATTTTACACAGTTTGTACATGGATCTTTATAATCACATTTTACTTTTCTTGATCTACATCTTTGACATGATAAAACTCTTGAGCCATAGATTCTATCACTAGTTATGAAATTTGGATTTGAATTGATTTTCTGTTTCTTTAGAGGTTTTTCACAATCGTTATTTGATTTCATACAATTTGAACATGGTGATGATAGATCACATTTGATTTTTTTGACTTTACACCTTTGACATGCGATTTTCTTTATGGTTGATGGTATGTTTGAGTTGATAATGTTGAGGTCGGACATCAACCAAGTTGGTGTTTAGTAGTTATTGTTTAAAGTTAAAAGGTGTTTTGAAATTCGTGGGAATACAAATTGAATTGAGATAAGAGAGTGAAATGAAGGGAGGGATGTAGATGGTGAGAGGGAGCATACTCACTGACTGAGACACTGAGACTTAACGACTGAGGGACTGAAACTCACTGACTGAGAACTGAGACTCATTGAGAACTGAGACTCACTGACTGAGAACTGAGACTCATCGACAGACAACTCATCTACATCATATACACCTTAACTACCTCCTATATTAACTATAAATCTGTTTCTAATTACAAAACAAAATCTGATATGTTGTGTAAATAACCGCAATTATACCAACTAATATAAGTAAATAATCAAATATTCTAAATGCTTTATCTTTAAAAGATCTTTTGGTTTTGTTTTGAAATGTTTTCAAGTGTATCAAGGGTGGATATATATAAACCAATGGTATACAAGCAAAACATCCATTAAATGAAATAAACTTATCAATGTTATCAGCATTAAGATATGCGATAACACTAATAAGTATTACTGAAAATGCTCGAAGACAATTTTTCAACCATTTGACAGATGTATTATATTTCCCAGAATTACGATATAATTTACCATCTTCATCTCTTTTTGATCTAACTTCTTTTGAAATAAATAATCTTGAATTGAAGATTGTCGATTCAAAAATACGAATTGCTGGGAATAATTGTAATGGAGCAGTTAAAAACACTGCAATCGAGTAAAAAATTGAAATTAATTGAACTGAAATGTGATTTTGTGGAAGATTCAAAATTATAATTGATTTTACATTATCACCAAACGATGAATAACCAATAAAACCAATTGAAACAAATAATCCTGTAATAAATATCATACTTGTTAAAAGTACTTGAGGAAATTTTTCTGGTTGTGCCATTGAAGATTCAATTGGTAAAACCAATCCAATACCTTCAAATGCAGTAACTGCAACACCAATTAACATTGACCATGAATTTGGATTGAAATTCACTATATTTGGTCCAACACCATCATGAACTAATTTTGAAACTGAATAGTAAAAAATTATGATTAATCCGGTAATTATAAATACTGATGATATCAATGATATAATTGATAATTTGGCTAAATTTCTAATTAAAACAAGTGGGATTAATAATATACATTGACCAAGTACAATGTTTTCACTTGTAATAAGAGGATGTCTTAATTGTAAATAATTTTGACAAAATGATGTTAAGTTTTCTGTTGTAAATAAGATATAAGTCGCAACAAATCCAATTTGTGATACAACTATTGAGAATGTAATAGCATACTTCAATGGCTTACCATAAGATTTGTAACCCAATTCACCAAATGAAAACAAATTTAAACTTTTTTTCGATTCGATAAGTACAATATAACAAAAAAACGTCAATAATCCAAATATTGATAATGTTATAGTTGAAAATAATAAACCACCATTAAAAAAAGCTCTTGGTAAAAATAAAATCCCTGATCCAACTAGAGATTTAAATAACAAGAAATAAGTTTTTGTTACTGATGCAGTTCCTTGTTGGATTGCTTTTTTAGGATGTGATGATTGAGGTGGATTTGGTACTCTTGGGATACCTCTTTCATCTAATAAAGCTGACTCTTCGTCAAATACAGATTCATAACCATCATCATCATCATCAGAGAAATTTTCACCTGCAAAATGTCCATAAATACTTAAAAATTCAACAAAATTTCTAGTTAAGAAATTTGGTGGAGATTTGTTATCTTTGATAGATTTGTTAATAAGAAATTCTCTTCTAAACCCACCAGGTATATTGATATCAGAAGCAGTTGATTCTCTTCTACCTTCTAAAGCAGAAAATGATGATGATCTAGTTAATCTTCTATGATGATCACTATTTAAAGAATTTGAATTTGAGTCAGATCTTTGCATTTGATTATACATATGTCTTGTTATATCACCACCTTGAGTTTTAAGCGAGTCTTCTTGATTTACTAAATGTTTTGTCAAGGTTTTAAAGTCATTTTCTTTATTTATAGCCAAATTTTGAATATGATCAGAATAATCGATATTATCTCGAAAAGAAATGGATTGCGAGTGATTTGAATTACGTGATAATGGTGAACCTGTTTGTATTATAGACGGTTCAACCGAATCATGATGATTATCAAAAGAATTCATATTAATAATAATATCTGTGGCACATTTTATTTGGCAATTATATTATATGGGTGTATGGGTTTTTTATAATAATGAGACAGTGGGTGTAGAGGTTTCAAATAAGCAAACTGTAGGTGTATGGATAAAGAGTCTAGTGGCCAGAATATTGTGGTTTTTACTAATTTTTATTTTGAGATTTTTGAATAAGCTGGGTGTATTGTTGTGTCAAATGACCGCGGAATTAAAATTGCATATAGAATTATTCTATTAGCGACAATCTAATTTGGAAAAATCTTTAGGCAAAATAAGAAAAAAAAAGAAAAAGAAGAAAAAAAGAAACATGCGGACTTCATAATCGATCATGGGGAGAAGATAATGGAGAGTTTTAAAGTCCGGGTTGATTATAGAGAAAGTGGTGGTGATGGTTATAGTTATAATCAAAATGTATGAGAAATAAGATGAAAAAAATGAAAATCACGTGAAAATCCAAAGTTTTTTCAAAAGATGATTCATTAAATATTATCGAGTTTCTAGAAATTTATCTCCCGATTAAATAAACAATCTGACTTTAAATACTAAATATAATTTTTTAACTAAAATCCGAATGGATTTTACAACAAATGTTTCTTGGACCAAATTTGGAATGGTATTTTCGTCCGCGGGCTATATACAAAACTGTTCATACTTTATCGAATTAGGTAGAATAGGTAACTAGATACGTGAAAAGGAGATTAATGATTAATCTTGAATAACAATACAAAATTTAAAGGGTAATTAAAGTCATGACAATAAGTATATATAAAAGGATTAAATTGAGCTTTGACGTGTTTTAAATGAGGTTCCATAAAAAATTGAGTATACGAATCCGATGGTTTGGTAATGTATGTAATGGAAATCCTGGGGTAAATGCATAAGCAAAAAAAAAGGACAAAATATGAGAATCGGAGAAGTGCGAAGCGATTACATTGCTAGATGTATGATTGTATCAAGAGAACAAAATTAAAAGGAGATTATTATTTAGTGTATCAGGGGAGATAAAGATGAGAAATCAACAAGTAATACCATTATATCCTAATCCTAACATTAAATTAGTATTACTAAGTTTATATTGAGTAATAGAAGTGACATAATTGCAAAACATAATTACCAATGTAACTATGTCATTTTATAAAAGATTTAAACTAAGAAGTTTGGATTTAATCCCCGGGTTCCATTAAAGGTTATTATGCCAGATTTTTACATAAGATTCTGAATGTAGTGCCGTACGACAAAGAGACGAGGAGAAAAAAAAATAAAGGACAAAGCATGATAGAAGAAAGGCAAATTCAATTCAAAAATAAAAAAAAAAAACCAAAAAAAAATAAATAGATAGATCATACATAAGAAGGTTGTAATCTCCAAGTGTATATATATATATCAGTGGTTTCAGTTTTTTTTTCATATATCACATCGCACTAAAATCTATAGAGATTGGTTTCGCATACAACGTTTGTCATTATATAATATCAAATTCAACACACAATGAAATTTTGTTATGATGACCTAAAATTAATTGAACCTCCTTGTAATCAAAATATAGATTATGCATCACAATTAAATCAAATTACAGAAGAATGTTTGTTTAGATGTTGGAGGTATAATAATAAAAATAAAAGATTAGCAAATTTATCATGGAGAAGATGGTTTAAACAAATTAATAATTTACCCGAAATCTCACCATCAAATATAAATTGGAGAAAAGATCATGATATAAGTTGGCTTTATGGTCCAAATTACAATACTGATGATTGTAGTCTTCCAAATTCATATGAAAGAACACCATCGTTTTCCAATCTGATTACGTCAGCAACATCAATGGAGAGTTTATCTACATTATGTGAATCATCACTTTATTTAAAAAGTGCAATAAAGACATATACAATCAATGAAATTGTTGATAAACCAAAGAAAATTGTAAAGTTCAATAGTATTGTTAATTCAAGAGAGATAATAAATGGTATATCATTTGATTATGATTTTTTTGATGATACAGTTATAAATTAGCATAGTCTCCAAGAGTCACAACATACAACAAATCTAGACGATTCATTTCAATTCTTCAAAAAAAACATGTATATTTAATAAACTGTATAATTAAATTATTAGCCTTCTTGCCTTGACTCCAGCCTTACCTCTTTTTGCCCTGACTCGCCTCAACGGTAATACTGACTAAATTCTCCACTTTGAAAACCTAAATAAATCTATTTTTTTTCATTTGTTTTGGACTAATATGGTATTATATAAGTTTCTTAATCTTGAGTGTTTCCTCAAAATCATTTATACTTGAAATCTGATTCAAAATTTGTATATTTTGTAAAACAAAGTCATCATGATTTCTCAATAAATCCTCCATGGGTGATTTTAATTTTCTCATTGAATTTATTAGGTGAGAGTATGGATTTGATGTACCTTGTTGAATTTGAGTGGTTTGGGTGTTCATTAGGATTATTTTAGACTTTATTTCGGAATGTTATGAAAATTTCCTGTGATTTATATATTTTTACTTGATACGAGATTTTATCCCTCGTAATTTATCAAATGGTAAAGGTTAAATTCTACTCACATGATTAGAATGCTATTTTTAATTAAGATGTGGGTTTGAGTTTTATTGATGATGTGTTTGAAGTGAGTGAGAGATTGAATTTGGGTTTATACGAGATAAGAGATCATCACATCGCATTTTAGTGAAGCGATTGAGTGCGTTGTCTTAGTTAAAATTGACTGAGTGCATTAATATTTAATAATTTGTCAAATGCACTCGATTCGATTCATTCATGTACTTGATTCAATCGTATATGTCTTATTAACTTCGCCTTGATTGTATTCGTCTTGCTTCATCGAATTTATGGTATTTACCTTTTCTGTCTCACCCTTTTTCTCTCTTTCTCACACTCTTCCTCACTCGCTTCGTTCGTGAGCTCGATGCGACTGAATCTCATCTCATGTACCATCTCATATGAAAAATGATTCACATCATAAAGACACTTCATCTAAAAACCAAACCAACTATAACCCACCATCTATAACCAACCCACCATCTATATACAATAAAACCTCTAATCTCCTCTATAATGATAATCCCATAAGCGATGATGATGTCTTCAATGATGAAATAGATCATCAAATTTCAAATACAAATACAAATACAAATACAAATTCAAATTCAAATACAAAATTACAATCAGACTTATTTGGTAATATTCTACAATCAGAATATACCGAAATCAAATCAAATACAAAAACTGTATTTGCCCCAACTCATCATAATATCGATTATTCAAACCTATCTCATTATATCTATCCAACTAATTTTGAAATTAGAGATTATCAATTTAATATAGTATCCAAGGCTTTCTATCACAATTTACTTGTTGCTTTACCAACCGGTTTAGGTAAAACTTTTATTGCAAGTACTGTTATGTTGAATTTTTATAGATGGTTCCCAAAGAGTAAAATCATATTTATGGCACCTACAAAACCTTTGGTTGCTCAACAAATTAAAGCTTGTTGTACAATTACTGGGATATCAACAGAAAAAGTTGCAATTCTTTTAGATAAATCAAAACGTAATCGTGTTGATATTTGGAATGAAAAACAAGTCTTTTTCACTACTCCTCAAGTTGTTGAAAATGATCTTTGCTCTGGTATCATAAATCCAAAATCAATTTCTTTAATTGTTATTGACGAAGCTCATAGATCAAAGGGTAATTATGCTTATAATAATGTTGTACAATTTTTAAATAGGTTTACACTGTCATATAGAATTTTAGCTTTAACTGCTACTCCATCTTCAACTGTTGAAGGTGTCCAAATGATCATAGATAACTTACAAATTTCAAAAGTTGAAGTTAGAACTGAAAATAGTATTGATATAATAAAACATATGAAATCAAAGATTATAGAAAGAATTCTGGTTACAAACACTCCTGAGATAAATGAAATTATAGATCTTTTATCTGAAGCTATAAATCCAGTCTTATCAATTGCTAATGAAAGGAAAATTTATGATATTAGAGATCCAACAAAGATAAATGCATTTATGGCAATGGATGCGTCACAAAAATTAATGAAGAATAAATCAATGCCTGAAGGTTTAAAATGGTCAAATTTCTTTATATTACAACTTTTAGGTATTGCTGGTCAATGTTTCAAAAGACTTGTCATATATGGTATCAATTCGTTTTTGAACTATTTTGATGAAAAACGTAATGAGTTCTTAATAAAGCATAAGAAAAGAAAATCAAAGAATCAACTTGCAATTGATTTTTATTTCCATGATAATATGGAGGTTTTAATCAAGAAATCAAAGTCGTTGGTAGCTAATCCAGCTTATATAGATCATCCAAAATTACAAGCTCTTTTAGATAATTTGATTGAATTCAGACAATCACAATCCGTGGATTCAAAAGTTATTGTATTTACAGAATTCAGGGAATCAGCTTTACAAATCGTTAAAAGTATCGAAAAAATTGGAAATGGGTTAAAACCTCATATATTTATAGGTCAAGCTAAAGAGAAGGATAAATTTACAGAAGAGAAACAAACCAAGAAAAAATCTGATAATGATGTCTTTGATGAAAGAGATAGTGGTAGATCAAGTTCAGAAATTGCTCAAATGAAAGGTATGAACCAAAAAGTTCAAAAAGAGTTAATCAAGAAATTCAAGAATAATGAATATAACATTCTAGTTGCAACTTCTATTGGTGAAGAAGGTCTTGATATAGGTGAAGTTGACTTGATTGTATGTTATGATTCAACAAGTTCACCAATAAAAAATATTCAACGTATGGGTAGAACTGGACGTAAAAGAGATGGGAAAGTTCTTTTGCTTTTTGCAGGTAATGAAGAACTGAAATTTGATAAAGCTATGGGTGGTTATGAATACATTCAGCAACATATTATGAATAATCGTTTAATTGATTTAGCACCACAAAATAGAATTATACCATCAGAATTCAATCCAATAGTTAAAAAGCAATTTATTGATATTCCAGATGAAAATCAAGAAATAGAATCTGTTGATGATGAAGATGAAATCATAAGAATTGCAACTCAGTATATGAGTAAAAAGAAGTCAAATAAGAAATCTCAGAAGTCCAAAAAGATTCAAAAGCAATTCTTTATGCCTGATAATGTTGATTCAGGTTTTAAAAAGGTATCAAGTATGGTAAGAAAGACCGATGATATGGTTGAGCCAAAAATGACTGATGAGTCAGTGGGATCAAAAAAGACCGATGAAATGGTCAAATCAAATAAGAATAGTGATACAAGTATATTAGATTCAATTGCTAGTTTTTCAGATTTTGAACTGCAAGAGGTAAATCAAAATGGCAATCAACTTGAAGATCCACCATCTAAAACACAAGAAGACGAAAAGCAAGAATCGGTTGTATGTCAAACAGAAAAAGAGATTTTACCCTTTGGACAAGCGCAAGAACCTCTACCTAAAACCGAAACTCCAAGAACATTGGGATTAAAACGACGAAAAATTGAACCAAAACCCACTTCTGATTTTGAATACGAAATTTCAGAAGATGAGTTTAATGATGGACTTGATGAAGAGTTGAAAACATCTTCTTTTGATGAAAGAAAGTCCCAGAATCGAACTGTATCATCAAAAGATGAGATATATATTTTGAATGGAGATGAAGGCTTACTTACAGATGACCAAATGCTGGAATTATATACAACCTATTACACTCATTTAAGTGAAGACATAATCGTTCATGATCCTATTATAGAGCTCCTGAAGGGTGAATTTCAAAGTAAAGTAACATCCCAACTAAGAGAAATGATGAACAAGACTCACGCTAATTCCTGATGCTTTGATTAAACTTTTACAGATTCTATATTATCTGAACAAAATAGCATCTCGATTGCAAAATCTCAAAATGCAACAAATAGAATAAGTTACCCGGCCAACATCAAAGTATATAAACATCATAAATCCCACTTCAATTTGATTTTTCTTTCTTTCTTCTTCATCTTTATGCAGGGGCATTACGTGTATCAGTGAGGATCCGTCCGAGAGCATGTTTTTGCTGGTTGAAAACTATAACCTGACAGCTTCTAAATTTGGTTCTTTTGAATTTGAGTTTAGGGAATTTTTGGAGAACTCTCTTATCAGCACTTCTTTGAAGGCTGTCTTCTTTTTTTTGTAGAATTTTTGATGTACTGTTGATATATTGAAAATCTAACGTAGTCAAATGCTTTTGACATATTTTAATCAGTGAGCTCACTGATTATAAAGATGTCTTTTGAAAGTTTTCAAGCCTTGTGCCTCGCTCGACTCTTCTCTTGTGTTTTGTCTTGAGCTGGATTATTTAATTTTTTTAAAAAAATTATTTTTAAATGGGCAATAAAGAATAAGGCTCTATTTGAGTACGATTCCATCTTGTGATGTCATTGTAATTATGAGCCTTAACATTTAACTTAACCTCTTCTTATGAATCAAAACTTGTATTTTCGCACTACCTGAAAAATTCTAAAATAGCATTCTTTAGCATCAGACATACATAATGTTTAAGAAATTCACAAAAGAAGATGTACACTCTCGTTCTAATATAAAATCCTCTGTTCAAAGAGGTTTAAAGAGTAAATTTGTTGCACAGTTTCCAAAATTAGAACCAGTAATTGACGAGATTATACCAAAGAAGTCTCAAGCTATATTAATCAAATGTGAAGAGAAGATACAATTATATTCAATTGATAATGAGGTTGTTTTATTTCAACATTTTGATGAGTCAATTCCAACTTTAAAAATAGTTCATAAATACCCAGATTGCTTTCCAAGAGTTCAAGTTGATCGTGGTGCTATAAAGTTTGTTTTATCGGGTGCTAATATTATGTGTCCAGGTTTGACATCTGCTGGAGCCAAGCTTCCTGAAGAGAACATAGAGAAAGATACTATTGTTACTATTTTTGCTGAGGGTAAAGAGAATGCTATGGCTATTGGTAAGCTATTAATGAGTACCGATGAGATTAAAAGTGTAAATAAAGGTATTGGTATAGAATTATTGACTTTCTTAGGTGATGGTTTATGGAATTTAGTAGAATAGATTTCTTCAATTACTCCACGTAAATAGTTGTATCTTGTATGAATGAGTAATCTTCGAGTAAAGCCAAATCATCATCCAAGTAAATTTTTTGACTTTCATCACCAACATAGTAGTATAACTTGAAGTCCAAAATAGACTGGTTGAATTTTTTAGATATTATGCCTTTAAGTTTGAGAATACTATTGTCTTTAAGAAAGATTTTTTGTAGTATCAACTCTTTGTAGCATATTTTAAGAGGAAGCTTCTTTAGAGTAAGATCACTTATAAATTGAGTTTTCTGAAGTAATGGAGTTTCGACTTTATATTTGGAGACGAGTTGTTCCCATCGAGGAGAATCTGTATTGAAATCTTTGTCACCTGTTAGAACTTTCGAAATAAAATAAAGTTCAGCACTTTCTATTTCATCATTCCTCAAGAATTCACCATTGAGTTTGAATTTCAAATCAGAGTCCGTAGAACAGTTGAGTCTTCCTATTAATTCATATGTCATTTGTTCGATTGTCATATCTTGAAATAATGGTATATTTGAAATTTTCAAATCTATTACCTTTGGAAATGCTTCGCTAATCAGATCAATATATTTCCAATTTGTGAATTCATTATGTCGTATGTTTAGTGTTGATATGAGAGGAAATATTCCTGTAATTGTATTTAATTTATTGTTTGAAAGATTAAGGGATTTTGTTGAACATAATGGTATATTTGTAAAACCATTGAAAGATAGATCTAGGTTATCTACCTGTAGATCTTTTAGTAAACTATTGTCATCATATCTATTACTTGCCAATACAATAGTTTTCAAATTTGGAAACTTTTCAATAATATCTATAACATCTTTTATGGGAATTATGGTATCAGCCATGACCAAAGTATGTAGTTTATGATGAGTAAATTGAGGAATACCTAGCTTTGAAAACTTGTTACCATTCAAATTGAGCTCTTGAAGATCAGGAAGATGATTAACAATCTTCCAAACCTCATTCAAATCAATAAATAAATTATAACTCAAGTCAAGAAATTGAACATTACATAGAGAATTGAAGAATTCTGGGTTTTCCAAATCATCAAAAGCCTGAGTTATATTGAATTTGTCTAAACAAATTGCTGTTAGGTTTTTAAATTCACTTTGTCTTCTTTGTAATTCATCAAAACCAAAACTTTCTACTATATGAGAACCAAACTTGATTTCATCATATTCATTGGTTTGTTCTTTATATTTCGAGACCATAGCTTTTATAAAGTCTATCCTCTGTCTATTGATCTTTTTATTCGTTGACTTTATAAATGAACCGGCTGTGTTTACAATAGTATTGAAATACTTAATCTGATCAACTTCACCATTATTTGAACCTCTTGAAGAATCATCCCATTCTATACCAAAAGCAATTGTTTTATCCCATCGTTTTATATTCCCAATGTATCGAATTGTACCAAAATATCCATCAATTAGTATTCTATCACCTACAATATAGTCATATGTCATTAAGCGAAGAGTAAATCTGCAACATCAGAACGACATTCACGACATTCACCACTCTCTTATGATTTTACAAAACGCTCTCTTTTATATATATATTATACCTAATTAAGGCCAAAATTTTCACCTAATAATCCATCCAAATCAAATTCTTTTGCCCATGTAGATACAATTGTTGTTTGTTCAACTTTTGCTGGTTCTTTATCACCTCTTAAAGATGATTTTGGTGCATCCAAATCATTATTCTCATTAACATTTGCAACAAGTTTAGATGAATTTGGTAAAGTCCATCCAATAATTCTACCATCTCTCCAATCATTAAGTACTGACATAGCTGCAGATTCCAAATTTGGAACACCACCCTTACCTAATCTACCTCTATTTCTAGCAACATGAATTAAGAAATGTTTAGTAAATTCTTCTAAATCTCCAGAAGCTATAGGAGGAAGTTGATAATATTCTTTCATACCATTTGACATGTCTTCATTTTTGCTAAATTTCTTTAGTAACATTTGGATTGCAGGAATTGGATCAGTTATTGATTTCGGTGGAATTGCGGATAAAAGAGCTAATTTAGCTTGTTGTTGAGTCTTGTTCAACTTTTTGTTGGTAAAGACTTCATCAGGGAAAACAATCCCTGGGGAATCTAAAAGTTTTAATTTATTATCAATTTTGACTTCTCTCATTGCGGTTGTAACACCAGCTTGATTTCCAACTGGACATGCATTTTTATTATTCCCATGTCTATTTGTTAAACCATTAATTATAGAAGACTTACCAACATTAGGATATCCTATAACACCCACTATTATTGATCTTTTTAAATTTGATTTTGCTGAGTAACTTTTCAATGCTTGCATTAAAGTTTTTGCTGTCATTGTTGATGTCAAGTTTTTATTGAAAGAAGTTGCATTAGTAGCACCAGGAGAAGCTTTTATAGGAATGGTTGGGAACGATGATTTCAAAAAATCAAGCCATTGATTTAAAGCTTGAGTTGGAATTAAATCAACTTTATTCAAAATCAAAATAAGTCTCTTACCAGGATTGCTTAAAACTGCTTGTTCAACTTTTCTTGATCTTGTACCTTCTGGATCTCTAGCATCCAAGACATATAAAATAACATCAGCTGCTTCAACTACTGTCTTGAAAATTTTATCATAAGCTTTACGAGATTTATCTATTTCAGAATTATCTTCATCATCACTAACTTCCAAATCATATTCAACATCTGAATCTTCATCAATCATTTCATCATCATTATCAACTTCACCAGAATATTCTCTTGCAGCGGATTGTGCAGATTCTAATAATGCAGCTAAACCACCATTTCCATCATCTTCTTCATCCTCATCGCCAATTTCCATATCAACAGAATCTCCTCTCGCGAGTGCAGCTTCTCTTTCTTGTTGTCTTTGTAATTTTAAGGCTTGTTTCTTTTCCTTTTCTAACTTTCTGCTTTCCTCTAATTCTTCAATTATTTGTTCTTTATATGGGAAACTCGATGGGATACCTGGATCTTTTTTATTTCTAGATCTCCAAGTTACATCTTTTTTTGAATTTTTTCTTACTTTTCTTTGATGTGCAGCTGCCTTCTTCTTTATACCTTCTCTCATACGAGTGGTACCTCTTTTAGAGGTTGGTTTCTTTACTCTCATGTTAATTGATAAGTATAGATATCTATCAAAATTCGATTTTTTGTTATATAATCCTGTATTTGAAACAAAATCAAATTTTTCGAGATGAGATCAGTAGTGCAGATAAGCAATATCTACAACTATAGAGTGAATACATTTGGGGTTGTTAGAATCTATAAACTAATACCCCTACTCTCTTTTTTTTCTACCTTATTGATCCAGTACTACTTACTCTTGATAAACTTTCGTTTTCAAATAATCCATTTCTTTTAGGTACAACAAATGGTTTATTCATAAAATTCCCATGCGATGTTGGTGATTGATCTTCTTGATCATGTAAATTTATGGCAGATCTTGTCCTTAATTGTGATAAATCTCTTGGTTGACATGTAGTTGGTATATAATTGCCTTCTTCTAAATTACTCATCTCTTCATATGTAATGATTTCTTCATTATTATTAAAAATATTCTTTATTATGGGAACTTTGGTGATAACTTTGATAATTGGTACTCTTAAAGCACTTGGTACAAGACTTTTATATTTAAGATTGGTTAATGTCTTGTTACTATTTTTGAAGATTCTTGAAACCATAAACAAAATCACAACCATTATAACAATATAAAAGTAGAAATTTGATGTTGAGATTGCCTTGATACCATCCTCTTCATCTGAATCAGACAGATAATGTCCTTTAGAAATACCACTACCAATAAATGGTTTACCAGAAATTGGACTTGGATAAATCCCTGTTTCATCACCATTGGATTCTATTTGTGAAGATGCAAACAATAACATCTTACCCAATGTCCATGATAATTCTTCTCCATTTATAGAATCTGCTGATTTAAATGGGATATGAACATTTTCCAATTCTTGTGCCTCAGGATTCTCTTTTTCATTTGTTTCTATACCTAATCTTGGTAATTCAAATCCATCATGAAGTATATTTATAACCCAACTAGCTTTAAAACAAGCATTCATCAAATATGTATCAGGATCAAGATTTGAAAATTTACCAGCAATAGAATCTTTAAGTACATCTGACCATTCACTTTCACAAAATTGTTTTACCTTTTCGTTAAAGCTATGAAAATTATATTCACCACCACTATGGAAAACATCATTAGCAGTATACCAATATTCAGATATACCAACAAATTTGTCTTTATCAAAATTGAGTTTAGGTCCATGAATACCATTAAATAAACAAGGTTCTTCTTTACAAGGAACATTTTTCATTAAAAGCGGATAAACAATCTTTAAACATAAAGCATGATCACCACTACCAGTGATTTTATATTGTTGATTTTCATGCTTGTAAGTCAATTTTGCATTTTTTGGCATACAAGGATCATTGATTTCATTTGGTCCAGTTGTCATATGAGATAGATTTACAATTTGTGAAAGATATCGTCTTCTAGCTTCATTAGCACCAAAACCAAGCCAAGTTTGTACATATAAATTCCATTTTTGACTATTACCATTATTATTTCTAAGAATTACAGTTGTTAAATCTTCCATATGTTTTTCAACCTCTTTTGAGGAAGAAGGTACAAATGCAATTTGAGTTGAAGCCCCACCCATATCCATAAATCCAATACTATTTTGTGAGTCTGAGGAATAATTATCAAATCTACCCATTAAGAAATTTAAACCTAACCAACCATAAACACCTTCAGTTTCACCATCTATAATCTGAACATAATCCTGACAATTTGGAATAGAGAAATTTGTATTTGTTTGTAAACTTTGACAAGTTTCTAATAAGATTTGATCTTGAGTTTGCTTTTCTAATAATCTCATCCCAGCAGTACTTAATACAAAAAATGGTGTTTCAATATGTTTTTCCTTTGGGATTATACCTTGGGCAAATTCTGCAAGTTTACTATAATGATCTGGCCATATTTGATTAATTTTATCACCAAAAGAAGATATACCAGGTTTAATTTTCAATGTCCAATTTGCTTCTTGTTCAATTTTGGGAGGTGAATTCAAATTATTAGAATCAACAAAGGTAGGATCAAGCCATTTATAAATCTGAATACGTGATCCAGAAGATCCACTATCAACTACAACTCCATACCTATAATCTGTCATATCTGGTGACGTTGATATAGAATGTATATAATTCCAAGCCTCTTCTAATCTCAGATGATCTCGATCTCGTGGGTAAGATATGATTATACTACCAAATACACCTATCTATCCATCTCAACAGATCCAATTAAGTCATTTAAATCCACAATGTAAAGCTTTAAGAGCTTCGTTATCTGGATTGGATATAATAAAATTTGCAAGTAATTTAGAAGAATATATTGATTTATTGTTTCAATCCATTCCTTGTTCTGATATAAACCAATTTATAGAAACCTCCAAAACAATTGTATTTTGTAATTCAATTCCTTGGAATATAAAACTCTCTTTACAAAGTTGGACTTTAAAACAAGAATTGGAATTATGTTTAGTTTCATTATCATTCTCATATACAAATTTAGGTAGTCATTTAGCTGGTGATATCTTTAATCAGGAAATAGATAATTGGAATTCAGTTATAAATCATTATAAGAAATCCATCTCTTATATAAAACTTTTAACACAGTTTAGTCCAGATTCAATGGTAACTACGTTTCTTGAAAAAATCAATTATATTTGTATCCAAATGGCAATATTATCCAAATCTTCTTGGTTAAATAGATCAACATATAATGAAACAGAGACTTTCAAATCAAGAAATAATGGTACTTTAGCAAGAGTTGCAATATATAATTTAAATGAACTTGCTAGTTGTAGAAAGTTAATTAAAACCGTACAAACTCAACTACCTATTTGTTTAGAATGGGATCATTATCTTATGATAATTGAAAAATATACATTGGCATATTCTGGATTATTTCTTTCTATAGAATATTACCAAAAGAATTGTTTGGGTGAGGCTATTGGTCTTATTAATTTCAGTCTTGTTACTTTACAAAAAGAGAAGCTCGACAACAAGGACAACAAAATATTGGACAAATTGAAATCGAAAATAAGATCACATCGTAATGACAAATTTCTAGCAAATCTAAATTCAATTACCAATTTGAATCTTAAACACTCAATCTTCCAAGATGATAATATAGTCTTGAAAGATCTTGCACTTTTATTTGATCAACTAGTTGCTTTACATACAAAGTTTACCAAAGAGAATAACAATCTAAAATTCGATAAAGTTGTTGATTGGCAAAGCATAAAAACAGATTCAAAATGGCCCCTAGGTTGTATGACACCAATAAGTAATATTGCAATGTATAAACCATCATGTTTTATAAAATCAGATGAAAGAAATACATACTTTTGATTTATACAATCTATATATCACTGGATGATTTAAATATACTCCTAATTTCATGTCTTGATAATATGTGATGCTCAGTATCAATCCCAGCCATAATTAATTCTAGCCTAGAAAAGTATTCTATAAAACTTGTTTCTATATCTGACCATAATTTCAACACAACATCTCTTTCAAACATATCTTTACCGGTAACAAAATGTTTATATAGTTTTTTATGAATCTCTCCAACTTTGATAGATACTTCTTTTGACGTATAACCTACTAATAATGCCTTTGCATGTTTTTTATTGATTTTGTTCATTTTACCATTATGAAGCTTATCAACAGATTCATGAGTATCAACAAACTCGATTAACTTTCCAATTTGTTTATTCATAAGTTTCTTTGTATAAATATTTGAGATTTTCTTATAAATCTCTTCAACTGATGTTTTAAGATTATTAAGACCCGGGGTTGTGTTATTCAAAATAGATACTTGTTCACTTATACTTATACAATTTTGTATAATACTAACATTTCTATATTCCCTTTCTTTATCATCAAGATCATGATTTTTAAGTAATGGATCATCTCTATTGAGTAAATTAATTATAGCTTTTGTAATCTCATCATAGGATTTATCAAGTATATCTCTAACATCTGTATTATAAATATTACCATAATCATGACTAAGATTATTAAGCGAGGTTTCAACAACTAGTATAATCAGATTTATATTCTTTATCGATGCTAAAATCCCACTTTTGGCACTAATCATTGAACTATTTAGTAAATCAACTTGTTTTTGCACCAACTTGTTCCATATAATTTTCGACTTTTCAATCAACTTTTTAAGGAAATTAAACCTCAAAAACTCTTGACTTGAATGTTCATACTCTTTGTTAAGATTTTCCAAATATACTAAAATTTTGGGTACAATAACTCCATCAGGTGTAAATTTCTTCATGAACAAGTTGATGTAGTTGCCAAAGGCAAAATTCATTTGAATCATTAAATCATTAGATAAGTTCTTGAAGGTGTTGTCTTCTATAGTGGAATTTTCCAGTAAATACTTTCTATCTCTAAAATTACTCAGTTTCAAAAATTGTTCAAATGTTGTTAGGTTTGTATCATGATGAAAGAAGTTCACTATGAATTTTTGTATAATTAGAATCAAATCTCTTGATCCTCCAATCAAAGTTACCAAGATATCAGGATCTTCTATATTACCATCAACTCGTTGTACTTGATCTGGAACTTCATCAGTTTTCCTCTTTGTTGATAATCTTAATGTTCTTGATTTCTTCAAAGGATGTAAATCAAATGTAGGTAAAGATTGACCATATTGGATATTTTTAAGTTGATATTTCAACACTTTCCCCAAAAACAAATCACTAAGATGATTAAACTGATTACTTATTATTACATAATCACCAGGCGAAATATCCTTAACAAAAAATGAAAGTGATGAATATATAGTCAATTTATTTGAAGCTTGGAAAAACAGATTTGGTGTGAAATTCTTTATATTTGATGTCAAGTTATCAAACAACTGTTCGAATTGGATCTGGATATATTTTGTAAAGTTTCTAATGAAATTCTTACCAACTTCTTCGTATTTTTGTTTATAAGTAGCTAAAGCTCTCATGGAATTCATTTCCCCTTCTTCATCTCTAATTGTATCTAAAGCATAGAAAAGATCAAGTAATTTGGTTTCAATGATCTCAAGTCTATTAACACGATCAAATTCATTAAATCTTTCAACTTCACTCAAATCGGCTGAACTCATTGTAACCTTACTTAAGATGTTATTTAATTCGTTATATAAGTTCTTCTTATTAACAAATTTAACTTGTAATCCTTCAGCTTTTTCTTCAATCAAGTTAACCTCTGGTGCTAAATCTTTAAACTCATATTCCATTTTTTTGAAAATTTGGTTCAAGTTATTAACTTCTATTAAAGCAGTATCAAAATCTGTTGATACGTCATCTTTTTTAAAATCTAAACTAACAAGATCTTTCACATTTTGATGTTTAACTTTATTCAAGTGTTTTGATAATTTCTTAATTAATGATTCACTTGTATCTTCTATTGACCATTTGAGTTCGTCAAATAATTCATCTATTTCTGCATCTTTTTCATATTGAGTTGCTTTGGCTTCAACAGTTGGAGTTAAACTTATTACTGAATGGTTTCTATCACTTACAACTGATTCATTTCTTGTGTCACTTTGAAATGAAAATTGTCTAGTTATTTGAGGTTTGGTTTCAGGTATGATGTCATTAGTAACTTGTATAGAATCCTGTGATACATCCTGTGATGTATCCTGTGATACATCTTGTCCACCAAAATGTAATTGTGAATCCATGAAAGCTTCAATTTCTTGAATGGAATTATCTATAGTTTTTGAAAACCCATCTATTTGTGTAGATTCTCCAATAGCTTCAGGTTCTTTAGACTTGGATAAAGAATAATTTCTTCTAAAATTAAGTCCTTCTTCTTCTGAATCTTGATCTTCAACTTCTTCAATACCAAAATTATCATTTTGTTCAAGTTGACCTTCAAGATTCATTCCTAATGCAGCTACAGATTCTAATGATTCAGATACATTTCTGGGTATTGATTCACGTGGTAAAGGATTATATGTTCGTAATGGAGATGTTTGAGCTGTTTCTTTAGCATATTGATGTAATTTCTCTGGTGAATAACTAGAAGTTTCATTTTGGGTAAATACAAAACTATGATCATCAGTTTCATTTGTTCTATTTACATTTTGGCCATATGGATGAGATGAACGATTTTGTTCACTTAGATTATATTGTCCCTGTTCCTCGCTAAAATCAAAGGATTGTTCTTGAACCAAAGACGTTGATGATGAATTTTCTCTATTTACTGGCATTACTTTCATTGGCTTCATTGGTAATTTCCCATTAGATGTAAAATCAATCCCTTTATAAAAATCACTTGGTGTTGGTTGTTGAGGTAAAACGGGATTTGGTAAATTTTTCCTCTTTAAAGATTTTGATTTTAAAAGTTGTGGATTTGGTTTTGGTTCATCCAATGTAATTTTGTTTGTTCGAGGAACTCCAGGAAGTGCTAATTCTGTTGGTGTTACAGGTAATTTTAAATCTTGCAAGTTTATACCACTTAAAATTGGATATTTCCCAGTAAAACTTCCATATGATGATGTTAAAAGTCGTAAAAATTTCCATAATCTTTCACCTCCTTCTTTTGTATGCCAGTAATGATCTTTATTTAATGATAATACCATCCCCAATTCATCCATTTTAGTGATGGCTTTTAATTCATCTATATCCCATGTTCTTCCAATTTGATAAACATTCTTTTCAACACTGAATTTGCCCTTTTGTATGAGAATTCTACCGGAATATTTCACACAAATCACTAAAACTCTTTCTTTTACAGTACCAACAGATGTACAATCTCTTGGTGGAGCTCTTGAAGGAAAATGAGAGTATTCCTCTACTATTATATGAGTTTGATATGATGCCTCTGTGAATTGTTTCCCATTCTTATCTATTATGAATTTAGAGTAACAATCATGCTTTAACTTATCACTAATCATTTTCCTTTGGGACATTTGTGGTTGAGGTTTTGATGCATACAGATTAGTTGGATATCCTCTTTGTGGATTAGCTCTATTCCAACTTTGTGGATTTATAGGAGGACTTTTATGATTCATGGAATGTATTGATATATTCTAAATACGTATTGATGGTTGATACGACATTTACGACATTTGTAATGAGAATTAATACTGAGAGGTAAACTTTATACTTGCCTATATTACTTACAAATATAATAAATACTAACTACTTACTTTCTTCTTATTCTTCTTCTCTTCTAATTTGGGAGTTTCTGATTTTTCAACATAATATTGCCACATAGTCGATAAACTTTTTGATCTATCTTCCATACAATTGAGTCTTCTTCTTAATGCTTCATTAAAACAGATTTCTTGAGCAACTGGGAAAAATGTAGGTGCCCATCCTTTCTTATAAGTTTCACATTCTTGAACAATTTCTTGCATTTCAATTTCTTGAAGTTTTGCTTCGATTTCAAACTGATGAAAGATATCATCACCAATTAAACCATCATCATGTAATTTTTTAAATACTGGTTCATTCTCTTTAAGCTTTAATGATCTTCTGATACCTTCAACTGCTCTTCTTAATAAAGCAGCTTTTAAAACTTTCTCATGAGGTTTAGTTTCTTTAGTAGCATCGGGATTATTGTATTGTTCCTTTAAAAAGAAATATAGTGACGCTGGATGATTTTCTGAAAAAAGTGATTCACGTTGAGTTAACTTTGTTAATTTTTTACGTCTATAAATTATTGAAAAAGCAATAAATGCTGTTAAGAATACACCAACATATAATATTGGGGTAATTACGGAAATTTTAATTGGAGGTTTGATCTCCTCGTCCATACTTGTGTTTGTTATTAGTCTATTGAGAAACCACGTATGAATGTTGAGATTATGGAATCGTAAAGTACACGACAAAGTTGCAAAATTTATTGATGTTTTATGTCAACTGTAATACCTAAATAAGCTAAAAGGTCATTGAATATCAAGTTCAAATCTTCTTTTGAATATTCGGAAACTCTTTCACCTAATGATTTCTCAGATTTTTTATTTAATAATTCTTCGGTTTGTTCTAAAGTTAACTCATTGGTATCTTCTATAAACTTTTGGATATTTTCTTGTTCATCAGCTGGTACTACTAATTCATAAAATTCAGCTAATTCAAGTATTTGAGAATCTTTTAATTTAAAAAGCTCGTTCAATGTAGAGGGGAATAACTCATCTGATGGTAATTCTCCATCCTTATTAGTAATTTTAGCAATAGAATCATTCCCTTGTTTTTTACAATTCAAAACACGACTAATACATCTATCTTCTACATTATCTAATTGAGTTTGTAATTCACCCACTAATTGAATTAAATCTTCATTTTTGACATAATCAGATAAGTCTATATCATTCTGCAGTTTTATTTTTGATTTCACATCTTTAATTTGAATTTCAATAAGTTGTTGACCTGTCTTTGCAATCAATTGTTGTTGTTTACTAACCAATAAACTCAAATCATTGACTTTTTGTGTTAATTCTTCAAGGTTCATGTTGTGTTTAGATTATGATAAAAGGTGCGACACGACTTTTCTTGAAGAATTCGTAATCTGTATATAACCATGAAGTCATAGTAGATACAGACACAGCCATGAAACATAATATTCTCGGTACCTGACTCAGTAGCTTGCATATAATCTTTCCCCAAGACTCGTTTACGTCATAGAATTTGAAATTGCTATCTGAGACATGGCTAATCTACCGTTAATTGTGATTGTATTTATAATAACAAATCGCCGTAAATATTCTCGCTAAACATGAATAAAGTAGAAATACTAGCACAACCACAAAACAATAAAATCAATACCGTAGATTCTACCATTGAAAAACTAAAACATTTAGTTGACGAGTCACTAGAAAATAATAATAATGAAATACCACTAGAAAAGAGAACTAATAAAATAGATAATGATGGTTTTACTGTACCAAATGGTAAAATACCTTTAGACAGTAATTTCTCTGCTAAGGAAATGAAAATATTGGTTGATGTTGCAAAAAAGGAACACCTACTCGCAGAAACAGTTGATATGAATATAGAAAGTACCAACATTGTAACTGGTGATAGAGTTGTTCTTGAGGACGAAATTCCAAAAAGAAAGTAGCTTCATTAGTAAATTATTTTTAACTTTGTATACCATAGTTCAATACATATAGAATTAGATACTCTGGTCTTCTCTACCCGCTTCTTTTATCTCCATCCTACATATAACTTCGTTTAGTGTAAAAACAAAATCAAATCAAGTTCAATACATGAATAAGTCACAAAACACTACAGTTAACCAGCGACATAACCGTCGAAATTTAATACTAGTGTCAATTGTTGGCACTATTCTATGGTATTTAACCACCTATATTTATTTTAGACCATCAGCTGGTCCTGATATTTCAGGATGTAATTCTGTTTATATGTTCCCATCATATGCTAGAATAAAAGCATTTGATGAAACCCACACTAAATTTGCTTCAAAGTATTCTTTATACCTATATAGAGAACAAGATCAAGATCCAATCCCTACAGACGGTGTTAGTCTAGATGGTATTCCAGTTTTATTTATACCAGGTAATGCTGGTAGTTTTAGACAAGCAAGATCAATAGCTTCAGAAGCATCAAATCTTTATTTTAAAGCAGAAGAGCATAACTATCAGAATCCCAACACATTAGCTAAGAATCTAGATTTCTTTGCTGCTGACTTTAATGAAGATTATACTGCATTTCATGGTAGAACCATATTAGATCAAGCTGAATTTTTAAATGATGCAATTAAATTTATACTCTCCCTATATGAATCAAGGCCAACTCCTCCAAAATCAGTTCTTATTCTAGGTCATTCTATGGGTGGTATAGTTTCTAGAATAATGGTTACTCTTCCAAATTATATTCCAAATTCTATAAATACAATGATTACATTAGCATCACCACATGCAGCTGCTCCATTAACATTTGATGGGGATTTATTAAGAATGTATTCTTCAATTGATAGATACTGGCTGGAAAACGAATTGGGGATTGTATTGATTTCAATTACTGGTGGTGTATTAGATTCAACTTTACCCTCTGATTATACTTCATTAGGTAATTTGATTGATCCAGAGTATGGCTTTACTACTTATACAACAGGTATACCTAATGTTTGGACTCCAATCGATCATTTAGCTATAGTTTGGTGTGCTCAATTACGTCGTCAAATTCTGGAAGCATTACTTGAAATTGTTGATAGAACAAGTCCAAATATGACTTTACCGTTAAAGAACAGAATGAATATTTTAAAAGAGAAGTTGATGACAGGGTTTGAAGATTACAGTAATCAAATTACAAACCAGACTGATATCAGTTTAAAGCTTGATGCTTTACAAGTTAATAAAATGACGAGATTAAGACATACTTCAGGTTCAACTTCTCTCCAATTCAATGCATTTTACAATCCAGGAACAAATCTAGAATTTACTTTATTGACTTCAGGTCAAATCAAATCTTGGGATGAACTGGAAAACTCTTTATTGTTATGTAAAATGACAGATACTCAAAAAGAGTTTGTTGATTTCACAAACAAAAACACAAAACAATTTTTAACTCTAGATTGTGTTGATGGTTATCAATATGTTAATAGGATTCCTAATCCTCAAGCTGATAATTTAAAAGCTTCAGCTTTTGGAGGTGATAAACAACCATTTCAAGCTACTAGAATATCACCGAGTATACTAGCTGAATACGATGTTATCATCTTGTCTTTAAGTGAAGACTCCAAAGATACAATAATAGCTGAAATTTCAGAAGAAAATCATCATGATCTTGGTAAAGATATTTCATCTATAATACGAAGAGGAGCAGATTTATCATTACCATCAGATCGACCATTAATGACAAGAATAAATATACCTGGAGCATGGAGTGGAATGTTGGTATATAAGCTTAAATTTAAAAAAGATAAGATGCAAAAGAAAACTTTCAATGCATTTGTTCGTCAATGGATTGATGATCCTTTTGAATCAAAATGGCATATAAATCTTGAAGATGAGATTTATATATCTATGCATGGAATTGCTCCTTTTATGCCTTTTAAAAAACAAATTTTAAATTTGGATTTCTGGAGTGATGAATCAACTACTATTGATATTGAGCTCAACATTGCATATTTAATGAGTTTGAAGTTGTTAGTTTTGAGGTATCGTCTTGCTATAATATCTTTTAATCTTGGACTTGCTTTATTAGCTTTCTTATTACAAATCAGAAGCTATATTCATAACGGGAAACATAAATTCCCATCTTTCATATATGGACTTAATGAATTATTAAGACCAAAATTCTTCTTGACAATATGTTTTGTCATGACTATCTTAACTCCTATATTCAAAATTTCAAGTATACAAAGAATTTTCGATTTTCTAGATCCAGTTGTTTTACAAGATTCAAATGAACTTAATGTTTTTGAACAAGGTGAATATAAATTAAATGGGTTTTACCTTGGATTAGAAGAGTCTTGGTTATGTATTGGGATTTTGTTTTTCGTTATGAGTGTTTCTATGAACTTGTTTCTTTATTATGTAATTATTGGATTAAGTGAAGTTTTGAGATTAAGTATTACAAAACTTGTTCCATTTCTTCCTCAAAAGAAGCTTGGTAGAAATAAATATGGAATTGTAATTCTTGCCCTTATGATATCTTTTTATATTCCTTATCAAATTGGATATGCTATAAGTTGTCTATTACAAGTTCAGAAAGTGTTTAGAAGTAAGAATGGTAGTCTTAATTATCATGTATCATTATTAATGATAATGTTATGGGTATTGCCTATAAATGTGCCTATTATCATTGTATTTATTCATAACTTCACGGTTAATTGGAAGACACCATTCTCATCTCATCATAACTTGTTAAGCATAGCATCGATTTTTATGGCCATAATTAAACATCTTGATATTGATGAAATACCAATCAAATCCATAAAAACAAATAAGATAGGTTGGGTTCTACAAATCCATATATGTTATATGATAAGTTATAGCTTGATTTATGGAATAAGACATACATATTGGTTACATCATTTGACCAATATTCTATTTGGTATTTTATGGATAAGTTATGAATTAGAAGGAGAGAAGTCTATAGTAAGTAAGTAGTATTGCATTTTTAAAAATAGAGTAGAGAGTCAAGAGTAGTAAGTGTAGAGTATAGAGAAGAGGTGTAAATGTGGTGTAAAGAAGTACTTGTAGAGTGTTGCATTTCGCAGCCAAATTGACTTTTGAAAACCTTACACAAAATAGATGATAAAATCGATAGTTGTTTTGATCTTCAAGTCCTATATCAAGGAAATCATCATAAATCAAAATACTTTCCTCATAATTTCCCATACTTGCTTAAGAAGTATATCGTATAGTTCTCAAAATTACACATATTCATATGTAAACTACAGTCTTAACAAATTCGATATCGTGGCACGTTCTGTGTATTACGCTGTATTGGGAAACGCGAAAATTTCAGCCCAAAACAATTCATTAATCCCTTATATAAGGATAGTAAAAGTACAACTTCAATTATACAAACAAATATGTCAGGAGGAAAAGGTAAAGTAGGCGGAAGTGAAAAAGTTTCCACATCAAGATCATCAAAAGCTGGTTTAATTTTCCCAGTTGGTAGAGTCCACAGATTATTAAGAAAGGGTAATTACGCACAAAGAGTTGGTTCTGGTGCCCCAGTTTACTTAACTTCTGTATTGGAATATTTAACAGCTGAAATTTTAGAATTAGCCGGTAATGCTGCTAGAGATAATAAAAAGAGTAGAATTGTCCCAAGACATTTACAATTAGCTATTAGAAATGATGAAGAATTAAACAAATTGTTAGGACATGTTACTATTGCTCAAGGTGGTGTCTTACCAAACATTCACCAATCCTTATTACCAGTCAAGAAGGCTAAAGATAAGGAATCTCAAGAATTATAAGTGATATTGTAATATTTTGTTAAACTTATATGGATATGAGTTTAATGTATGTATGATAATGAACGAATTAGGAATAACTAATGTACGTCAAGGTAGAAAATTGTTAATTGTAAAGTGTAGTAAAGAACGAGTAATACTATGGTTTTTTTGATCTCTTTGGTCTGCTTAATTTGCTTTTCCTGATCCTTTTGGTCTGTCTTTGATCTGAGATCAGATTCAACTCACGGGGCGCCGTATTGACTCTCCGCGCTTTTCACCTCTCCAGACTTTCTCTATAGACTCCCTCTACGATGGAGAAATTTTCAAATTGGAGAGATAAAGGAACTGGGATTTCACCTTTTATGCCAGTCAATTCAAATGAGTCAACCTTATTACTACCATTAAAACTATTCATTGTTTTAGCCAAACTTCCATTAATCATCATCTCAATTTTCACCTATACTATTATACCAAAATTTATAATTGTCTTCCTATTTGGCTTTAAACTGATAACAGTAAGAGTAGATGGGGTTAAACCAACAAACATAGCCAAAATCAACCAATCAAAACCTAAAAAAGGAGATTTTTTAATAGTCAATTACACCTCACCAATAGATGGATTGATATTAGCAAGTTTAGCAAATACAAAGATCACTTACTTGATCCCAAAGTCATCAAATACATTTTATCAATACTCTAATCTGGGGCTTTTCAACCTTACCACAAAAGAATCAATCGGTGAACATACAATCTCTACAATTTCGTTAAAAGACTTAGATCCATCTCAAACTTATGCTTGTTTTATTGAAGAAACTCCTTCAAATAACAAAGCAGTATTAAAGTTCCAAAGTCTTGAGACATCAGATTTATTTAATTATAAAACTCTAGTTATACAATTATTACCTCAACATTTAACAACTCCATTACCTGGAAATAAATGGGTTTATCTCTTCAAACTTCTACTGAATTTGAATGGAGGAAGTGGGATTAAAATCAAAATTTTCAACCATGAAAGCTACAATATATCAGATTCCAAACGTGCCTTTGAATTGTGTGGGTTGAGACCAACTGATTTGTCTATTGATGATAAAAAGAAGTTTTTTGAATATTATAAAGATCATAAAGTCAAGAGTGAGTAAAGGAAGAAGGCTAATTAGATTGAACTCTTTTGTTGGACTCAGTGGTATTTTTTGTCCGCTTTTTGCTTTTGATAATGGATTCTAACACCGAATTTCCTTTGTTTTCAAAGTCTGAACTTTCAAGATCATCTCCTTTTAACTTTTCCGAAGACACAAGGGTTTCATAAGAGCTTTTCTGCTTATCGGATAATTTCTTCATATCCTTAAGTGGATCTTTGAATTCATCTATAGGGTATTTAGACTCATCTACTGGATGTTTAAAATCCTCCATTGGATCCCCAAAATCCTCTATTGGATCTTTGAAGTCTTCCATTGGATCTTTAAACTCGTCAACAGGGCCTTTTAATTCCTCCTTTGGATCTTTAACATTTTTTATGAAATCGAATTCACCCTTATCTTCCTCACTCAACTCTTTTATTGTTCCGCCCAAACCTCCCTCTTCTATCTCTTTCATTTCAGGATATTCTACCTCAAAATCTTCTTCTTTAGTTCCAGGAGCAAGTTTATAATAAATATGATCTACTCGTATATGTCTATCTAAAATCTTCACACCATTCAAATTATCTATTGCTAATACACATGAACGTTGATCTTCATATTTCAAAAAACATAAACCTTTTGATTCCCCAGTGTCTCTATTCTTAATCAAATTAATATGAGTTGGATTACCATACTGAGAGAAGATAATCAATATATCTTTTTCTTTTAGCGTATAAGGTAGTCCTCCTATAGATATATATGAAGTGTCTTTATAATCAGCATGCCAAGATGCGGAATCTTTAACGTTATCCTCTAATTCTCTTTGATTTAAAGCATTTATCTTTCGTATACTATTCATTTCGGACTTGAATTTATAAAGAAACCGTTACCCCAGATGAGCAAACACGTGAATCTAACCATGTGATCGCATCTCATCGGAAAAAATCAAATTAATACATACTATCTACTAAAGGTTATTATGGCTAAAAATGGAGTCAAAAAGGAGAGTTTAACTCCAACTAAAACTTCATCAAAGAGAAAACCTGAATCCGATACAGTTGAAGAACTTAGTGAAGAACTGTCTGATGAAGAATTTGAAGTTGAAGGACTTTTAGATGATGAAGCTAGTGAAGCAGATTCTGAATCCGAATCTGAAGAAGAATTAAATGAACTTCTTGGAGAAGAAGAAGATGTAGAATATGGTTCTGATGATTCGGAAGAATTCTCTGATGAACCAAAAGAAAATATGTCAATAACTGATAGATTATCAGGTGTTACAATCAAAACTATATCAAATGACAATCCAGAAATTCACACTGAATTCTCAGATGGTCGTCCAAGAATAATCAAACCCGAAATTGAACCAGTGTATGATTCTGATGATAGTGATCATGATAACTTTAATACCATTGGAAATATTCCTATTTCAGCTTATGAAGAAATGCCACATATCGGTTATGATATTAATGGTAAAAGAATTATGAGACCAGCTAAGGGATCCGCTTTAGACCAATTATTAGAATCTATTGATTTACCTGAAGGATGGACTGGTCTTTTAGATCAAAATACTGGTGGTAATTTGAAATTATCAGATGAGGAATTAGAATTAATTAGAAAGATTCAAGCTAATGAAAATACAGACGAAAATCTTAATCCATATGAACCTTATATAGATTGGTTTACATCTAAAGAGGAAGTCATGCCTCTTACAGCTGTGCCAGAACCAAAGAGAAGATTTATTCCTTCGAAACATGAAGCTAAGAGAATCATGAAAATCGTTAGAGCTATTAGACAAGGTAGAATTATTCCACCAGGTAAAGCAAAAGAACAGGCCGAAGAAGAAAGACTTAATTTTGACTTGTGGAATGATAATGATGAAAACAATGATCACATTATGAATTTAAGAGCACCAAAATTACCACCTCCAACAAATGAAGAATCATACAATCCACCAGAAGAATACTTGTTGACTGAAGAAGAAAAGAAGGAATGGTTAGAAACTGATCCACAAGATAGAGAAAAGAACTTTGTTCCTGAAAAATATAATGCTTTAAGAAAAGTTCCAGGATATCAAGAAAGTGTCAGAGAAAAATTTGAAAGATGTTTAGATTTATATTTAGCACCAAGAGTTCGTCATAACAAGTTAAACATCGACCCAGAATCTTTAATTCCAGAATTACCTTCACCAAAAGATTTGAGACCTTTCCCTATTCGTTGTTCAACCATATTTCAAGGACATACCGAGAAGATTCGTACCATATCTATCGATCCACAAGGATTGTGGTTGGCTACTGGTTCCGATGATGGGTCCCTTCGTATTTGGGA
The DNA here is from genome assembly GCA_030572295.1 of Glucitozyma multigemmis. NCBI lineage: Eukaryota > Fungi > Ascomycota > Pichiomycetes > Serinales > Debaryomycetaceae > Glucitozyma > Glucitozyma multigemmis. The sequence continues at coordinate 810,827 of JAJLZT010000001.1, forward strand.
AATCTTAACTGGAAGACAAGTTTATAAGGCAATTATCATTAATACATCTGAAAATGAAGATGATCATATAGAATCGATAGAATGGAATCCAGATTCTACAAGTGGTATTTTAGCTGTTGTCGCTGGTGAACATATATATTTAATTGTACCTCCGATTTTTGGTTTTGATATCGAAAACATAGGTAAATTACGTATTGAAGCAGGTTGGGGTTATGATACATTTGGAAATAAATCAAAGAAAACCGATATAAATATCAATTCCGATGATGAAGATGATGAAAAACCTAAAGAAGCAGCAACTGCTACCAAAGATGTTGCTAAATGGTATACACCTAATGAAGAACAAGCACAATTAGGTATATCAGTTATTATTCAATGTAAGAAAACTGTTAAAAAGATATCATGGCATAGAAAAGGTGATTACTTTGTTACAGTATCACCAGATAGTAAGAATACAGCAATTTTGATTCATCAACTTTCAAAACATTTGTCACAATCACCATTCCGTAAAGCAAAAGGAATCATGGTAGATGCTAAATTCCATCCCTTCAAACCACAATTATTCGTTGCATCTCAACGTACCATCAAGATCTATGATTTATCACAACAACAATTAATAAAGAAATTAACACCTGGTGCAAGATGGTTGGCAAATATAGATATTCATCCTAGAGGAGATCATTTACTTGCATCATCTTATGATAAAAGAGTTTTATGGCATGATTTAGATTTATCAGCCACTCCATATAAAACTTTAAGATATCATGATAAAGCTGTTAGAGGTATTAAATTCCATAAGGGTAAATTACCACTTTTTGCATCTGCGTCTGATGATGGACATATTCATGTTTTCCATGGTACAGTATATGATGATTTAATGACAAACCCATTATTAGTTCCATTAAAGAAGTTGTCAGGTCATAAAGTTGTTAATAGTATAGGTGTTTTGGATTTAGTTTGGCATCCAAAAGAAGCATGGTTGTTCAGTGCTGGTGCAGATGGAACTGCCCGTTTATGGACTACTTAAATAGAGAGTATAGTATAATAAGATCACTCTAATGATTTAGTTCATTTTTAGTCACAGTAAAATCAAATTCTAATTTGTTTGAAGAAAGATAATTTACTAGATATTTATAGTCTGGAGTTGCCTCAAAGACTGTCCTAAAAAGTTCTTTGATGTTACCAACAACTCCCGAATTGTTATCATCAAGAACCCAATCGAGTGACTTCCAATCCAAAATACCCTCATGACAATAAACTAAAGGTGTAGGGTAGGCTTGTAGTATTTGACGAGAAACCAGAGCTGTGAAAACATACATTCCTCCTAAAGAAATACCATTTTCTTGCCAATACATAGCACCACGGGATTCAAAATTTGAAATTTTTAAACCAGTTTCTTCAACACACTCACGCGTCATTGATTCCAATGGAGTCTCTCCTGGTTCTAATTTTCCACCAATACCATTCCAACGACCCATCCATGGTTTCTTTTGACGATTTAAAAGAAGTACTTGTGAAGTTTCAGGACAAAAAATGAAACCAATAGTATACAGAGGAGTTGTCGAGACCGTCATTGTTAAATTCCTGACTAGCAATTGAGTTTAATACAAATAAGAGAATGACTCAGAATTTCTACAAGCGTTTATGAAGAATAAATTTCAAGTCTATGGTTTTGCACCCGATAAGTTATATCACATGATCTGAGTCATATGCCATTGATTGTTGTTTGGATTTCCGTTACGAGAATTAGGTAAGAACCACTCAAGAGGTGGTGACTTCAATTTCAAGAATAAGGTTCAATTCTTACAAATAGAAAACTATCCGATTAGCTAATTATCTTTACAAAATCTCACCTTTATTTCATCATTACTATGATCTTTATATATGAATTCATCTCGAACGTGGTTTAAACACGTGTTGCACCACAGTATTTCCGTGTATGATTTGACTTAACCATAGCGACATGTTACCAATAATTTTCGGCGTTATGTTTCCCCCAACACTCGATTTTACTACACTACCTCTCACCATCCTGCACTCCCCACCAACAAATTTTCTTCTCCATATATAAAGCGCGATTCCATCAAAATACTCGCCTCCACTTTTCGATAAAATAAACATTACAATGGCTCCAGCTGCATTTACTGATATTCAAAAGTCTTCTAATGACTTATTAAACCGTGACTTCTTCCACTTAGCTTTGGCTGCCGTTGATGTCAAAACAACCGCTCCAAATGGTGTTGCTTTCACCGTTAAAGGTAAAACTACCAAGGATAACTCAATAGCCGCTTCAATTGAATCTAAATACTCTGATAAAGCTTCAGGTTTAACTTTAACTCAAGGTTGGAATAATGCTAATTCTTTAGATACCAAGATTGAATTATCCGAATTACTTACTCCAGGTTTAAAGGGTGAATTAGTTACTTCAGTTATTCCAAATGGTCCAAGAAATGCGAAATTGAACTTCTTTTACCAACAAAATGCTGTTAATGCAAGATTGTTCTTTGACTTGTTAAAAGGACCTGTTGCAACTGCTGATTTGACTGTTGCTCATGATGGTTTCACTGCTGGTGCCGAAATTGGTTATGATATTGCATCTGCCAAATTAAACAAGTACTCTTTAGGTGTTGGTTACTCTAAGCCATTATACACTGTTGGAGCTACTGCTACTTCAAACTTGTCAGTTTTCTCTGCTGCTTACTACCACAAAGTTTCTCCATTAGTTGAAGCTGGTGCTAAAGCCACTTGGGATTCTGTCAAATCATCAAATGTCAATGTTGAATTTGCTACCAAGTATAAGTTAGACTCAACTGCTTTTGTCAAAGCCAAGATTGCTGATTCTGGTTTAGCTGCTTTAGCTTACTCTCAAGAATTAACCCCAGGTGTTAGATTAGGTTTAGGTGCTTCTTTTGATGCTTTGAAATTAGCTGAACCAGGTCACAAATTGGGTGCTTCTTTATCTTTTTCTGCTTAAGCTCTCTACTAAATTACTCTAGATTGCAAAGTGTATAGTTGTTGCAATGTACTATTTGTAACATGATTGTCTTGCATAAGTAACAAAAATCAAAATAACATAATATTAGATTATTCGTTGTAGTTCGGTATACGTCAGGCTAATGCTGCTATTTACTTCAAATAAATTAACTTTTGATGTCCTGCAACGCCAATTCCAAAATTGGAATTGATCATCGATATGAATGGTGTGGGGGAAGAATCATTCAAATACACCTGTGATTGAATGACTGTTTGATACATTTTACAAGGCAATGTCATATGACTTTCGAAGACATATACCAAGTACAACACAACGACAGTCTTTAAATTCCAGAATACACTAATTTCAAGTTTAAATCGGGAATAATATATCATCAGCGAGATATGATTAAAGGAATAATTTTGATGTTTCACTCTGAAGCTGAGGGCTGTGTTAGAGATGATTAAACTGAGTAACATTTGTTTGGGGACAAGCTTTGTAATAAGAGATTGCTCGAGTTAAACTAGTATTACAGAATTCTTGTTAAAAAGATCAGGTAAATTCATGATTATCTAAAGGTTTACTATCTGGAAGGATCAAACTTGTTAATTTTAGTTGAATGTCACCTCAGATGAAGTCGTTTGTTACTACAAGGTTAATTTGTTAGACATTGCAATCATGCAACAATTGTACCATGAACGACCTTAGTATAACGTCGCGAGATGCATCAACTCATACTTCATATTCAATGAGTGATGATAAACTGATTACAAATGACAAGTTTAGTTCTAAAGAAAGATCAAATACAACTTCACAATCTAATGAGTCTCCTGCGGTTACAATACCGAGTATAGCACAAATTTCAAGACCTTACTTCACAAATGCTGAGATTAGTTACATGCATTCGTTTACAATACCAGAGAATAAGAAATTGACTTATAATCAAAAAAAGCATCAGATCTTTCAATTTGTATTTCAGATCATCAAGTTTCTAAAATTCCCATTGAGAGTACAAAACACCACAATGAATTATTATCAAAGATTCTACTTATTCAACATATTCGATGACGAATCTACTGGAGATCTAGCAACAGATATGGAGAAAGATCCTTATACAATTGCAATTACTTGTCTATATCTAGCATCCAAAAATGAAGATTGTATTAAAAAGTTAAAAGATATACAAATAATAGCGAATAGAATACGAGGTGTTGATGAAAATCAAGAGAAATCAGGTGAGCTGTATTTAGATTTACAAAGGAAACATGTGATGAGTATAGAATTTAAATTACTACAAGTTATAAAATTTGATTTTATCAACGGTTCTAATATTCCATCGGTAGATCAATTGGTTGTACAATTTTCTAAAAATCTTGAGATTGATTATAAAACTACAATGCATTCTTGGCTACTTGCATTTGATCTTTCCTCAACTCCACTATGTCTTATGGTACCTCCTCATTGTATTGCATTAGCCATTATAATTGTTACACTTAATGTAAAACCAACTGAGTTAAATACAAAATATGCACCAAATGAGCAAGTTAGTGATAATAGTCATATTTTGGAAAAAATCAATTGTATTGAATTCAAGTGTCCAGAAACTCTAGTTAATGAAGCTGTTATTTATATCTTGGATTTTTACGTTCACAAAATGAATTTTTCAGTTTTGAATGAATTTATTCCACCTGTTGATAGTGTTACAGGTAGAGAACAAGTTTTCAAATTTATGGATCTAAAATCCAGATTTAATGATTTAAAAGTTTTAAGTGAAAGATCATGTAGTAAAGAACTTTTAAATCAAGATGAGTATTTGAAACCTTGGGATTATTCTGTTGGTTTGAAAGGATCAACAAGATTCATGTTGAGTAATAAGAGAAGACGGTTTATGAGTGAAGTAAATAGCAATAAATGACTTACTCATCAATTTTATAACTAACAGATGTAGCAACATCATGAATTGATGTACTAAAATTAGTAAAATTTACAGATTCAACTCCATCTCCTTTGACTAATTTTGCATCACCATTTGTATCACACCACTCATTTGGTATATTAGTCTCACTATTTGGATCCGTATATACTAGAACATTAAAAGTATAATCATCATCTTTTAGAATTGGTAAGTAAGATACCAGTGAAGTGATTTGACGTATAATAGCTTGAATCTCTTTTGTAGTTGTTTCTTTTGGTTTTTCCGTGGTAACTTCATTATTTATACCGATATCAAAAGACCATCTCTCAACAACTTCACCTGATGATTTTGCAATAATTGTAATAACTAATTTGACAATTTTTTGACCATAAATCCATCGTTTAATTTGTTTCATTATATTTGTAATATATTGTTTAACTTCTTCATCATTTGATACTAGTAGTGGTAATCCATATTTTATAACAGTTTGGAAATCTTCTGCTGGATAAATTCCACGCTGAAACAAGATACAATTTATAGCAAATTCGAAGTAGTCAGCTACTATTTTGGAGGAGCCTTTCAATGCTAATTTTTGTGTTGGTGTTGACATTTAGATCTATGATGGAGTTGATCTTATTTTGAGTTCTGCACAAACGCGATCAGTGATTTAGACTCAGACAGACTCAGACAGACTCGGACCCAAATCATGGTAGGTACCTCTTCTCACCTCTCTCCCACTATAGCTACTAACAATAGCAACATGGTATTAAACGAATTCAATTATCAAAAGAAGCAAAAGAGAGAAAACTAGAAAAAGATAAAGCAAAAATCATTCATTATCGTTCATTAACGAAACAAATCCTTAAACATCGTAATGAGGGCCAATCCTCTGAAGAAAATCTAGCAGAAACTCTTGAAATCTTACTTATAAACCCAGAATTTAATACTGTTTGGAATTATCGTAGAGAAGTATTTATTCGATTATTTGATGATCCTAGTTTTAATAGTAAAAAAGCTTTGGAAGATGATTTGAAATTAGTTCTTGGACTTTTAAAACGGTATCCAAAATGCTATTGGATTTGGAATCATCGTCTATGGTGTTTATCTCAATTACAAGAGATGAATCTAGCTAATTGGAACTTTGAATTAGCTATTGTATCTAAAGTCTTGGAAGCTGATGCAAGAAATTTCCATGGTTGGCATTATAGAAGAATAGTGGTTGGGAATTTAGAGAAGCTGGATATTGAAAATGAGACTGAAAATCCAAAATTACAAATTCTAGAGATATCTATCCAAGAGTTTAATTATACAACAAATAAGATCAATAGTAATATTTCAAATTTTTCAGCATGGCATAACAGATCAAAACTCATTCCAAAGATTTTTCATTTACTTCAAGAGGTTTCGACAAAAAACATTCCAGAATTCTTTGAAACTCCATTCACTATTCTAAAGCATGAGTTAGAATTAGTTAAAACTGGAATGTATATGGACGCAGATGATACTTCTGTGTGGCTTTATTTATATTGGTTGTTAACAGATTCATTTTTTGTTGACAATTTCAAAAAGAATTTAAATTCATTGACTTATATTGACATACTTGAGGAACAACTACAAATCATAAATGAAATTAATGAATTAGAAAAATCGGATCATGAAAAGAATTGGGATCATTGTTGGTCCCTTAAGAGTATTATATTTGTCAAAGGTTTGATTATGAGAGAGAAGAATATTAGACCATCAGATTACTTGACAGAAGAGATTAAGGATATGTTGTTGAGATTACAAACATTTGATCCTTTAAGAAAAGGACGTTATATAGATTTACTTGAGGGTAAATCAACAATTTTATCTATAGGTTGAATATAAGATTGGGATGTGACCGAGTTGTAGGTTTAACTGTACGTTGTTTGTAAACTATGACAATATACGAATTTTGTAATTTCTCAAAAAAACTCTAAACACTGGAATCAGCCAATTATGAAATATGGTAACCATATGTAATAACTAACGTCTAGCTCAATACGCCATCAGTCCTCATATCATCAATACACCATCAGTCCTCATATCATCAATCCACTATTGACAATGTCGCATAAATGCACTTTTGAGTTGCAACATCGCATCCTGCATATCTCTTATATAGACTAGACATTTTTGAGATGAGATCAAGTTATCAAAAATGGCTAAAGTAAGAGGAAGAAGAGCTCTTGCAAAAGAGAGAATTGTTGAAGACAAAGAACCAGAACCTATAGAGAATGATAATGAACCAACTGAAAAGATAAGTAATAATTTAAATACTCCATTTTTCGGACTTGTAGATGCTAATGAAATTGATTATTTTAAACAAGCTGAATCAACTTTGAATATGGATGCGTTTGAAAATGAAGATGAACGTATAGGATTTGTAAATTCCGTCCTTGAAGAAGCTAAAGGGAAAGAACTAAAACTTATGACTAATCAAATTTGTTCCAAATTAGTAGAAAGGTTGATACTTTTTGCAACTGATGAACAATTGAAAACGATATATAGTGCTTTGAAAAACCATTTTGTATCATTAGCTCATCAAAAGTATTCATCTCATGTATTAGAAACATTACTTGTTAGAATTGCTGCTTTGATAGAAAAAGAGTTAATTAATCCAACTGATGAAGATAGTACAGAGGATATGTTTATTTCAATGATTGGTGAATTTAAACCTCATTTACAAGCTATGGTTAGTCATCAATATGCTTCACATACTCTTCGGTTGTTTTTGTTAATCCTTGCTAGTAAAGAATTACCAACATCAACAATGGCGAATTCAACTCTTAGATCTAAAAAGTCAAAAATTGCTAGAAAAATGATTGATATCAAAGATAATGAGGATTTCAATAGATCATATCAAGTTCCACCTTCTTTTAAACATCAACTCAAAGAAGTTTTGGAAACTTTAGGTCAAGACAGAGATATGAAATCAATGAGAGAATTAGCAATTCATAAGATTGCATCACCAGTCATTCAACTACTTATACAATTAGAAGGAATAGTAGATAGAGATAGAAAAATATGGCATCTTATATTTCTTCCTGATACTAATGAAGCTGATTCTACCGAGGGTGCATTTGTCGAACATCTTTTAGCAGATGCTATTGGTTCACATTTCTTAGAGTCTATAATCAAAAATGGTGGAGTTAGAATGAAATATATTGAAAGATTATACAAATTATATATGAGGGATAGAGTTTTGAAATTAGCAAAAAGATCAACAACTGGTGTTTATACCATTCAAGCACTTTTACTCAAGTTAAAACCAGTTGAAATTGAGTTTATATTGGATCAAATCATTCCTGAATTAGCTGAATTGATTTCTATTGCTGAGAATAATAACCTAGATCTTGCTAAATCAGTTATTGATGCTTCAATTACCAGAAACAATTACAGAAGAGAAGAACTCATAGATCAATTTTTTAATAAATTTGCACCAAGTTTTGATAGATCAGATATAACCAAATCAGCATTAAAACCATCTAAAGAACTTTTAGAGAATGTGTTACAATTAACTGGTTCTACTTTAGGTAATACTAGAGATGATTGGCCAACAGCAGAAGAAAGAAGAAGATCATTATTTTTGGAAAAGCTCTTTGATTATGATTTCTCTTTTGTAATTTGTGCTTGGATAAACTTTTTAGCTATCCCTCCTTTAAGATTTGTTCAAATGTGTAATCATGGAGTCTTTTCTCATGTTGTTGAACATGCTTTAAGTGTAATTTCTGGTTTAGATGGTGAACCTAAGGATGTAATGATACTTAGGAAAAGATTTTTAAACTTATTTCAAAACGAAATAGTTGGTCTTTCTGTAAATTCTTATGGATCTCATATTGTTGATAAATTATGGAAATTTACAGTTTTATTACCAATGTATAAAGATAGATTTGCAGTTGAAATGGTCCTGGAATCAAAAAAGATGAAAGACAGTACATATGGTAGACTTGTTTGGAAAAATTGGAGTATGGAACTCTTTGTTAGAAAGAAATTTGATTGGAAAGCTTTAGTTAACCAACAACAAGAAGAATATTTTGGTGGAGTTGAAAACAAAGAAGATTTACAAAAAGTAAAGAAACCAATCGAATTGAAAATGGAGAAACTTTTCAAAGAAAAACAAGCAAAAGAAGAAGCCGAACTTAAAAAAGAACAAGCTGGAAATAAAAGACAACATAATGATGAATGGGCTGGTCAAAAAAGACAAAAATTAGGTGGTAGAAATCGTTAAACTATGTACATTAATTCTATAAAAAGTCATACAAATTATTTTTGTGTTAACTTGTACTCTTTTAATCTAAGATCTGAAACTTTTGAAGGACATTCAGTCACTGGTTCAATACCAGATTTGTTTTTTGGAAATGCAATGACATCTCTAATACTATTACCTCCAACCAACATAGTACATAATCTATCAAACCCTAAAGCTAGACCAGCATGAGGAGGACATCCCATACTTAAAGCTTCTAGCAAATGACCAAATTTTTTATCATAATCGTCGATTCGAAGTATTTCTTTAAATACATATTCTTGTAAATTCGTATCATGAATTCTTCTTGATCCACCACCAACTTCAGACCCATTGATTACAAGATCATAATGTTCTCCTCTTACTTCAAATGGTTCTGTAGCCAATAAATCATAATCTTCACTATTAGCCATTGTAAATGGATGATGTGTTGATACAAATCTTGAAAAATCATAAATTGGACAAGGTGTATTTTTTTTAGTCACAGTATATGGATTAAACAATGGAAAATCAACTATCCATGAAGCAACAAAAATTTTTGACTTGTCATATTCAGTTATTAATTGACCGCTAGGTAATTCAATAGGTCTATTGAAACGATCCACATAACGATCATTTGCTAAATTTCTTAATATACCTAAAGGTGTTGGATTTTCATAAAGTACTTCTGCTCTGGTGGAAAAGGCAAGAAAACTCCTTTTACGTAGTTTCAAGAGATTGGCTAGTTTTTTCTTATTAAAGTTAGGTTTTAAAGCAAATTTTGTTCCCACAAATTCTTCGTACCAATTATCACCTTCAGGACCTGATCTGATTTTTACAATAGTAGGCATTCGTCCTGAGAAATTTTCAATATTTGAAAAGCCTCTAGGAGCATTGTCATGCATTTTCATCACGTTATCAAGTACTAAGCATTCAACAACCGGATACATAGGATCTTCTAAAGAAGTAAAGAATTCTGATAAATCTATAATTTCTAAATTAGACCTTAAATCTGGTTTATCGGTACCGTATTTTGTCATTGCTTCTTTATAAGTTAGTTTTGGAAATGAAACAGCATTCTCTTTTAATTCATCTATTTTTTGTAAGTTACCTTGATTATTTAGAATATATAATGGTAACTTTCCAATTTGATTCCAAATTTTATGAATTAGAGATTCAACTACAACACAGACTTGATCACTATTGGAAATGTGACTCATTTCTAAATCTGCTTGAGTAAATTCAGGCTGTCTATCACTTCTTAAGTCTTCATCTCTAAAACATCTAGCCATTTGAAAATAACGTGTAAATCCTGAACTCATCAAGATTTGTTTGTATTGTTGTGGTGATTGAGGTAAAGCATAAAATCTTCCTTTAGTTCTTGTAGGAACTAAAAATTCTCTTGCACCTTCAGGTGTTGATTTAAAGAGTATAGGGGTTTCAATTTCTGTAAAGTTGAACTTATCTATTAAAGTATTTCTAATAAGCTGTGAGACTTTACTTCTGATTTTAATGGCATTTTGATAAAAAGGTGTTCTTAATTGTAGATATCTGAATTGAGCTGGTAAATTATGGGGAAAATTTAATTTTAAGTCATCTAGTCTTGTAGCAGCTATATTTGAAGAATTTAAATTTTGGTATTTTTCGACTGCTATTTCCCAAGTATCTAGATCTGTCTCTTCTTTCTTTTGTTTGATTTTTACTGTACCTGTAATACAAATTGATTCTTCAGTTTTGGCTTTTTTCATTTGATCATATGCTGGACCTTTTGTAACTACAATCTGAATAGTTTCACCATTTTCATCACGCAATTCTCCAAATCCTATTTCCGAACCCATTCTTGGTTTACGATTTAAATGACCATGTAAAGTGACTTGAGTTTGTTCTTTTGCAATGTCTTTAATGAGATGAGTTCTTGGTGGGAAGTTAAATTTCTCTAAAGTTTCTTCCCTAGGTGGTAAATTCAACTTTTCCTTAGGTGGAACCTTTGATAAAGAATACAACCGAACATTGTGATTAAGGAGACATCTTCGAAGAGGTAATCGAATTGTTTGTAATGGCACCCGAATCATATAAAAGGTGATTTGACTTTTTTTTCAATTTTGCGACATTGATTTTGTGTAATTATTTAATTTTGTGTAAGAAATGAAATAGAGATCATAAAGAAAGAATTTTATAATACTTCAATCTTATGACTGTAAAATAATCCTCCTATTTACTCTTTTAAACACTTTTACGCTTTTATAGCCTCTTCTACTTGATGATAATTATCAATACCGGCACACAATATCATAATGCGTATACATCTCTGCACCCATAATTATGACAAGGTGTCAGTGTTAATCACCAAGACATAAAAGCAAATCAAAAATGATAACTGCTTTTACAATTCGTCCTCTCCGGATCCTTTTACTATTTGTAGTTATACTAGGATTCATATTTGGATTTGTTGCATTTCAATATTTAGAACAATTTCCAAAAGTTTTTCAAAAAATTAGTGAGTCAGTTGATGAATCTCTTTTGAAGCTCTCTAGAAATAATAGCTTATCAGCTTACGGTTATGAAATTTCACCACAAAATGTGAAATTTCAATTTACAAACCCAAAACAGAAAACTGGATCAAAAGCTGATGTTTTAAAATCAAATAAAAAGAAGTATGAAGATCTATTTCTTGATAATATAGGTGAACCAAAAGATGTTGATATCGATTCTTTGAGACCAAGTGATGATCCTAATACGTATGAACGCGCAAATGCAACTATAATTTCACTTGTGAGAAATAATGAACTAAATGCTTTTCTTCATAGTATGAAACAATTTGAACTAAAATTCAATAAGAAATTCAATTACCCTTATACTTTTATAAATGATGCTCCATTCAGTGATAGGTTCAAGCAAAAAATTAAGGAACATACATCGGCTGAGGTCAATTTTGTAGTTATACCTTCAGAACTTTGGGATAAGCCTTCTTTCATAGATTTGGATAAAGAAAAACAAGAAATGCAAAAACTAGCCGATAAAAACATTGCTTATGCTAAAAAAGCTTCTTATCATAATATGTGTCGATTTTATCTGGGGAATTTTTATAATGTTCCTGAATTACAAAAATATCGTTATTATTGGAGAATAGAACCTCATGTTGAGTTTTATACTGATTTGAAGTATGATGTATTTAAGTACTTGGAAAAGACTAAGAAAGTCTATGGTTTTACGATTAATTTATATGATATTCAAGAAACAATTGCAACACTTTGGCCAGAAACTTTGAAATATTTGAATACTGATGATAATTATAAATATATAAATAAGAATGGAGCATTCCAATGGTTACTTGATAATAAACAAAATCCAGAAAAAGCGAAGATAGCAGGTGGTTATTCAACTTGTCATTTTTGGTCTAATTTTGAAATAGCAGATATGGATTTTTATAGACTGGAGGCTTATAATAATTGGTTTAAATATTTAGATTCTACAGGGAATTTTTATTATGAGAGATGGGGTGATGCACCAGTGCATTCTATTGGTTTAGCTTTATTTGCTGATAAAAAGGATATACACTGGTTTAGAGATATTGGATACTTTCATGATCCATATTTTCATTGTCCAAAAAGTGAGAGTACTACAGATTGTAAACCTGGGAAATTCAGTAAATGGGAACATTTAGATGATCAAAATTGTATGGCTAATTGGGTTGATTATGAAATGGAAGATCCTTCGTTGATTTATTAAAAGGTCAAGATGACTTTGATGGTAATAAGAATTGACCTTGAGCTACTGGATTCAGAGAAGAAGCATCAACATCTTTATTCTTAATCTCCCACACTCTTACCCTTACACAAACATCTTATTGTTACATTTCAAATCACTAATCAAAGCCATAGTCCTATTTCCCACCCCCACATCTTACCTTATTGCAAATCAGAACACATCATTTTTAGATCTCCTACATACAATACAAGTTGCAACTGTTATAGCGTATTCAACAGCCACCACAATTCTTATCAGATTACTAATTGTAATATAGTACTTAAAGAGATGTGATCCAAACAATTCATATAACAAAATGTCCCCCGCCGCTACTCAAACTCTTCAAACAACAACTCCATCTTCTAATGAATCAGAAATTGAAAAATTAGAAGAATCTATCACAAAATTAGCAAGTTTAAAACCAATTGGTCATTCTAGATTAAAAGATTTTAAACTTGGTAAAGAAGCTTCATGGGTTGAAAATTTACCTGAACCTGCTAGAAAAAGATTTGATAAATATGGTATTGATTTATCAAATGGATATCCAGTTGTACCAAAAAATGAAGATATACCAAAATTTGTAGATGAAGCTTTTGAAGTTAGAAATAAACCTTATCCTTATATCGAAAGAGGAGCAAATGCTGATCCAGAAAAGAAAGCTTTGTTTGGAGCCGCTAAAGAAGTTATTAATTTAACAAAACATATTGGTACAGAAATTGTTGGATTACAATTATCAGAATTAAATGATAAACAAAGAGATGAATTGGCATTATTAATAGCTGAAAGAGTTGTTGTATTCTTTAAAGATCAAGATTTATCACCACAAAAACAATTAGAAATTGGTAGATATTTAGGACAAGTTGAAATCCATCCACAAGTTGCAAGAGTTCCAAATGCAATTGATGGTGAGAATTTAAATGGTATTAGCGTTATTTGGCAAGAATACACTAGACATAAATTAGGATTATCTTTATCATTTAAAAATTCAATTGGTGGTAATTCCCAATGGCATAGTGATCTTTGTCATGAATTCCAAACCGCGGGTTATACTCATTTACATAATGATACAATACCAAATGTTGGTGGTGATACACTTTGGGCATCAGGTTATGCAGCTTACGATAAATTATCACCAGCATTTCAAAAATTTTTAGATGGTAAAACTGCAATTTATCGTTCAGCCCATCAATATTTAGATCGCGATAATTTATTAAGAGGACCAAAACACGTTGAAAGAGAACATCCACTTGTTAGAACTCATCCAGCAACTGGATGGAAATATTTGTTTGTAAATCGTTCAATGACTGATAGAATTGTTGGATTAGAACCAAGTGAAAGTAAATTAATTTTGGAATATTTATTCAGTATTTATGAAAGAAATTTAGATATTCAAGTTCGTTTTAATTGGAAATCAAAACCAGGTTTTGGAACATCAGCAATTTGGGATAATAGAATTGGTCAACATAATGCAGTTTGGGATCATGAAGGACTTGAACCAAGACATGGTACAAGAGTTACATCATTAGCTGAAGTTCCATATTTTGATGAAAATTCAAAATCTCAAAGAGAATCCTTAGGTTTAGTATAAAGTCTATCTCTATAATCTTTTAGTTTTAAATTTAAAACTCAGTTTACCAAGTTCTTCTTCCAATAACATTGTACATTTTGAATATAATGGATCATCTCTAATCATTTGTGACCATCTTGCTAAATTTGGCCATAATTTTGTAATTGAGCCAGTTTCACCAATAACTTGTTCAACACCTTCTTCATTATCAAATACATTCTCATAAATAGGAAAACTTAACATTATATCAGCTGCTGTGATACTAGAACCAACAAAAAACCCATTACCTTCTTCTTTAAGACAATTTTCCAAGTAATCCATATTTAATTTCCATTCACGAAAGTAATAATTATCATTAATAGCTTTTGTCAAGACTTTTACAACTGATTTTGTTCCAAATGGAGCAATCTTCTTTGCTGCATCATTAATCAATAATGATACCAATAAAGGTTGTAAAGTACCTTCAGAATAATGTATGTAATAATTTATTAAGCGTTGTTTTCTAGGATCAGTAAATGTAAGTAGATTGTTAAAATCATAATTTTCAATTAGATATTGCACTATGTGACCAGATTCTACAAGTACTATTTTAGCATCATTAAAAGGATCATCTTGAGGATAAATTTCAAGTATAGGAGATTTACCTAATGGATGAATCTTGTAAAGTTCTTTAGGAGCACGATAAAACTTTGGATGCCTCATATAAATTTTGACATCATATTCTAATTCTAGTAGTTCTAATAACCAAAGGATCCGATGTGCACGAGAGTTATCGAGCCTAATGTTAGTATTTATGTCTGGTTGAGCCAAATCGCGGAAAAATATCTTTGATTTAGGTTTGCAATCTGACTCAATTCGATTGATATCCTAAATAGGTTATTTGGTGGTAGCCCCGCATAAGAGGGAGGAAAGTATAAAGGGTAATCTGGAGATATGTGTGGTTCGAGTATTATTGATTTTTATTATTAGTCTTAGTTTTAGTCTTATTCTTATTCTAAGTCTTATTCTTAGTCTTAGTCTTGGTCTTATTCTCAGTCTCAGTCTCAGTCTCATTTTCAATTTTATTCTCAGTCTCAGTCTCAGTCTCACCATTCCCAACTTCCATCTCCCATCTCTTCCACCCCCGCCATCTCTTCATACTTACCAATGTAATACAAATTTATCATTTGACATTCTACTTTTTATAAATCTACATATTACTCCGTATTTATATATATTCTCAAATTTTACTTATTCAGATTGAAAAATTACTAAAAGGGTAAATAGATCTAAAATAAGATAACCTAATATGTACTTTAAAAACTTACACCTTATAAAAGCGGGGTGACCTGAGTCTTTGACTTTGCAATTTCATTAGCTTTAATTAAACTTGGATGACTGTTAATATGTTTTGACCATGCCATCAAATTTGGGAAATTTTTCAAACTAGTTTTACCATTTGTTAACATTTCAAATCTAGTTGGATTACCACAAATGTTTTCACCAACTGGGAAACTTAAAATTATGTCAGCCGCAGTTAATTCATTACCAACAAAATATCTATTATCTTGTTTGTTTTTCAAATTTTCCTCTAAAAATCTGACATTTTTAAGTGCTTCTTTACCATAATAAAATTCATTAATTTGTTTTGTAATATAACGTACTAAACTTTTGGCACCAAATGGTGCTCTTTCACCAGCAATTGAATTTACTAATAATCCAACTAATAAATATTGTAAGGTACCTTCAGCATAGTGTAAGTAATAATCAACTAAATCATCATCAAGTGATTTATATAAATGTGATGATTTATCAGCATAATTCTTAATCAAGTAACTAATAATGTGACCAGTTTCGGCTAAAACAACTCTATCTTGTCCATCTTTCAAAATTTCAACTAAAGGTGATTTACCTAATGGATGAATATTTGATAATTCAGGTGGGGCTAAATACTCTTTGGTTCTTTTATGGATTTTCAATTCATATGGAACTCCAATTTCTTCTAATAAAAAGAGAATTCTGTGTGATCTTGATTGATCAAGCCAATGTAAAATGATTTTGTCTGTCATAGCTATGGGAATTAATGTCTACTATACCGCTATTTATATAGAAATTCGCACTAATTCAGTTCTTACACACAGTGAGAGCAATTGATTACATAGTAGCTCGCGCATACGACAGCTGTGTTGCAACTTCCAGATGAAATTATAGTTTGAGATTAAGTTTGAAAGATGAAGTGAGAGGGGGAGAACAAAGCAATTGGTAAATAAGGAAGTTGATCAGATGATTGAATCTATATGAGTGAAGAAGTATGAACAAAGCTTTAGAGGTAAGGACGTCAGAGGTCAGCTTTAAAAATCATAAGACAATTTGGTCTATAATACAAGTTTATGCACGTTTCAGGCTGAATAACCGTTATATCTCCGATATTCACAGTTGGGGTATTTGTATTGTTAATTTTCACGACATTATCGCTAGCCTTAATTCTTAGCGATATCTCCACGACATAACTTTAGTATCTAGCGATATCTCCGCGACATTGTCTTCAACTTTAGTATCTAGCGACATCATCACGACATTGTCTCTAACCTCAATTTCTAACGACATTATCACCTCATCGCTTGATCTTAAACATGAATCAACCAAAAATCAATTCCTTGGTACTTGATGCTGGTCCTTTGATTACTCAAACAGCTACATCATTACAACAACATGCTTCAAAATTTTATACAACTCCAGGTGTTCATGGTGAGTTAAAAGATGAACACTCAAGACAACAATTATTATTATGGGGTGAAAACCTTTTGATAAGACATCCAAAACCTGAATTTATAAAGAAAGTGAATAGTTTTGCTAAATTGACTGGTGATTTTGCTGTTTTGTCAACAAATGATATACATATTATTGCTTTAGCTTATGAATTAGAATGTGAATTGAATAATGGTGATTGGAGACTTAGAAAGTATCCAGGTGAAAAGATTGAGTATAAAAAGGGAAAGAGTGAGGAGGAGGAAGCAAAAGTTGAGGAAACAGCTGACGAGGTTAAACCTGAGAAAATTCAAGATGAATCATGCAATTTCGAAGTTAAGGAAAAGAAAAAACGTCGTAGAGGTGGAAAAAGACAACGTGAAAAGAGAGAAGCAGAATTGCAAAAGGAATTGGATGAATTATCGATAGAAGAAGAAAAGGAAAACAATGAAGATAAGAAGGAAGTAGTTGAAAGAACCAACAACGAGGTAAGTGACAACAAGGGAAGTGACACTCAAAATGAAATTGAGACCACTAACGACCAATTAATACTCCAAGAATATGATGATGACGAAGATGATGGAGAGTGGATCACCTCTGAAAACCTCCATGAAGAAATGCTCAAAGATGGTAATGAAGTTATAAACGATTCAAAAAATTCACAAAAATCTGGACCAATTTATAAAGCAGCACTTAGTACTGGAGATTTTGCTTGTCAAAATGTTTCAATGCAAATCGGATTAAATCTTATGAATTTTATGTCAGGTAAACAAATCAAAAGAGTAAGAAATTATATGTATAGATGTCATGCTTGTTTTAGATTAACCCCAATACCAAAAAATGGGGCACCAAAACATTTCTGTCCAAAATGTGGTGGTAATACATTACTTAGATGTGCTGTATCAATAGACAATATAACAGGTAAAGTTACACCCCATTTAAAAGCAAATTTCCAATGGATTAAAAGAGGTGAAAAATTTACATTACCATCACCACAATCAAAAAATCAACAAAGAATTCAAGGAAATGGTGGATATCAACATAATAAACAAAATCGTCATAAAGCATTACAAACACCTTTGATTTTACGTGAAGATCAAAAAGAATATCAACAAGCATGTAAAGATGATGAATGGCAAAGAAGACAAAATGAAAAAATTTTAGAAGAATATATTGGAGGTGGTAGTGCTGACAATTACATATCACCATTTTCTTCATTCAATGTTAGACATTCAGGTGTGAACGTTGGTAGAGGTAGGTATGTAAATTCATCAAAGGGTAAGAGAAAATAGAGAATCGCTACTACATCCTGTATAATATAATAGCAAAGCCTAGAGTCAAATATAAAACACAAAGAGCATTTTATAAAGTATACATTGTAGATTATATAGATTAAATCAATGTCTAGTAATTCAACTAGTCATGCTGCGGCATTGGCAGCATTTAAAGCCCAAGGTAGAAAAAATTCAAGTGATTTAGGTTTAAATTCATCAAAGTCATCACAAGTTGATCTAAGTAAAAATAACAAAACTCCAAGAGATATTCAAATTCCAAAGAACAGACTAAACAAACAACCATCAAAATCTAATTTGGCAACACCAAAATATGCTAGTAGTAGAAAAGTATCACAAACGTCAAATAAGGTTCTATTGGATCCACAAGTATCAACAAAAGTTCAAAGTGATAATGAATCTATAGTTTCAAATTTAGATTACTTTTCATTTCCAGTTATATCTCAATCTCAGCAATCTATAATTTCACAATCATCATCACCAAATAATGAGAAACGACTTTCAGGTACTGATCCCAGAGAAATGTTGAATAAAGTGAAACAATCTATAAGTTTGAAAGTAGTTACAAATTCAAGTCATGAAGCATTGGGTAAAAGTCAACAAGCTATCAATCAGGTCAAAGAAAGTATTGATCTGAAAAGAATATCAACATCAAATCTATCAATATCAGATTTTGCACAAAATGAAGGTATAAATTTAATAGAAAAATTACTGGTTAATAATTCTTATAGTAGTCTTGGGTCGACTATACTGGAGCAAGCTGTTAATACTCCAACTATTGTATTAAATCATATAGATGTTCCAAGAATGAAGGAAACTGATTCAGACGAAAAAATTCTAGAGAAGAAACCAAAACGAAAACCTCCACCAGAAACATCTTTAGCTGATGATTTACTTAATGGAAATAATCTTAGTCAAGAATATCTTACTGAAGGAGAAAATTCATCTGATAATAAATTCCCACAATTTCCCGATATATCAGAGAAAGAAAAGAGTAAACATCATATATTTAGATTAAAACTGAAATCAAAAGAAAAATATGAATCTAAAGAGAGGGTGGAATCTACTTCAGAAGAATCAGAATCAAGAAAACTTAGTTCTGAAACACCTATAAGTAGACCTTCAACTCCACTGTATCCACTGTATGCTCATCAACCAGTACATCTTAAAACAACAATGAGAAAAACCGATAAGAGGAAAGAAAAAAAGATGTCTTTTAATGATAACAAACCGTGGAAGAATCACAATGAATTAAATCATGTTACAATTCAAGAAAGAAAAAGATACGAAGGAGTTTGGGCAAGTAATAAAGGATTATATATGAAACTGGTTGTAACAAAACTAATGGGAGTTAATTATGAAAATAAAACAAAAGAAAATGAAGATACAACTCCATTACAAGCCGCCAAGTTATCAACAAAAGTTGTTGATTCACTGGGTAATGATATTGAAAATCTTCATAATACAAATAATGCCGAGATTGAGCAATTGATGCATGGAATAATAGTAAAGAGGATATGGCAAAGGAGTAGATTACCAAATGAAACATTGTTATCAATATGGAATTTAGTTGATTTTAGAAAAGATGGTACGTTAAACAAACCAGAATTTTTAATTGGGATGTGGTTGGTGGATCAATGTTTATATGGGAGAAAGCTTCCAAAGAAAGTTGATGGAGAAGTTTGGGATAGTTTAGGTAGTATTGGGTTAAACGTTGTTATAAAGAAGAAAGGTAAGAGGTAGGGAAGAAAGAAAATAGAAGCGGGAGTGAAAATGGGTCAAAACTGGAGTTTGATAGAACTAAATTCAGTCAATCTGAATACTTATATTTATAGACATAGAAATACCATATAGGTATTATTAGATAAATTGTAGATAGCGTAAAGTCTAAGAGGCAATGGATTAACTTGAACTCGTTATGTCAAGTCTACTCCACAACATATCCTCTCGCATCACCAACCTCCATCTCATTTAAGCGCGATCCGATTTAGTATTTTGACTTTTTCTCATTCACCAAATCTGTTTAGAGAGAACAAAAGTAGAAAAATCCACGATAACAATACTTGTAGATATAAACATTCCTTTCAAAAATGAATTTGTTCGATATGTTATCGGGTGATAATGAGAACCCTAATGAAATATCAAATGTCATTGACACTTCCATACAATCTAAAGACCCAATTATACAACCAAAATTAGGTGTATATTATCTACCAACGATATTGAGTAAAATCCAAGAAGAATTACTTGATATTGAGTATGGAATATTTAGTAAAATTTTGATTAAAGAAGCAAAATTTAGAAGACAAAGAACCTCCATAAATCATTTACTTGGTGGTGATGATGATGATAATACTAAACAGAATTTACAGAAAGAAACAGCTATATCATTTTTATTCGAACAAGTGGTTAATATTTGTAAGCATCCGTCATTACTAGTTGATCATTTTATACCGAAGAAGTTATTATTGGCTGAAATCAATGAAAATCTTTTGAAATTTTCTGGTAAACTTCAACTATTTGTTAGGATTGTAGATGAATTTATAAAATCTAAAGAAGAATGTCATATGCTTATAATTGCTGAAGATGCTAAAGAGATTGAATTGATAGAAGGTTTGATTATAGGTTATAAACTTCAGTATTATAATCTATCAGGTGCAAAACTATATCAAGAAGATATAGAACCAATTGAAGATATTGAAATTATAGAACCAAGTCGTAAGAAAAGAAAAATTAAAGAAGAAACTAATCTTGGATTGGTTTTATATCTTGTTACAAATAAACAACTATTTACGAATTCACCACCAAATTCAACAAAAGGACAATTTGATTTGATATTTTCCTTTTCAAGTTCTATTGATGTTGAGAATTCCAATTTGGTCTTGAAAAGGGGATTCTCTTCTTTACAAATTCCAATTATAATACCAATACCAATAAATTCAATTGAACATATTATAAAGAATATACCACCACCAAAATTCAGTTTAACCAATGGACATAACGAATCGGAGATTTTATATAAATGGAAACTTCGAATACTCCATACACTTGCATTAAATAGATCCAAATTTTCAATAAAGGAAGATGATTTCTTTATAGATACTTATGGAGCAAATATAAACAAATTATTTATATGGTTGAAAAATTGGAAACAAGTTCACTTTCCACCTAAAGATAATGATTATTTCATAGAATATGACCTCAATTTGAATCTAAATTACATAGATGATGATTTAATAAAGAAGTTGGAAATTGAAAGTTTTGATGGTGAACAGATTTTATTACCAAAATTCGAATATAAGAAAGCAAAAGCTATTATTCATGATTCTTTAGTCTCAAAAATCACAGCAAATGAATTGATTTCAAATAATCTTTTGAATGAAGAATTACCAACTATACGTAAACTTGAAAGTGATTTACAAATAGAAATGGATTCTAATGAGGAGGCAATAAAAGCAAGTTTTAGAAAATTACAAGGATTAAAAGAATCATTGGGATTTACAGAAAAGAAATTAGAAAAAGTTGATAACGAACTTTTAAAACAAAAACAACACAATGATGAGATTTTACAAAAAGTGAAAGAACTTGATCAAGTTGTTTTAGAAAACAAAACAGATGAGAAACAAGATATCATAAAAGATTTAGAATCACAACTACAAATTTTAGATCTGGAATATGAAAAGCTTTGTCAAGATTCAGAAATTATAAGAGCAGAATATCAAATTAAGTCAGGTAAAGCAGTTGAATTATCAACAGAATTAACCAGTTTGAGAAATATTGAAACTTCTCTAAATTTGAAATCTAATCGATTAGGAGTGAAAGTTTTGCCTGGTTTAGTAAGGAAAAATGATCTACTAAAGTTTGAATTACAAAGAGATAAGTTGAATAATGATATCCAATTTATAAAGAATTTCTTTAGTGGTAGACTTGAAAAATTGATACAAGAAAGAAATGAAATTATTGACAATACTACAACATCTGGATCAAGTAGTAGACCAAATAATAGGATATTGAAGTCAAGTAGTTCATTTTGAAGAAGGTAGACAATAGGTGTGACACCCTCACACTACTATCTAATTTTAAGTCGCGATCTTGAGTTTTAATATCAAAACTCTACTAATGACAGAACTGTTTACTTCTATTTGTATAAGAGGAGTCATCCAAACGATAACACCTTACTTGAGTTTAATTTGGAATTATTTCGTAAAATCCGTTAATGATGGAGTAAGATATTTAAATGAAAATATGAAGGACGATGCACGTTTCCCTGAACCAAGCCAATTAATCAAGTTAATATTAAAATATCTCTATATATATAGTAAACTTGGTTTATATTATAGTATAAATTATTCTGTCGAATTGAAATCACATTATCAAAATATTGAAGGAGCATGGATGTATTTAGAACTTATAAAAGATACAATTGTAATCATTGTCATATATAATATTTTTAGTAGGTTATGGAATCATATAAGAGGATATGGTATTAAAAGAAGTTTGTATGATTTCTTCCTAATCTTCTGGAGGAGAGTTCTCTCTATATTTTATTCTTTGCCACTAGTAAAAAGTGGTGTTGATAAACAATTGAATGAAGTTATTGAGAAAATTGAACTTGATGTTATGAGAAATAGTGATACTCTACTTCAATTTCCAAAATTACCAAAAGAGGGTTTGAGCTCACAAATTGTTTTAAAGGAACTTGATAATTTACAAGACTTAAAACATTCCGATTGGACAAATGGTAGAGTTAGTGGAGCAGTTTATCATGGAGGCGATGATTTATTAAAATTACAAGCAGAAGCATATGAAAAATATTCCATTGCAAATCAACTTCATCCTGATGTATTTCCAGGAGTTAGAAAAATGGAAGCTGAAGTTGTTTCTATGGTTTTACGTTTATTCAATGCTCCATCAAGTGGTTGTGGTTCAACAACTAGTGGTGGTACTGAATCTTTATTATTAGCAGGATTAGCTGCAAGAGAGTATGGGAAAAAATATAAAGGTATAACATCACCAGAAATAATTGCCCCATCAACTGTTCATGCTGGAATTGAAAAAGCTTGCTATTATTTTGGTATGAAACTTCATAAGGTTGATTTAGGCAAAGATTATAAAGTTGATATTAAAAAAGTTGAGAGATTTATTAATAGAAATACCGTTCTTTTAGTTGGATCAGCACCAAATTATCCTCATGGTATTATTGATGATATTGGAGAACTTTCAAAATTAGGATTAAAATATAAAATCCCATTACATGTTGATGCTTGTTTAGGATCATTTATTATTGCATTTTTAGAAAAAACACCATATGTTGATAAAGTACCATTATTTGATTTTAGATTAGACGGTGTAACTTCAATATCTTGTGATACTCATAAATATGGTTTTGCTCCAAAAGGTTCATCTATTATAATGTATCGTAATACAAAATTACGTGAATGTCAATATTATGTACTGAGTGATTGGACAGGTGGAATGTATGGATCACCAACTTTAGCGGGATCAAGACCTGGTGCATTAATGGTTGGATGCTGGGCAACAATGATACATCTTGGTGAAGAAGGCTATACAACATATTGTTATAAAATTGTAAGGAGTGCTATGTTAATTAAACAAGTCATTTTAATTCATAAAGAATTAAGAGATACTTTAGAAATAATTGGTGATCCTATAACCTCTGTTATTGCTTTTAAAGCAAAAGGTATAAATATTTATGATTTAGGTGATTTACTTACAAAGAAAGGTTGGCATTTTGCAACTTTACAAAATCCTCCGGCTTTACATTTTGCAGTCACGTGGTTAACAATACCAGTAATTTTAGATTTGGTAAAAGATTTAGAAGATTCAGTTGTTTTTTTGAAGAATTCTAAACAATCTCAAACTCCGAGTGATGTTAAAGCTCTTTATGGTGTTGCAGGGAATGTAAATACTGCTGGTGTTGCAAATAGAATTATTGTTGCATTTTTGAATTCGTTATATAAACTTTAATGAGGATGTCTTATCTATGAAATTCACACGACAATTTCAAATATCAAACATACAACAACTCTGACACCCCTACTCTAATGTTATCTTGTGATGATTTAAGTAAGATATCAAACTTGTTTAGCTTTATTTCATTATCAAGCTGGGTATGTGCTCAAATTCCCCAAATATATATGAATTATAAAACAAAAACTGCCGAAGGTATATCTCTTTCATTTTTACTACTATGGTTTGGTGGAGATTTCTTAAGTTTTACAAGTTGTCTACTCAACGATTCGGTTCTAATTTTTCAAGTTTATTTAAGCTTATTTTTTATTTGTAATGATGTTGCACTTTGTTACCAATATTATTATTATAATTCAGTTTATCCTGGTAAATATGAAATACCAATAGAAGATGATTTAAGTTTAAGACCCAAAGATTCTCCTTTAAGTTTAGTAAGAGTAATGTCTGCCATGGCAGTTAATGTATCAACAGTTCGAGGATTATCAATTGAAAATTTGAAAAGAGATGAAATACTGAATACGAATATTTTAGCATTAGTTTTGGCATGGGGTTGTACCTGTTTTTATATAAGTTCAAGATGTCCTCAATTATATAAGAATTATAAAAGAAAATCGGTTGATGGTATATCACCAGTTTTATTTGCTTCAGCTTTAATTGGGAATATAACTTATACTTTAAGTATTTTAACGAGTTGTAAATTCTTGTTGTCTGATTCAAGAAATGATTTTTTTATGAAAGAGTTACCTTACATATTGGGAAGTTCAGGTACAATTGTATTTGATGGGATATATTTTTATCAAAAATGGTTATATAGAGATATTGGGATAAATACAAAAGATATGACGATGGAGAGGATCTAGGGGTTGACTAGCTTATTAAAGTTTTCAGTTTGTGAGTACGCTAGATGTTCTCATGTTTTCTAGAGTGAACTAAAGTTGAGGTGGAGACTTGATGTTCAAGAGGGCAGATTTGAAGAATTGGTATCAATTAGTATCTGCTAGATAATATTATCTGCTAGGTGTTTAATAAAGTCGACTGGTATCGATTAGCACCATCCATTAGATATGTCATAGTTTTACATTTACATTCATTACTATATATAATATCATTTCGGTAGCGCCTCTATATATAACCAAATCAATATAGATCTTGATGAGCATGCGTAGACTCGCTTCTAAATGGCTTTCAACAGCTACAAAAACACCAGATAGACTAAATACTCTACGAAATAATGTTTTTACTCGTCATACTGAAGACGTTCTAAGCTTACCTCAAGATACATATCCAAATCCATTATTTCGTATGGAGAAACATGAATTAATGAATTTATCAAGTCTAGAATATCAACATCTTTTAAAACTACCTTATAAAAATTCAAGCGAATCTTTTGGTTTTTGTAAAAACTTAGTTCACATTATAAATGAATCGATTTTGACTGAACCAAAAAGGGTATCTAATCTAATATCAAATTTGACTGATGAGTATCTAGAGATTGTTCTAAGTGGAATAGAATCCCTTAAACAAGAAGATAGTCTTAAACTGTCTATACTTAATTTCATTATAAACCCAGAAGGAGCCGAATTTAGATCGGAATTCCTTAAAAGTTTGAATTTCATTATTGAAGCTGATCAAGATCAAAGATTAACCGTTTTATTAGGATATCTACGAAAATTGGCCCAAACAGGGAAATTAAATACTAATCCCTTATATCTTAGTACCAACAAATTCAACCAAATACTTGATATCATACCAAGAGATAAATACTGTGAACTATATTCATACTTCTTCGCCATCAATATTCAAACAAAATTCATACTACTGATGGAAAATCTTAGGAATGAACTTTTAAATGGTTCTAATATTGAGAAATTTGTTGCTAGAACTGGTTGGATTGATGCAAAATGGCACCATATACAAACAGGTGATATACCAGAAACACATCAACAGAAAATGTTGCATTTTTTCACAATTAAGAATTTCCAAAGATTTACTCTTTTTGCTGTTAAAGATAATGATGTTGTTAATGCTAATATGTATTTAAATTTACTAATAACCAAATTTGAGCTTAAATGTAATCAGATGGCTCAAAATGAATTAAGAACTGGAGATACTAAATTAGAAGATGATATACAAACGGTCCTTAATGTAACACTTGATCATATCATGAAATTCAAAGGATCACAGGGATGTCTTTTAATATTGAAATATATTGTTAATAATGAAGTCCAAATTGAATTCAAGTCAATGATAACAATATTAAGAAATTTAAGATCACAAGGATTACATAATGAATCAATGTCATTAATAAATAGTTTAGAGATTCTGAATCTTGAATATCATCAAAAATTGGAATTAGTTACAGAGATTCTTTTGTCTATAAAAGAAAAGTATCCTTCTACACCTCAAGTTCTCATTGGTTACATACTTGCGATATGTAATAAAGATAATGAAACATATCAACTTTTAGATAATCTTGGTATAGTTTCACAGGTTTATGGGGATGATAAGTTACTGATACAAGAAGCAAAAGTTGATGATCATCTAAAAGGATATGACCTTAGTCATAAATCACTTTTTTTAGTATATGATGTTTTATTCAAGAGTTTACCATCAGAAATGAAAACTCATGTTTTCATTCAAAACATATATGAAAAGTATATAACATCTGGATTTCCAATTACTGATAGTTCTATAATCATTCTACTAATAAAACAACTCTTGAAAGTTGATCCTTATTCTGATGATATGAATATGATACCGAGTATTGGAAATTATGAAATAGCAAAAGATATGGTCATAAGATTTCTAGAATCAACTACTTTAGAGAGACATAATAATTCGGCTTATCTATATGATTTGATGGTAACTTGTGGTTTATGTGTTCATGGTGATGTTAGTTTTGCAAAAGAAATGATTAAATGTGTAATTAAAAACAAGTTACCTTTTACATTCAATCAGATTTACCCATTTATAGAGTATCATTACAACAAAACTGAATTCAAAGAAGCAGAAATTTGGTACAAGATACTTGTGTCTCATGGAGTAAATGCAACTGCAAGACCAGCAAAGAAATTATTCAGAATAGTAAGAGAATTGAATTGGGAAGTAAATGGATTTACTTATAGAAAGTTAAGAATTCACAAGAACAGAAAGAAAGTTAAGGAGTTGCAAAGAGTTTTACAAGATACAATGTATTTACCTGGAGAAGAACCAGGAGTTGAAGAAGAAGTTACAAAGGATATAATAGAAGAAAGACCAATTTCATTTTCAGATGAATTTTCTTTATTATTAGAGCAGGTTAAGATCAAGTAGGGTAGTGGTAAAAGAGTGGTTATAAGTATAGAGTAGTTATATAGAGTAGTTATAAGTAGCAGTTGTATATGTAAATTAAAAGACTCCAAGATCATATTCTTATATACACTTCTTATTTACAAACTTCCCAATTAGATCATCATTAAAGAATACAAGATCAACACAAACCATCTTAATAGTAGCAACACATATTGAAAAGCTGTAATATGGACAGCCAATATGACTGTTCAACCCCATGTGGAACTAAAAACAAAAGCAATATACTGATACAACTAACAGATGAAAAAAAACTACAAAAATTTGAAGATATCAATAACAATATAACATCAACTTTATTACAATTGGAACAAATATATAATGATATTGGATATTCAATTGAAGAAGTAAAGAGCAAGAAAGGAGAGATTTTCACTGTAATAGATGATACTATAAACAATTATCTAAATTCAATACAACGAGAGAAAGATAGTATCGAAAACGAATGTGAATGGCTAAGACAACAAATTCGAATCATATTAGCTATTATAAATGATAATGAAGGTATCAATACATTGTCTATTATGAACCGAGGAATAGTATTTAATAATGATGATCTATATAATCAAGGATATAAAGACCATGTATTGAAAAAGATGCAATCTAAATTTTATTCTGAATCTCCTTTTATAGAAGGGACAATTTCATTTGAAGATCAGTTTGATTACAATGTTCAAGATGTACCAAGTCTAAATCTTTTCCAATTGAAAAGGAAGTTAAATATGATTTTCTTAGATACTTTGAAATCTTTTGTCGTTGTATTTAAAAAATTCAATTCAGCTGTATTTTTATATTGGCAATCACTAGAAGTGATAGGATGTATTCCATCAGATTCTATGAATTTACCAAGTCGTTTAGATACTGAAGAACATAAAGTTTTAATAGATCAATTTGAATCATGTATACTCAATGTGAATAATACAACAAATCAATCATATATAGTTTCAAGTCCAAGAAAAGTTTTTGAACATGATGTCCAAGTAGATCAACTACGAGATATCAATTATAAACTTGTCAGGGTTATTAGAAGTTTGAAAATTACCAAAATAACACCTGATTTACTACTGAAAATCCAAAAAGAAATTGAAATATGTAATCAAGAACTCAATGATCGGATGAAAAAAATGGCTTATGAGATTCAAAAGTGTCTTGATCTAATACAACTTTTGCAGTTAAATGACGAACAAATCTCTAATTATCAGAAACAAGCTAATCTTGAAGGTTTGGATATAGAAACCCTTGTATTTATACAAGCAAATCCAAAAGAATTTGGACTTAATGATTCTCATCTTCAATTCATACAAAATTTTGCAAATGTACTTGAAAAGATCAAAGATCAAAAACAGAAAAAGTATGATTATTATCTTAGTAACTGTAAGACTTTATGGTCAAAATTGAATGAATCTAAAGATTATATTGATTGTTTTCTACGAGCAAATCAGCTTCTTACCGATGTTAGTCTTGTGAATTTTGAAATGGAATTAAATAAGCTCTATTTAAAACGATCAGAATATATTGATAAGTTCATAACTGATGTTAGAATAGAGATTGAGAACTTTTGGAATAAATTATATTATTCAAAAGTTGAAAGAGAATCCTTTTGTCATTATAATTATGATGGTCAAGCTTTTGATAAAGAAGTTATACTTAAAGATCATGAGATTGAATTGGAAAAACTTCGATTGGAATTTCAAGAGAAATCGGTTTTATTTGATCTATACTCCCAACTTAATGATTTGATTAAGGATCAACAATTTTTAAAAGAATCTTCAAAGGATTCATCACGACTCTTGAGTAAAAACTCATGTAAAATCTTATTAAATGAAGAAAGGATAAGGAAACAAGTTTTAAGGAATATGCCAAAATTATTCAAATCTTTGAAAGAAGAGATCATCAAATTTAATCATAATCAACTTTCGAGAGATTTAAAACCAGCTAAAGTTTATGGGGATGATTTTTATGAGAAAGTTTTGTTACTTGAAGCAGAACATTTGAATGTAAGAAATAGATCAAGACAATCTCCTGTGAATGCTTCAAAAGCAAGACAATCTCCAGTAATAACTTCAAAAGCAAGACAATCTCCAGTAAAAACTTCAAAGACTTCGCCAATTAGAAAGTCACCTTTAAAAAAAAGACCATCACCATTACCTTCAAGACTGATACCAGAATACAAAAACTCAAGTCCAACTTTGAGTTCCAATAGTTCATTAACTTTAGCATCTAGATCAAATTCAACCCTAAGCAAATCTAGTTTTATGCAATTGCAACCTTTAAATTCACCTTTGAAGCTTGATGTTCCAAAGATATCACCACTAAGAGTAAATTCTCATAAATTAAATGACCTGAATTTTAAAAGCATAGAGTCAAAAGCGTATTGTGATCATGACTCGAAGAACCAAACTGGAAAAGAAAACAAAAACATATCCATTGGGAAAGAAAACCTAGAGAATTTCTCTCCAATCAAATACAATGAAACTCAAACTTCATTTGCTGGTGATAGTTCAACTATTATTGGTGATGAATATCATACTTGGAGAGATGAAAGGATACAACAATTCAAATTATCCCAATAATGTATAATATGTATTATAATAATAATAATGTAACTTTTTATGACTCAAACTCTTTCCTCAAGTAGATCAAGTTCTCCATTTCTAATTTCCTTTCAAACCCATCACTTATCTCTAAAAGTTCCAGATACTTCAAGTTAATTTTGATTGTTCCATTCTCATTCAAGTTCTTCATCACCAAGTAAGTCGCATCACAAGTTTGTATTTGAAGTAGTTGTTTTTCAAAATACTTGAATATAGATAATGTCAATGAAATCAACTTATCATTGATATTAGAGATCAAAAATGTATCAAACAATTTGAACCAAATCTCCAATGAAAAGAAATTCTGAGTAAATAATGAAAGCCACCAACTCATTGTTATATACTCTACTTCAACATTCAACTTTTCAAAATGAGAATTCAATTTGGGTAACAATTTAGGGAATAGGTATTTGCTTATAACTAGTTGTTCTGTTCTAATGGCTTGTAATGAAGACGCTTCAAAATAATTTTTATCTTGATATTTAGGTAAGATCTCTTCAACTAATCCATTGAAAATCCAAAAGATATCCTCTTCAGTTAATCTGGAATCACCAAGTAAAAGATTACCTATAATGTTATTCATCCCTTGACTATAACCAATCTCTGGATGATGAACTACAAAAGCATATAAAATACTTTTAAGTTTAGGGTAATGAGGACCAGGTTTTGAATTTTCTCTAAAATAGATATTTGATGGTAATGTCCTATCTAAATCAACATTGATTTGTTCAAGATGTGATAATATAGACGAATCAAGAGTATTCAAAGCTTGTTCTTGTAATTGTTGATATTCACCAGGAATGTAAAGATTTTTAGCTCCTGAAAGTTCAAGCCATAAATCATATCTATACTTGACAGGAATTCCAAATTGATTTACTAGTTGACTTAAAACTTTATGATGGGATAAATCTTTTGCGTTTGCTTGACTTGTTATTGATTTATCTAGATGTACTAAATTAAGTCCTTTTAAACCAAAAATTTCATCAGATTTGTCAGATTTTGGGTTTAATTCTAAGAACTTGTAGTAATCTTTGATAAGATGTTTATAGAACAAATCCCATTTTTGTTCGAATTTTTTACTACTATTATCATGTAATTCTCCCAATTCTTTTAATTTTGCTATTGAACCTCTTTTATCTCTTGAAGTACTCATAACAGATGATTGTCTATCAAATAACTTGACATCATTTATAAAACCATATTTATCTATATTTGGATCTAGTGAAATTTCATTAGAACTTGTCATACTCGTTAGTTCTACTGGTAATCGTAAATTTGAATGATCTTCTGGTGCAAGATTAGATAATATAGGGAATGATTTGGAATGAGGTCTTGAAACATTAATAGGTTCAGGACTAACTAAAGAAGTTTCTGAATTATGAAACCAATTTACTAACCAGCTAGATTTATTTTCTGTTTCTTTTGCTCTTTCTTCCTCGCTATTAGACTTTCGTATTGATTTTGATTTACTTATCGACTTCAGAATTGGCTTTAAAGACGGAGTGGATTTCAAGTTTTGATTAACAGCCGAATAAATCAATCCTCCTAAAACATCTTCAACTGTATCGTTTTTGTTTATAGAGTTTAACTTTTGATCTATCTCAATACTTGATAGATTTCCATACTCAGAACATAACTTGATTAGGATTTGTTCCCTAGCAAATTGTCTTTTGCTTAGTAGTATTAATTCTGCCTCTTTTTGTGCTAAATCAGATGAGAGCTGTCGTATTAATGTGATAGGATTATCATTGAATTTGATTTGTATTAATTTAGAAATTTGTTGTGATGTTAAAAAGTGAAGATTACCACTAACAGGATTTTTACAAGGACTTTCATTTCCAAAAAGAGTTTGCTTTTCACTCATTCAGTTGGTTAAGCGGATAATATTTGAAATTGATCTGCAAACTTTATCATAGTTTGGATAATTGATTACGCGCATTTGAAAGTCGAACTTGTGACGAAAAAAAAGAGATAAGTCTACTACAACGAACAGTGATTGGGGTGTATGGTATAAGAGTAAAACATATCTAAATACCTTGACCTTCAATATCACTCTCTTTCAAAAAAAAATGTTAAATCTCTTTGTAAAGCGTGTCATCTTTATGCAAGGACAATGCTAATCTTCTCTGTATTGTTAAAATTGACAAATGTACTATACCGAAGTATAGTACGACTTTGAAGAAAAAATGTTTGTTATATTCATTACCTAAAGATTACCCGGACTTCAATATACACTACATAATATACTAGCAAGTGTTAGATCAAGTCCTTAACAAACAATTCACTTTAAAGATGATCATTAGATTTAGATGTAAAGATGGTATGTTTCGAGTTAATGTAGAAGAAACTTTTGACTTTGAAATTGTTCTCAAGGAATTAAAACAACAAATTAAATCTATACAATTTGAGACCTTGACTATAAGTGATAAACCAAATTCACCAGGAAAACCTGCCAGTACATTTATAGGATCGAATATTCAAACTTTGGGTCTTAAAAATGGTGATATGTTATTCTTGGATTATGAGTCCATTAAAGATACCCCAACAACCACCAGTGTACCGATTGAGCCAACTCCAAAAATAAACCAACTTGAAATTGATAATATTCTAGAAAAACAAGATGGTATGATAAAAGGATCTAGATCATATATGTGTAGACATGGAGATAAAGGTATGTGTGAGTATTGTTCACCAATCCCACCATGGGATAAAGATTATCAAAAAGAGCATGAATATAAACATATATCATTCCATACACATTTGAAAGAATTGAATGAACATAAGAATAATAAAAACAATGCTACATCTTATATGGCACCATTAGAAGAGCCAGACTTTAAAATTAAATTGAATTGTCCTTCTGGCCATGCACCATATCCAAAAGGTATATGTTCAAAATGTCAACCACCAAGTATAACTTTACAACAACAAAAATTCCGTATGGTTGATCATCTAGAATTTTCTGATTTCTCTATATTAAACAAGTTCATTGATTCTTGGAGACAAACTGGGATGCAAAGATTTGGTATTATGTATGGAAGATATGAAGTTTATGATAAAGTACCTCTTGGTATAAAAGCTGTTGTAGAAGCAGTTTATGAACCCCCACAGTCATGTGAATCGGATGGTATAACTTTATTACCTTGGGAAAATGAAACTCAGGTTGATGAATTAGCAAAAGAATTGGGTTTAATCAGAGTTGGTATAACTTTTACAGATTTGACTGATTCTGGGAATAAAGATGGAACTGTATTATGTAAAAGACATAAAGATAGTTACTTTTTAAGTGGTTTAGAAGTGATTTTGGCTGCTAAAAATCAAATCAAATATGCTAATATAACCAAATTTTCAAATCTGGGTCATTTTTCATCAAAGCATGTAACTTGTGTTATTTCAGGTGGATTAGAAGGAGGAATTGAACCTAGATCTTATCAAGTTTCAGCAAGTGCCGAAGCATTGGTAAAAGCTGATTTAATACGAGGATCAACACAACCTTCACAAATATATATAAATGATTCTGAAGGTACAAGATATGTACCTGATGTGTTTTATTCAAAGATTAATGAATATGGTTTAGAAGTGAAAACAAATGCTAAACCCACATTTCCAGTTGAATTCTTACTTGTTACCTTGAGTGATTCATTTCCAAATAATCCTCAACCGATGTTTAATCAGGAATTCACAATTGAAAATAGAGATTATATGGGAGAATTGCAAAATTTGGGAGCAGTTTACAAATACATAAATAGTGATAGCGGAGCTGGAGAAATGTTGAAAAACTTTCACTTTTTGGTCAATTTGTTGAAGATGGGAGTGTTAGGAGATAGTGAATTTAGGTTATTATTAAAATTTGTGAGAGAAGGTAAGTACGAGGATTACTTGAATTTGGTGGAAAGCGGTGGTTGGATGACTTTAGTTACAATTTTGGAACAATCAGTCTAGGTCTATAGTAATAAATTGCATGTATGAAAGATATTTCATTTGATTGGTCACGTGATTTTGGTATCCATCCCACCTGTATATAATCTGGAAAATTCTTCAATCAACTAGAACCTTCTGCTTTGTTATATATATCAAGTTTATCATCAATAGATTAAACAAACATGTCCACTCCATTCGGTGTTGATTTAGGTAACAATAACACAGTTATTGCATGTGCAAGAAACAGAGGAATTGATATTATTGTCAATGAAGTTTCAAATAGAAATACTCCAACCTTAGTTGGTTTTGGTCAAAAGAGTAGATTTATTGGTGAAACTGGTAAAAATCAACAAGCTTCAAATATCAAAAACACTGCTGATAACTTAAAGAGAGTCTTGGGTTTAAATTTCAGTGATCCAGATTTTGAAGTTGAAAAGAAATACTTTACTGTTCCATTAGTTGAAAATAAAGATGGTGGAGTTTCTACTAAAGTTAGATTTTTAAACGAACAACACGAATTTTCCTCAACTCAATTAACTGCTATGTACCTTAACAAGATTAAGGATTTGACAGCTAAAGAAACTAAAGGTAATATCGTTGATATTTGTGTTTCAGTTCCAGTTTGGTATACTGAGAAACAACGTCGTGCTGCAGCTGATGCATGTAGAATTGCTGGTTTAAACCCGGTTAGAATTGTAAACGAAGTCACTGCAGCTGCTGTTGGTTATGGTGTTTTCAAAGCAAATGATTTACCAGAAGATGAACCAAAAAAAGTTGCATTTATTGATATTGGACACTCTTCTTATCAAGTTTGTATTGCAGCTGTTAAAAGAGGTGAATTAAAAGTTTTAGGTTCTGCTTATGATAAACATTTTGGTGGAAGAGATTTTGATTATGCCATTGCAAATCACTTTGCTGATGAATTTGTCGGTAAATACAAGATTAATGTTAGAGAGAATCCAAAAGCTTACTATCGTGTCTTAACTGCTGCAGAAAAATTGAAAAAAGTTTTATCAGCAAATACACAAGCTCCATTCAATGTTGAATCTCTTATGGATGATATTGATGTTTCATCTTCTTTAACTAGAGAAGAATTAGAGGAATATGTTGAGCCATTATTAGCTAGAGCACATGATCCAATTGAAATCGCATTAAAAGATGCAGGTTTAACAAAAGAAGATCTTGATTCTATTGAAGTTATTGGTGGTTGTACCAGAATTCCATCTTTGAAAACAAGATTATCTGAATACTTTGACAAACCATTATCATTTACATTAAATCAAGATGAAGCTATTGCAAGAGGTAATGCATTTATTTGTGCTATGCATTCTCCAACTTTAAGAGTTAGACCATTTAAATTTGAAGATTTCAATCCATATTCTGTTTCATACTTTTGGGATAAAGAGGAAGAAGATGAAGATCATTTAGAAGTTTTCCCAAGAGGAGGTACCTTCCCATCAACAAAAGTCATCACATTATTCAGAAAAGGTGATTTTGAAGTTGAAGCTAAATATACAAACAGAGAAGAATTACCAATTGGCACAGAAGAACATATTGCCAAATGGAGTATTAAAGGTGTTGTACCAACTGAAGGTGAATCATCAATTGCAGTTAAATTAAAATTAAGAAATGATCCATCAGGATTTTACACTATTGAATCAGCTCATACAGTTGAAGAAAAAATTGTTAAAGAACTTATTGAAAATGAAGAAGCTGATGAAGAAGCTGAACCAGAATACAAAGAAGTTAAGAAATTAGTTAAAAAGGATGATTTAATAATTGAATGTTATTCTTCAGCCTTACCAGAAAGTGAAAGACAAAGTCTTTTTGAAAAAGAACATGCCTTAGTAGCTGCTGATAAATTAGTTGCTGATACTGAAGAAAGAAAAAACTCTTTAGAAGAATATATTTATGAATTAAGAGGTAAATTAGATGAACAATATAAAGATTTTGCTTCAGAAGAGGAAAAAGAAAAATTAAATGGTTTATTAATGAAAGCTGAAGATTGGTTATATGATGAAGGATATGATTCAACCAAAGGTAAATATATTGCTAAATATGAAGAATTAGCATCAATTGGTAATATGATTAGAGGTCGTTACTTAGCTAAAGAAGAAGAAAAGAAACAACAATATAGACAAAAGCAAGAACAATCTCAAGCAGCTGCTATGGCTGAAAAAATGGCAGCTGAAAGAGAAGCTGCTAAAAAGAGTGAAGATGTTGAAATGAAAGATTAGTGTTTAGAGTATAATACATGCGTAAATAATTCCCCAGTGTCTCTCATGTCAACGGTTAAAGTTAAGTTTAAAAAACTTTGTAATAATGGTTAGTAAACGACTCTATCATTTTTTTTCCAACCTGTATATACACTATGAGAAAAATCTGGGAGAGAAATTATATCAATCGTTTAACATTACACAGACTAGATATAAAGAGGTTGAATAAACAGGTATATAAAGTTTTAAACCCACCTCAAGTATTAAAGATCTAGGATAGAAATAGCATACCCTTTTTTTTCCCCAACTTCGCCTCTTACCATCGCTCTTTATTACATGACTAATGTCAAACATCAATTTTCACAAATCCAACCTTTCCATTGCAATACAACAATCGGAAGAAAAGGAATCATCAAGTAATAATAGCATACATTCAATTGATCCAGAACCAATACACTGGCCACAAGTACTTCCACATCAAAAAAAACATGAAATTTCAAAACAATCAGACAAACCAACTTTAACATCAATAGAAACCAAATTTGACAATACTTCAGAATCTGACTCTGATGATGATATTAATCCAGAAAACGAAGAAGATTTAGCTGATTATATCCCAGGTGGTTATCATACTTGTTATATAGGAGAAAATTATAAAAATGGTAAATATACTTTAGTACGTAAATTAGGTTGGGGACATTTTTCAACTGTTTGGTTAGCTAAAGATAATGATAAACATTCACATGTTGCTATCAAAATAGTAAGAAGTGCAAAACATTATACTGAAACTGCAATTGATGAAATAAAATTATTAGATAAAGTTACAACTTCAGATCTTAATCATCAAGGTCATGAACATGTTATACAATTATTAGACACATTTACTCATAAAGGACCAAATGGTGTTCATGTAGTTATGGTATTTGAAGTTTTAGGTGAGAATTTATTAAGTTTAATTAGACGTTATAAACACAGAGGTATACCAATTGTATTTGTAAAACAAATTGCAAAGCAATTATTATCAGCATTAGATTTTTTACATAGGAAATGTGGAGTTATTCATACCGATTTAAAACCTGAAAACATCTTGATTGAAATTGGTGATGTTGAACAAATAGTTCAAATGGTTGAACAAGAAGAATCTCATGCAAGATTACAAAAAAAATTATCAAGATCTAAAAAACCAAATTTTGGTACTATGGTAAATAATATACAAGAAGGTGTTCCCGATAATTCAACAAGAGCTATATCAAATAATTTACAATCTGCATCAAATCTCATACAACATCCAAGAGTTCCATTAACACCACAAAAATTAAATCAAACACCAATTAATGATGTACTCGTTACATCACTGCCTTCATTAGGTCGTAATGGTAGAAGATCAAGAAGACAAACTTTAATAACTGGATCTCAACCCTTACCATCACCATTAAGAACTTTTAATAAACTGTTTACAAATGTTTATAGTTTTGCAAATTCAACATCAAATACACCAGTTAAAACATCTTTTAGTGGGGTTTCTTTATCAAATAGTATACATGCAACAGAAACAAATAATGAATCTATAAATGATCAACAAGATCTTAACAATTCATTATCATCAATGTCAATTTCAAATACCTTTGAAAATTCTGAAGATCCTTTATCAGCATATAAATCAGTAGAATCAACTGAAAGTCAAGATAATATCTTAATTAATGAAGAAGATTTAGTATCAGTCAAAATTGCTGATTTAGGTAATGCATGTTGGACTCATCATCATTTTACTGATGAAATTCAAACTCGTCAATATAGATCACCAGAAATTTTATTAGGATATCATTGGGGAGCACTGGCAGATATGTGGTCATTTGCTTGTCTAATCTTTGAATTGCTAACTGGTGATTATTTATTTGATCCAAGAGAAGGTAAATCTTATACTAAAGATGATGATCATATTGCACAAATTGTAGAACTTATAGGACCAATCCCAAGAGGTTTGATTA
Organism: Glucitozyma multigemmis; assembly: GCA_030572295.1. Classification (NCBI taxonomy): domain Eukaryota; kingdom Fungi; phylum Ascomycota; class Pichiomycetes; order Serinales; family Debaryomycetaceae; genus Glucitozyma; species Glucitozyma multigemmis. The sequence continues at coordinate 849,356 of JAJLZT010000001.1, forward strand.
AAGAAAGTTTTTATTCTAGAGATTTTTTCAATTCAAGAGGTGATCTTCATAGAATCCTGAAATTGAAACCATGGAGTTTAAAAGATGTTTTAGTTGAAAAGTATAAATTCTCTATAAGTGATGCGATTGATATATCTGAATTTTTGTTACCAATGTTATCACTTCAACCAGAAACAAGAGCTGATGCTGGTGGTATGGTAAATCATACTTGGTTAAGTGATGCACTTGGTTTAGAAAATTTAGTTCTTGAAAGACCAGTTGGTGGTTCAGGTGAAGATATTTCCGGTTGGTCAAAGGAAATCACAAATCAAAATCAAAAGTCTTACAACAGGCATTGAATGCCAATTCTGTATTATATATGTGTCATTATTGTATAAACTATTACTCATTTCTTAAATCTTTTGACATAAATGGTCCATCTAAATGATACCCTAGTTTAGCATAATAATTTCTAACTCCAACTCCAGATATAACACTAATCTTTTCTGAACAATGTTCTTCTTTTGCAATTCTTGCGGCTTCTTCCATTAATAAAGTACCAAATCCTTGATGTTGAAACTTTCTTGGATCTCTTGAATGTAATGGTACAACAGATCCATAAACATGTAATTCTCTAACAATTGAAGTTGGTTGACTTGTGAATTCTTTTCTATATGTATATTTCTTTGAAGCTTTTCTTAATCTAAGTAATCCAATTAATATATCTTTCTTTGGATCTTCATAGGATAAAAATGTCTCCCAACCTCCATTTGCATAGTAATCTCTTCTAATAAGTTCAACTTGATCAGGTGCAACTTTATGATGTACTTCTTGTATACCAACTTCTCTTGTACGGACATCTCTACAAGTTGTACCAAAATCTTTCATTCTTGCTAATGCCAATTCTCTTAAATTTCCATTTTCAACTCCTGAAGTAACTAAAGGCATTGGAATATCTCTTTGAACACGATAAATACGTGTCCATGGAGGAACTAATGCCAATATCCTTGCAACTAAATCAATCAAAGCATTTGCATTATATGATTTATACAAACCTTTTTTCCATAATTCATATAATCCAGTTCCTCTAATAACTAAAGTTGGATAAAGCTTTAAACCATCAGTTCTGAAATCTGGATTTTCAAAATATTCTTTAAATTGTTCTAAATCTCTTTCCATACCAACATTTGGTAAATCAGGCATCATATGACTAACAACTTTATAACCAGCATCTTTTGCAACAGCAAAAGTTTCACAAACTGATTTTACTGTATGACCTCTATTTGTATCCCTTGCAACATCTTCATATACTGATTGAACTCCAATTTCTAATCTTGTACAACCATATTTTAACATATCACTTAAATGAGTTTCAGTACAATAATCTGGTCTTGTTTCTATAGTTATACCAACACATTTTGTTTGTGATTGTTGTGAAAATTTTATTGCTTCATCTATATCTTTACCATTATAACCAGTTAAAGCATTATGTAATTGGGCAATAAAAGATTCACGATAATCAATTGGTAATGACATAAATGTACCACCCATTATAATATATTCAACTTTATCAATAGAGTGTCCTAATTGTCTTAATTGTTCAACTCTACCTCTTGCTTGTTCATATGGATCATACCTAGCTCTAATTGCTCTCATCGAAGTTGGTTCATATCCAGTATAAGATTGAGTTGAATATTCAAAATCTGAATCAGGTCCACCTGGACAATAAACACATATATTACCAGTATAAGCAATATGAGGACATCTATGTGGTTTACACATAACAGCAACCACTGCAATACCTGAAGCAGTTCTAACTGGTTTTGCTTTAAGTTTTGGTATAAGGTATTTTTTGTGTTGATCTGGAATTGATGATATAATATCTGTAAGTCTTGGTTGTTGTTTCAACTTGTATTTCTTTGCATATCTTATAATAACCCCATTTAAATTTATATCTTTTGAAGTTTTAAGTGAAGCTACAAGTTCAAGTGAAATATCACCAAGACATTGAAGAAATCTTTCTTTTTCAGGTGCGAGTTTTTGTTTCCCTTGTTTAGATGGCATGAGGAAGGTATACTAATTGGTATTTGGTCTATCTATTAGGTTAGATCTGCTCATCTCAAAGTGTGCATATATCGCTTTAACCAGTCAAGAGAGGTGTAGATGCAATTAGGAAGAAAAAAAGGAAAATTAGACAAGAAAGGTGGATTTTGTAAGCTAATCATCTTTATGACCTCTCTCCTCCATTTGTTTTCTACCAAATCATCTTAAACTGAAAACTCACGTCTTGAGCTTTTTCTCACGTGATCTCTCATATATCAAATTTTTCAATCTTCAATTCTTCAATGATCATTGGTATTAAGTCCATATCTTCACTTAGATCCAACTTCAAAAGTTGGAACCACATTAATATCAGATTTTCAAGTTCCACTAAAAAGAAACCAAATGCTGATATTTCACAAATTCCTGTAAGATCAATTGGTGTTATAGCTGATTTTTATATACCACCAAAATTTACATCATCACCAATAAAATCATGGCATAAACTTTTTTTCAGAAGACTTGGTCTATTCGCAATAAACACATACTCAATTGTTAAATATAAAAGAGAAACTGGTTTAAAGTTAAAATTCAATGATTGGAAAGAAATAGCAATGGAGAATTTTGTCAAGACAAACAAATTATTTGCAAGTGCTTGTAATCTTTTACCAAAAAAAAGATCAATATATTTAGATCAACAATTGGATGGAGTTGCTGGAGCTGAGGTTACAAAAAGTCTTATTTCAAGAGCAGAATCATTCCCCAAAAACACAAAAATCAATTGGGAATTAATATCGATAGAATCAAATCCAAAGATAATTTCATTTAATTCACTTCCAGATCATAATAATGTTACTGCTTATGTTCAATTCATCTTACAAGTTAAGACAAAACAAAGAATAATAATGACAGGTGATAATACCTTAGATTCTGAAAAGATTGTCAATAATCATTTAGTATATACAATGGATCCATTTTCAGATGAAATCCTTTTAGTAGGAAGTTTATTTAAATCGGATCATATTAGAGGTGTTCAACCAGAGGCAAATTTCAATAATGCAAAAGAGATGACAAGATTTCAAAGTGAAGCATCAGATATCTATAGAACAAAGTGATCAACTATTTAGATCAAATTTTGTAAATACAAACAAAACATGTAATATACTATATAATCATTTTACTCTTTATCATAAATTTTTTAACCATTATCCCAAAACCCAGTGCTTTTATTTGTGTTCATCATTCCATTATAAATACATCATCTAATTTATCACTTCTATCTAAAATGTCTATTTCATAACTCATTTCTTTCTTTTTTTCTGTCAATTTAGGTCTAACTAATAATGTACCTGATTGAGATCTTGAATCTCTTCTTTGCATTTCTTGTGGGGTTAAGATCAAATCACTTAAAGATCCAGGGACAAAATCTTCTAAAAACATATCATCTTCATTTTTTTCAAAACTTTCTTCTTCATCATCATCAAGAATTGCAGAAGAATCGTAATATGATGAGAATCCAGGATGAGTTGGATGTGATGTTGATGATAAATTTGATGGTGGTGAAATCAAAATTTGATTTGAAAAAAAATTACTTGTCAGATGAAGTGGTGATACATTTGAAAATGATTTAAATCCATTTCTTGTAACATTGGAAACTCTTATTGGCAGATTATCTGATTCAATACTGTAGGAAATATCTATAGGTTGAGAATCATAACTAAACAAATTATTCGATAAATTAGTATTGAAAAATTGTTGTTGATGATTATTCTTTTTATAATGAGGTTTTGAATTTACTCTTGTTCCATCAGGTAAATAATGACCTAAAGCACATTTTGATCCAAATTTACAATTACCCTTTTGGAAATATTTACAAGGAGATTTATCAGCACTTGAATTTCCTTCTAAATTATGACTAAATGGACATGAAGAACCAGCTTGACAAATCCCTTGTTTGAAGAATTTACATGGAACATGACTTAAAGACTTGGTTGAATTTGTCGAATTTTTTGAATTTAATGGTGTCCCTGGTGGTCCAGTATTTGGTGGTAACTGATAATTCATCTTTTTGGGAGTTTCTTTTGATAACCGACCAAAACCTTCTTTGATTTTTGAAGGTTCTAACCTTTCTTGATATTGTGGAATTATATTCATTTAAACTAATCTTTTCCTCGATTTATATGAGAATTAACTCACTTATACTAGTATTTAAATATCGATTATACTAACTGTTTTAATTATACTAAAAATGTAATTTGATAAATCCTTATTATCTTCCTTATCTTATGAATAATCATGTGACTTTATCCACAATCAACCTATTCGGTTCAAATTGTTACACGAAGTTTAACTAAATGGAAATTTCAGAGATAAGCAATTCGAGCAATAACAGATTTACACGCATCATTAAATACAATTACCTCAATTTCTTTGTTTAACAAGGAGTTTTGTATTGTTTAAAGAGAAAGTTTGTTTATTTTAGACTTTGATGTCGAACTCTCTTTTGATATGATTTGACACCGTTTGATTTGGGGTTAATTGTTTCTTTTTTTTTTTTTTTTTGGTGGGAGTTTCTTTTTTCTTTCTCTCCAAACGTATAATTGTATAGATACTCTCTCTTTGATTATATGATGATTTGTGGCTTTTCCAACTGTGATCTGATCTCAGTTTTAACCCACTCGGTTATTTCAAAACTTTGCCATACTAATTTCAAAACTAGACTTTGCGCCTCAGTTAAGGCTTAGTTTAACCTTGTAGGTTTTACAGTCATTTTGGAAGTCAAAGGCGAAAGTTTATTGAGTGTGGTTTTAACTTTTAATTTTTTTGAATTAAAATGATTGGAATTGACTTGATCATCTGTTTTTAAGTCTTGAGTTGTTCCAGTCTTTATACTTTTTCAATCTCCAAAGGTTTTAAGCTCAAACTTTCAAACTTTCAAACTTTCAGTCTACATTTCTCTACTCTGTCTCAGTCCTACAATCGCTGTTCTCGCTCTCCTCTCCTAATTCAATATATTAACTAACGACGATCATTTGATCCAATACCACGCTTACCAGAAAATAAATGTTTTGGTAACATCGCGGTAGAATGCCTATCTCCTTCACCTTGTCTTGCTTGTCTATTTCTTTCTCTTCTTTGAATCTTTGCTAATCTTTCAGCTTGTGTTCTTAATGCTCCATCGGCTAAACCATCATTAAGTCTATCACTTTGTTTAACTGGTGCTTTTCTCTTTGCATGTTTATCGTTAAGACCTTGGTTTCTCTTTAAAATATCAACACCACTCATTTCTTTCTTTGCAATCTTACCATGACGTTTTAAGTCATTTGTATCATGTCCTAATGAATACATATGTTCTTCCATTTCACCAAATGTCTTTTTGATTTGATCTCTTGGCATTATAGCTTTATTCTTTAAATGTTTTCTAATTCTACCATCAAAAATCATCTTCTTTTGTTTATCTCTAATCCAATTTGCCTTTTCTCTAATATCATCAGCTTCTTCATCTTCGATTTCTTCATCAGAATCATAAAATCCTTCTTTTTCTAATCTTTCTTCTTCATCTTCTAAAGCTTGTAATTTAGCTGCAATATCAGCATCCAAATAATCATATACATTTTTACCATCTAATACTTCTGGCATAACATCATTCTTCCATTCTTCATCTTCTAACAAATACTTGTCTTTCAAATTAATATTAAATACACCAGCACCACCATTTTCTGCTTCGATATCTCTTGCTAAACGGATTCTATTTGGATCATTAATATCATATTTTGCTTGTTGTTTAGCTCCTTCAGGAATATGTGGTGATCTATCAATATCATCTCTTGATTGTGGTCTTGCAACATGAATCTTATTTAATACATTATTAACTCTGGCAGTTCCTTTTAATTTTTGTTCAATTCTAGCAGTTAATAACTTTTCACAAGCTTGATTACGTACTTGCATAACATTTTCTTCTTCGATACATGATGTATGCATTATTTCAACTCCTGGAACTGTGGTTAATGATTTTAATAATTCTTGTTGATTTTCATCTAAATGTTCAGTTTTGATAATATCTGACTTATTCATAACTACCATAACTGATTTATTTGCAAATAATGGCTTTATAGAATGGAATAATTTGACTTGAGCTTCTATTGAAAATCCACATTGTTCTGATAAATCCATAAAATATAAAACACATGATCTCAAATGAGCAATAGCATAAATAGATTGCATTTCTATATTGTTCATATCTTCAGTTGGTCTGTCTAAAATCCCTGGAGTATCAATAGCTTGAAATCTCAAATATTTATAATCAAAATGACCAACATATAATGATTTTGTAGTGAAAGCATATGGTTGTACTTCAACATCAGCTTTTGTAATACATTTTAAAAATGAGGATTTACCAACATTAGGATATCCACAGATTAATAAAGTTCTAGTATTTGGATCAATAGATGGTAAACGACCTAAATGTTGTCTAACTTGTTCAAGATATACAAAAGGATCTTTTAATTTCTTAACAATAGTAGCCATTCTACCTAATGCAGCTCTTTTCAACTGTTTACACTGGTATAAAGATTGTCCGAATTTTAGTAATCTAACATAATCTCTAGCAACTTGTTCGATTAATGTCTTTGCTTTTGATACTGCCGCAAGAGAAACTTTATAATGATTCTTTTCATATAAAGTATCCATCAAATCACGATGAAATGGATGAACATCATTAATATTTGGAAATCCTCCAATAACATCTGTAAATTTTTCAGCAAATCCATCAGCAGTAAACTTTACTTTTCTCATATAAAATGCCCTAATACGGGTTATTTTAAAACCTGGTCTAATAACAGTTGGGGTTTTTCTTTGTGTTCTATTAAGAACAATGTCTAACATATCATTAGCACTTGGTACCGTTGGTATATCCTTCCATGAGAGTTGCATTATTGATATGAAGAAGATAGAAAATTAAAAAAAACTATGAGATGGCATCGCGAGGAAATTTATGCGTGTATTGATCAATTTTGAAATGAGATGAGATAATCTCATTCATTATAGTGATAAACCAAATAATGAGGTAAACCAAATACTCCATAACCTAATCTTTTAGCCATTTTGGCAAAACCTTCTGTTTCAATTAAATTATAAAATGGCATTGGAGGGAACATTGCACCATCTCTATGAACATCTGCTTTGACTAATACTGCACCACCTCCAACACCATCTAATTCCATTTCTGTATGTATATCAGCTTTATCATCATAAAACATCGCCATTAAAGGTCTATAAGTTGCCATTTCTGCGTATCCTTCAACAATAATTTCATCCTCATTCATTCCGGCAGCTATTTTTAAACCTTCTTCTGATTCAACCCAATTATTAAAATCATAAGGTCTAATACCTGGTTGTTTTGTGGTTTCATCAATATATCTTTGAAATACATTAGCTGACATTATAGGTTTATCATGTTGTATTAAATCTTGTAACAATGTTTTTGGTGTTTCAATTATATCAGCATCAAGCCAAAGACACCATGAGAATGATGGTGCCATAGTACTGAAAACAAGTGAATTTCTTGCTAATGCCATCATTGATCTTCTCTCTTTTTGAACTTTTAATGCATGACGATCTTTTTCAGTTTGTGATTCTAATGATGCTGTATCTTGTCTTAAAATTGTAATTTTCTTAAAATTCAAATTGGATTTACTTGATTTTATAGCACTTTCCAACTTTTTCAATGCTTCATCACCATCAAGAGTTCTTGGGAATATAAACCCTAAAGAAATTAAAGAATGGTCATAGTTTAAATTTAATAAATTATCCCAATATGCTTGTAAAAACTTTGACATTGGTGTTAAGATTATAACTTCTTCCCTATTTTCAAGTGCATTTTTTGTAGTTGTTAATTTATTAAGATCATAATGATTAATACGATTCTTCTCCAAACTTTGGATAGAAATTTCATTTTTACCTTTGAACCATTTCTTGTTTTTTGGTTCATAGTTGTACTTTGAAGTTGTTGTTTTCCTATTGAAAAAAAATACAAAATAAATAGTAAACATTAGCGTTATAGGTATCAACGCTATAAAAGGATTTCTTCGTATCTGACGTATAATAGCATTCTTATTATACATCATTTTACTACTAAGATGTGTAAATCACGATTGTTTTGAGGATGGTATCCGTGTTCTAATTGGAATGTTGAGAAAATTTGATCGAGATTAAAAGTTACCCGGACTAAGATATAGCGAAATTTAAGACAATCGTCTCTACTTTTTACAAAACAATTACATATATTGATTACTTGAAAACTTTACCATCGGCGATTTCTTTCTTTTCACCATTGATTTCAACAGGTTGATCCCAAGCCAACATATTGTTGATAAATTCTTTATCAGTTTGAGCATCTAATTTGGTGAATTCATAAGATTCCCAATCTGGAGCAACATCAACTGCTGGTTTGTAATCTTGACCTCTGATCATGAAGAAACCGGTGATACCATTGTTGTTGTTTTCACCATAAACAACCATACAACCAAACATGTATTTGGTTGAAGCAGATAATCTATTGAAGAAACCACCAACTAAGTTATTTGACATAAAAGTCAAGGTTAATTCATCATTATATTTGAAGTCACACTTCCATAATGACCATTCTTCGGAGTTATAAGCTTCATCCCAAAAGTATGGAATAGCTTTTTCTCTAGTGTCTTCATTAGAATAAACTTTTTTCCAGTTTTCTAATGATAATCTTGGTAAAGCTTCCAATGGATGTTTTGGTTTTGGAGCTTCAGCTGGTTCTTCTTCAGCTGGTTTTGGAGCAGCTTTTGGTTTTGCAGCAGCTGGGGCTTTAGCAGCTTGTTTCTTTTCCTTCTTTGGTGGAACAAATTCAATTGGAGCATCAATGAATTTGAAATCTCCAAGGAATTCTTTTAATATAGGAGTTGAAATAATTGTCTTGAACCATCTGGTAAAGTTTGGATATTTTGCTCTAGCATCTTTACCAAAAAGGTATTCAAAACCTCTAACGGCTAAAGTAGCAGCATAAATATCAGCAATAGTTAATCTTTCACCAACCAAATAAGTATAGTTAACTAATCTTGCTTCGTAGACTGAAGCCATAATATCAATTTTAGCTAATGCATCATCAACTGATTTTTTGTTGTAAGGAACTAAACCTTTAAGTGGTTTAAAAGCATTAGCAATTTGAACAAGAAATTCAGAACTTGCAAATGACATCCATTTTAAAATTTCAGCATATTCTCTTGCATTCTTACCTAATAATTTAGATTTATCATCACCCAAGTTGATTACTAGAATAGTTAGTATAAATGATCAAATTAAAATTTCATATTTCAGATTGAAAGATCTCGACATAGTTTATTAAGACAGGGATAACTGTAATATATTTTTAAAAAAGGTTTCTCATCACTTTAGAAATTAAATTTGATACTTACAGTATAAGACAATTGCAATAGACTCATGTAATTTCAAACCTTTTGGACCAACAAAAGCTGGAAAGGTTTTTAAAGGGAAGTTGTTAACGTATTTTGGATCTTCAACATCACCAATTGTAACATCTAAGTTAAAATGTTTGACAAGAGCTTTTGCTGGAAGAACACGGCTATGTTCACCACCGAATAAAGTACCTAAAGACATGGTTAATATAGTTGAGAAATTGTTGAAGGAAAAAAAAAACTTTTTCAAGTAGTCGTGCGAAGTTGGTCCGGGTAACTGAAATCTATTCATAAATGCAACCCTAGATGCGAAACACAACAATCCCTATACTCTTTACATGTTGTTGATCTAATCTTGTCTATTCTATATATCAATAATCTAACCAATCAAAATAATCTCTGTATAAAGAACCCGATTCCAGTACAAACATTTCAATCTTATCAAATAAATCATTTAGAACAATTGCCAGATTTAATTGTGGATTAACAATCTTTGCAACATGTTTTTTCAAAATTTGAATAACAATTGCCTTTTCATCTGAATAGTTCACCAATTCTTCATTAAGATCATATGAGATTTCTATTGGATAATTAAAAGTACTTGGTGGTGTTATACTAAATCTTATAAGATCCCACATAACTTCTCTCAACTTTTTAGCTTCTGAAATTTGATTATTTGATAATTTATAATCTGATGTTAATTGTGGGATATCACATTGAATAAAATTACTATTGACTTGATAAATTTCAAAATCGCTAAATGTTATAGATAGTGATTTATCTGAAAATGCTCTTCTCATTAACTTATTTGTAATGAATTTCAAAATTGAAATAGAATGAATTGCAGAAATAAGTATAACTGAATTATCCATTGATAATAATTGATTTATATTGACACTTAGATCTTCAAATAATTTTACTTGAGATTCATAAACTGATTGTAAAATTGGCGAAGGTAGAAGAAATTCAATATGTTCAGTTTTACTAAAAGTAATTAGTCTAGTCAGTATATTGAGTAAGATCAATACTATACTAATAAACATATTTTCATGTTCAACATATGAATTCATGGTTAAAGCTTCCAAGTTGACTTTTGAAGAATGGATTTGTTGAGTATTTGATAATGATTGTAATGAATTTATATCCGTAATATATTTTGAACAACCCAACAAACATTCTAATAAGAAATTTGATTTATCAGCAAATGGATCTTCAGTTTTAGATAATTTAATGCAATAGTGAGGTATAACTCTTTTCCAAAGACCCAAATCATTAAATAAATCCAAAATCCAATAATATTTTTGATTTATAACTAAAGCAATTAAAGTTCTCACCAGATAATCACAATCTTTTATACTTGTATCTTGATATTCAACCTCAGTATCTAAATTAGCTTGAATCCCACCAAAATAAAGATTATCTTGTAAATTTGATAATAAATCATTTGCTTCATCATGAGGTCTTGAACCTAAAACATCATCAAATATTTGTATAGTTGCACCAATATTTGAATTTACCCTTGAAAAAGATTGTTGACTTTGATTTGAAATACTACTCTGATTAGATTCTGAAGGTATAGTTGATTTGACTCGATTCGCAACTGCAGGATATGAATTATAAACATCTTCTTGATAACTTAAATCAGATTCTCGTAGATCAATTGGATTATGTAAATGTAAGTATGGTTCATATAGATGATAACCATTTTCGTATAACGAAGCAATTGTAATCGATTGATCTAAAATTTTGACAAAAGGGATATTGACTGAAGGTTTTGATGATAGATTCTGTAAATTATTTGAAGTTGTTGTTGTTGTAGTATTATCTTCAGGATCATATATGATATATTGAGTAAAATTCAACCGAATACCTCTATAACATTTTCGTTTTGATTTTATACAATTTTTACAAACTGGTTGTTGTTCATCACATTTTAAATGTCGATCTCTACAAGTTAGACATCCAGATCTTACTCGGATTTTTTTATTATTTTTATTTGAAGCCATGTGTTTAACAATTCTATAGTAGCTTTGTCGTTGTATTCAAAAATCTCATGAGTATACAACCTCTAATACTGATTGAAATTATAACAAGTTTTTATAAGTGATAACTAAATAATCTTAACTAAACTCTAATACCTTATAGGTTAATGAAGTAATTAATTAATAGAATTAAAGTAATCAAACTCCTAATTTGTATAAAGATGGGGTATTTAGGTCAAAAATTTTTAAATTTGTCAAGTTGGATCTAATATAAGAATGAGTACTGATGACACCAGGAATAAATTGATCAGGAAAAGTTTCAGAATTAGTTTTAAACCACAAATCTCTTTGGTATGTCAAATCGATATATCAATCTATAACTAGAAATCAAATAGCCAAATACTTAAAATAAAAATTCAGAGGTCAAACACTTAAACTCTATTGAAAGTAGTTGTTAGAAATACTTGATAATTTGTCTTTGATATAAAAAATTAAGATCGCTTATAGTTTAAGTAAAAAACCAAACTTGAAAATCAAACTTTATTCATAAGGTGGCAAAGTACAAATCATCCAAAGCAATTTGAATAAATAAATAAAGCTCATTATATATACAATGTTTTGCTCAAGTATAGTAAAAAGTGGTAAAATTGGTAACTTTAAACTACAAAGTCGTTTATAATTACAATAAATGTGATTTATATAGTATGAATGCATATATGAATTTCTAGATTGAAAACACCTGGGTTATGTGAAGGAGGGTCTAGGATCTGATTAAGTGAGGTCATAGACGTTGATGAATAACTTGATTAAGAAACATGATTTTGTTGTTTGGTGATGATTCGCAACGATTCGATGTCTTAGTTTTATGTCAAAACCAAGATTTAAGGTTAAAATTTCTATTCATGTAAAAAGTGTTATTCGCCAGTTATTTGTCAGTTCTGAGAGCAAATCGAGTTAAATTCGCGAATGTTCAGCACGCTTTTGGATTGAAATTTTCAATAAAGAAGTCTAATTGAACAAGATTTAAAAATTAAAAAAGGAATAAATTGATGAGTAAAGATTGATTTTATTGGATGAGGAAGTGAATTAAGAATAGAGATAAAATTTTGGTCATAAAATTTTGGTCATAAAATTGGTCATATAAATTAATGGGGGGATGATTGGAGGAGGATCTACTTCTACTTCTTGCTACTTCACTGCTTCCCTCACTTCCTCGCTACCTCCCTCTACACCTCCCTCTCTCCCTCCCTCACTCTTCCCTCCACTTCTCCCCCCACTCCTCCCTCTACACTACCTCAACCACCAACTTTAACATCATCGTAAATATCATCGTATATCCAACCATATCCTAATCATTATCTTTCTTATTTAGGTAATACCTTCTAATCTCCTCTAATGATAAATTTTTGGTTTCAATTAGAAAATATACAAATGTAATCATTATCATCAAACTTCCAATAAATATAAAATTCATATACAATCCAATCACATTATACAACAAAGGTGATAAGATCGATATTATAAAATTTGTCACCCAATTTAAACCAATTGAAATACTTGTGATTTGATTTTGATTACAACTTAATTCATTATTTAGTAACCCAATTAAAGGACCCCAGCTAAATGAAAAGAATAGTATAAATAGATTTGTTAATACTGTCAATAACATCTGTTGATTTGAATCATACTTCCCAACTATAGTAAACAAAGCTAAAATTATTGTCATGAATCCACCACATATCATCAAGATCCATCTTCTGGGATATTTCCATATTATATAAATACTAAGAAATCCTCCAATAAAATTTGTTACACTCATTGATAAGTCAACTATAATTGGATTTATGAATACCAAATTATTATAATAGAAAAAAAAATTTACACCAGTAAATTGTTGAAATATCATAAGTAAACAACAATGAACTAATTGATCATAACTCCATGAATTTGATGATTGAGTATATTGAAGTTCATCTTGATATTGTAGAAATAAACATTGAATTGTCTTTTTATCCAATTGCTTCTGTTTCAATTGCCACTCAATACTTTCAGGGATCAAGCATATTAATAACACTATAAATACCAAACTATAAATTAGTTGAATTATCAATATGATCACGTGGTTGATATCCATTAAATAAGCAATTTTTCCAATCAAGATCAGTATACAAATCCAAATCTGGAAAAATGTATTGTACTTACCTCTTTTATCATTTTGAAATATGAAACCATTTAAATAAATTGGAGCTAAAACTCCAATACAACCACAATTTATACCATTAAGAATTCTTCCAATTATAAATCCAATTATTGTGGCGTATTTATAACTAATAATTTCAATTATTGTTCCAATTATATATAATAGGAAAGATAATGAAAAAGTTCTCTTTGTCCCTATAATTAAAGATAATCTACTCAATACAAAACTTCCAATTAAACCACCAAAATTAAAACTTGATATTATTACCCCAATGATAGAGTTTTGTTGAAGTTTGAATATAAGTTTAAATGTATTAGAATTTATCATTATACCACCAGTACCAATATCCCAACCAAGTACAAATAAACTTGATGATATAAATAGACATATAATCAAAATATTACCATGTTTAACTATATTTCCTTCTATCTTGTCATGATGATGTTTCATGCTAAACTCTTTGCTTTTGCACCCAAAACCTAATTTTTGTGTGAAATTGCAAAAAATCAGCTTTTCTTAATTATACCTGTACGATACAACAGCCTTATCGCACACCTTAAATTTTAGATATATACAATTAGAAATCCCTCGAACAAGGGTCAATAGGTTATGGATTTCTCATATACTTATAATTTGAATGCACCTCCATTTTATCCAACTTATAATCAAATTCAATCAAATGAATCAATTTCAATGTTTGATTCTTTAGTACTGCGTAGAATCAATTTATCACGAGGATTACCTGTATCATTACCAATAACTTGTTTACCACCACCACCACCAAGCTGGTCTTATCCTTTTAATCCTTATTCAACTCCAAGTTTGAAAGTTTCAAATATTCCTTTGAATGCAAGTATTGATGATCTATATGATTTGATAAATTCAATTAAAGATGATGATGAAGACTATGATATTGAATTTCAAATAAATTCATTTAATAAAGATGATTCAAGTCAATTTGCTTTAATAGGAACAAATATTGATTTTGCTGCTAAAGTTGTTTTTAATCTAAATGGAATTGAATGGCTACTGAAAACATTGAAAATTGAATATAATGATCCATTTTATTTCTATCAACCAAACTTTAACTATCCTCCATTTGAATACAATCCGATTTTTAGAGCCAAATCTCTAAGATCTGATCATTCTTTGAAAATTAATCCAACAAGATTATTTATTGGTAATGTTCCTTATACTTCAACTTGGGCTAATTTGAAAAGATTTATATTGGAAAAAAGTTTGGAGTTTCTGGATAACATTGAGATTTTAAGAGTTGAAATTCCAATAACCCCAACAACAAAAGATGAAAAGGGTTCAAGTAGAGGGTTTGCAATTGTCACAACCAAAGATAAAAAATCTCTGGATTTTTTAATTCAACATTTTGATAATATCGAATTTGAAGGTAGAAATTTAACTGTTAGGTATGATAAATTTCCCGATCATGATAATTATGTTTTACAACAATTGACACTGATTAAACCAAATCCTTTTTTATTTGATAAACAAAAGAGATCAAATATTTATACAAGACAATTTTCATCAAGGGAAAAGAATGATTATGATGAGCTAACTGAGGAAGAAAGGGCAAGAGATTTAATTAATTGTATTGAACAATTGGATATTGGTGAAAGGGTTTGACTAGGGGGGTTTACCTTATTTAAAGTATAGTGGTTGAATAGTGTAGAAGTTAATGTCTCTCTTCTTGCTGCAACAATAGGTCTCTGTTTTTTTACGTGTCTGTTTCAATTTCTTTAAGCGAAAAATTAAGGGATTCGTCAATTTGTTAGGATAATTCAAGTACGATAACACAAATATACACCTAGGTTCAAATAGTACGCTATTGCGACTGTTTATCATCCTTTAAGTAAAAACAAAGTTAGTTTGTAATGGAAGTCCCTCCATCAGTTATGGCAATGTCAAATTTGCGATGTCCTTCACCACCACCAATACTTACAAATAAAGCTGAAGACTCGCCACAAAGTCCAATTTTACTGCAAAATTCTTCTACAAGTAGTGTTAATCATTTAATCCAACCTCCAAAAGATTTACAACATCAAAAATCTGGATCTTTTCACGCTCATTTTGGTTCATCAAAAGATGAAAATAATATTATTATGGAAAAGGATAAAGAAGTGATTAATTCTAGTGACCACAAACTTTCTGAAGATGATGGGAAATTACATGTATTACTAGGTGTTTGTGGTGCTTTGTCCACAGCAAAAATTAAATTAATTATTGTAAAATTATTTGAAATTTATGGGTATGATAAAATCGCCATTCAATTAATCTTGACAAAATCAAGTGAAAATTTCTTGAGTCCTGAAACTTTACAACTTTTACTGAATAAAAATGTTAGATTATGGAGAGATGAAGATGAATGGATTACCTGGAAAGGTAGACTGGATCCAGTCTTACATATTGAATTAAGAAGATGGGCGGATATTTTAATTGTTTGTCCATTAACAGCAAATACATTATCAAAGATTTCACTTGGTCTTTGTGATAATTTACTTACAAATGTTATAAGAGCATGGAATACATCATATCCAATTTTTTTGGCACCAGCAATGGTTAGTTATTCGTATAATGCAAGTACAACCAAACGTCAATTAAGGTTGATTTCAGAAGAAATGCCATGGATTGAGATTTTGAAACCAGTTGAAAAAGTTGTTGGATCTTATGGAGATATTGGTATGGGAGGTATGATGGATTGGAATGAAATTGTTAATAAAATTGTATTGAAATTAGGGGGTTATCCAGAAATTGATGAAGATGAAGAGGCAATTGATGAGGGTGAAGATGAGGATGATGATGAAGATAATGAAGATGAAGAAGATAATGAAGATGAAGAAGAAGAAGATGAAGAAGAGCTAGTTGAAGATAAAGGTAAAGATGTATGGGAAGAAAAGGTTGTTGATAATCACTAACAACTCCATTAACTTCCTTTGTCAGTAACAGCTCTACTTGTCTATTCAACACATCACATCTAATTGCATACAACACCATATTGATTAATTTTGATATTATGTACGACTTATATATTCAAACGCCTCCATAATGTAATACACTCTTATTAAGCACCCGTGGTCTACTTCGATCTTAATTTTAAGATTTGGTTTAATAAGGGGTACAATGCTTAATCTCTTATGATATCATACAAAAGTCTAATACTAAATCTATCACATTTTGATGAGGAGCTCTTCCACATTAAATTTCTTTTCAAATTGTTCTTCAAATGCATATTTGATTACATTAAAAACCCTAATTCTCCTGTTTATAGACCACCAATTCTCGGTATAATCGTCGTTTCCACTGTCATATGCCTCACTACAAACTCAATAGATGGTTTTCGAGATAGTCTGAAGTTTAGATGCAAATCGCGCCAAAATTTTCTACAGGATCACCACAAGATTTTGATATACGTAATCATTAGGTTGACTCAAAGACTTCTTTGTTAAAGATGGCGAGGTTTACTAAGATTAGGATAACGTCGTTAATTTTTGGTTGTCTTATCTTTTATACTTTATATGTAACTTTTAATAATCAAGTTAATCATCTTCAACAATCTGAAGCGGTGATTGGTAATGATGGAGGTTTAAAGACTGGTGAAATCCCACAACAAGTCGAAAAACCTTTTGGTAAAGATCCAATAAAATCATCAGAAGCTGAAAAATTAGCTGGTGAACAACAAATTAATCAAGAAATTCCAAGTAATGATAATTCAGTTACTGAATATCAAAGAGCAAATGCCACGTTTGTTACTTTAGCAAGAAATAGTGAATTATTTGAATTGATAAAATCAATTAGAAAAGTTGAAGACAGATTTAATAGAAATTATCATTATGATTGGGTTTTTCTTAATGATGAAGAATTTACTCAAGAATTTAAAGATTTGACTGGTGCTATTGTTAGTGGTAAGGCAAAGTATGGTTTAATTCCAAAAGAACATTGGGGTTATCCTGATTGGGTTGATCAAGAAAAAGCTGCAAAATCAAGAGAAGATATGAAAAAGGCAAATATCATCTATGGTGATAATGAATCATATCGTCATATGTGTAGATTTGAAAGTGGTTTCTTTTGGCAAAATCCATTATTAGATGAGTATAAATGGTATTGGAGAGTCGAACCAGGTATTCAAATTCATTGTGATTTAAACTATGATTTATTCAAGTATATGGAACAGAATAACAAAACCTATGGTTTTACAATTTCGATTTATGAATTCGAAAAGACAATTCCAACTTTATGGAAAACTACAAAAGATTTCCTTGAATTACATCCTGAATACATTGCCGAAGATAATTCCATGGACTTTATTTCTGGTGATAAAGGTGAAACTTATAACTTGTGTCATTTTTGGTCAAATTTTGAAGTTGCTTCTTTAGATTTTTGGAGATCAAAAGCTTATAGAGATTATTTTGAATTCTTGGATAAAACCGGTGGGTTTTTTTATGAGAGATGGGGGGATGCACCAGTTCATTCAATCGCTGCTGCTTTATTTTTACAAAAAGATCAGATTCATTACTTTCATGATGTTGGTTATAATCATGGTGTTTACACTCAATGTCCATTAAATAATGAATTTAGATATGAACATAAATGTGCTTGTGATCCTAAAAATGATTTTACTTTTGAAGGTTATTCATGTAGTTCAAGGTATTTTGATTTTAGAGGTTGGGAAAAGCCAAAAGAGTTGGAAAAAAATGATTAGGTATAAAGTTAATAATTAAGTATGTAGAGGACAGTTATTCTGTGATGTAAATTGTTTTTGTAATAAACAATTGGCAATAAGTAGGATGAGGGTATAACTAAGCGCTAAAGTAAGAAGAGTAGTATTTAAAAAGAGAAAATTCTCTCTTTCTTGGTTCGATCTATATTCCCCATATTTGCTCCTCCCCCTCCCGCCCCTCCATCTCATCACCTCTCTCCTCGATAGAAGTTCTTAAAGATGCAATGAAGCTTCCTCTTCTCTTATATACAAATTAACCCAGACACTCTTATCCAATTTTAGACCGCGCCGACTTTTGGTATCAACACACTAAATATAAATTACGTGTTTTCTCGGTGATCTCAAATCTTTTAATCATCACCACTAGTATGAATAGATCAAATGCTCGAATCGTAAGATTTGGTGTGTTTGCCCTTATATTAATTTGTTGTGGTTATATTCTTACAAAAGGATCCTCTTATGATAATGTTGTAAATGTAAGTAAGCCAAATGTACCAACTAGTAATCAACCAGTTACAAACCCTGAAATTACTTCACCTGTTGCTTCAAACCCAAAAACTGTACTTCCTTCAAAGAAAAAAGGTGATGTTAAAGCAACTTTTGTAACTCTTGCAAGAAATTCTGATCTTAATGATTTACTTGGATCAATTAGAAGTGTTGAAGATAGATTTAATAAAGATTATCATTATGATTGGGTTTTTTTAAATGATGAAGAATTTGATCAAGATTTTAAAGACTTTACTTCAGCACTTGTTAGTGGTACAACCAAGTATGGTTTAATCCCACAAGAACAATGGAGTTTCCCTGAATGGATTGATCAAGAAAAAGCAGCTAAAACTCGTAAAGAAATGGCAGAGAAAAAAGTCATTTATGGTGATTCAATTCCTTATAGACATATGTGTAGATATGAATCTGGGTTTTTCTGGAGACATCCATTATTAGATGAATATGAATACTATTGGAGAGTAGAACCAGAAATTCAAATTTATTGTGATGTTGATTATGATATTTTCCAATGGATGAAAGATAACAAAAAGAAATATTCATTTACAATTACATTACCTGAATATCATACTACAATTGAAACTTTATGGGATACTACAAAGAAATTTATGGGTGAATTCCCACAATATCTTGCAGAAAACAATTTACTCCAATGGATTTCAAATGATAAAGGTGAAACTTATAACGGATGTCATTTCTGGTCAAATTTTGAGATTGCTTCTTTAGATGTCTGGAGAAGTGAAGCTTATAGAAAGTATTTTGATTATTTGGATCATGCAGGTGGATTTTTCTATGAAAGATGGGGAGATGCTCCAGTTCATTCAATTGCAGTTGCTTTGTTTTTACCTAGAGAAGAAGTTCATTTTTTCAATGACGTTGGTTATTTCCATAATCCATTCCATAATTGTCCAATTGATAAAGAAGTTAGACTTGCTAAAAGATGTAAATGTGATCCAAAACAAGATTTTACATGGAAAAAATATTCATGTACTACTCAATTCCACAACATTCAAAAATTAAGTAAACCAAATAACTGGGAATTCTTCCATGATTAAACACTTTTGTATTTAAATACATATATCTATTTTAAGCTTTGAGCGAGTACCGATTTATGACGAGTCGTGTAAAACGCGAAATGCTATTTTTTTTTTTTTTTATTTTTGATTTTGTGTCTCAAGTTGAAACAAGATATTTCATTGATTGTATGACAAGTTGAACAATTCCGACAAAACTCCAAAAATATCATTTATATAATCTGTATTATCCTAAGGTGATACCTATATAATAATACGATAATATTTTCATTTACATTGTAACTTGAAACACTTATACGATGGGTAAAAGGAGACCGGAAGCTCTCGATTTAAGTACAAACAGGGATGTCGCTATTCGAATTGTTAGTCCAGGTTTACCAAAATTAACTAAAGAAATGCAATCTACAATGTTACTTCTGGCAAAAATTCAACAACAACAACGTGATTTAATTGCAAATATACTGACGCGTTATGAAAATCAACTGGGTGATGATGATGATGAATCAGATCCTGAAGTTGAAAATTTAGATAATGCTAGTTTACATACACCTAAAAGTGCAAGCTTAAAAAGAAAGAATATACCAAAACCACTCAATATTTCTGAATCAATCATTCCACCACAGATTCATTCTGCTCCATTAAGATATCTTGTTAGAAGAAGAGTAACACCTCATCCATATCATTCACCAATGGTTTATCGTAAAATGAGAGTAGTTCCAACCCCATCAATGATAGTACCACAAAAGAAAGTTACCGATGTTTATGAAGGGGACTATCTACGCACAGCACCTTTGATTTCACAACCATTAAGTTCACAAAGAAAATATTTTGATCCAACTAAAGAGAAGAATGATGATGAAATTGATGGTTGTCTAAGGTTAAATGATACTATTTTGGAATTTAAAGTATCAAAGAAAGATTCAGAAAAGAAAAAGTTTTTGAATATTTGTGATACAATGTGGGACAAAGTTCTAAGTAAACAACTTGAAATTGGAAAGAAAACATCCGAACTGGATAAACCGGATAATAAAGAAATATCTTTGGATATCCCTGAAGGTAGACAATCTATATGAAATGTCTAGATGACATAATACGAACATTATATATATAAATCATTTCTCTTGTAGTATCGCAATTATCCTGCATACCCAATGTCAAAGGCAAAACGAAAAATTTCAACTCAACTACTCTATGATTCAAACAGCAATACGTCAATGTTGTTTGGCATCGAGAAATCTTAATAGAGTTGGCCATAGTACGAGACTAGGCTTTAGATCTCATTATATTCCGTCATTACACAATAAAACATCTACAAGATTATTTACTTCATACTCAAATCTAAAACAAGAGAAACAACCAAAAGATGATAAACCAAAAGATGATAAACCAAAAAAGAAAATGGATGAAGAAGAAAAGAAAATTAGAGAACAAATCAAAGAGAGAATAAAGAAAGAAAATCCAAATTTTGATCCAAAAGATATCAAAATATATAAAGTTGATAAGAATTCAATCTTGAAAATTGCAACTGGAATGTCCTTATTCACTCTTTTAATCACAGCTTATTTTTTACTGAAACAACTGAAAGACAATAATGAACTTTCATTTCAAGATTTCAAGACGAAATATCTTGAAAAAGGACTTGTTACAAAATTAAATGTTATAAATAAATTTGCTGTAGAAGCTGAACTTATCCATGGGGCTATTTCTGATCAAACTTTCCAAACCTTCTCAGGGAATCCTGCTGTTGTATTTACAATCGGTTCTGTTGAATTTTTTGAAGAAGAAATGAAATCAGTCCAAGATAAGTTAGGTATACCAGTTGAAGAAAGGTTACCAATTTCATATCAAGAGCGTGGTTCATGGATGAATTATATACTTCCAATATTACCTACAGTGCTTTTGATTGGTGGTTTATGGTATATGACAGTGAAAAGAGCATCTGCTCAAGGTGGTGCTTCTGGTGGTGGACCAGGTGGAATCTTTAATATTGGTAAATCAAAGGCAAAATTATTCAATCAAGATACAAATGTCAAAGTTAAATTTAAAGATGTTGCAGGTTGTGAAGAGTCAAAAGAAGAAATCATGGAATTTGTAAAATTCTTACAAGATCCAAAGAAATATGAAGATCTTGGTGCTAGAATTCCAAGAGGTGCTATTCTTTCAGGTCCACCTGGTACCGGTAAAACTTTATTAGCAAAAGCAACTGCTGGTGAAGCAAATGTTCCATTCCTTTCTGTATCTGGTTCAGAATTTGTAGAAATGTTTGTTGGTGTTGGTGCATCTCGTGTTCGTGACTTATTCAAATCTGCTCGTGAAATGGCACCAGCTATTATCTTTGTTGATGAAATTGATGCAATTGGTAAAGAAAGAGGTAATGGTAAAATGGGTGGTAATGATGAAAGAGAAAATACTTTAAATCAACTTTTAGTTGAAATGGATGGATTTGATACTTCAGATCATGTTGTTGTATTGGCGGGTACCAATCGTCCAGATATTTTAGATAAAGCTTTGTTAAGACCAGGAAGATTTGATAGACATATTTCTATTGATCTTCCCGATGTTGAAGGTCGTAAAGAAATCTTTAAAGTATGGCTTGACAAGTTAACTTTGAGAGCGGTTGAAGAAATGGAAGTCAAGTTGAAAGATCTTGATTCTAAAGTACACCAAGAGAAAAAAGATGCTGTTATTGAACAGTTGGCTGGTAGATTAAGTGCATTAACTCCAGGATTTGCTGGTGCTGACATTGCAAATTGTTGTAATGAAGGTGCTTTAATCGCTGCTAGAGAAGATGCTACCTCGGTTGAAACTCATCATTTTGAACAAGCTATAGAAAGGGTTGTTGCTGGGTTGGAGAAGAAATCTCGTGTTCTTAGTCCAGAAGAGAAAAAGACCGTTGCATTTCATGAAGCTGGACATGCAATTTGTGGATGGTTTTTGAAATTTGCTGATCCTTTAGTCAAAGTTTCAATTATACCAAGAGGACAAGGTGCTCTTGGGTATGCTCAATACTTACCTAAAGATCAATATTTGGTTTCAAAAGAACAATATATACATAGAATGATTATGACTTTAGGTGGACGTGTAAGTGAAGAACTTCACTTTGATACTGTTACTAGTGGTGCTTCTGATGATTTTAAAAAGATTACACAAATGGCACAACAAATGGTTTTAAAACTTGGAATGTCTGAAAAAGTTGGTAGTATTTATTATGATAGAGGTGAAGAAGGTGGATTCAAAGTACACAATTCATATTCGGAAACCACTGCAAGACTCATTGATTCTGAAGTTAAAAGATTTATTGATGAAGCTTACGTTGCTTGTAAACAACTTTTGACAGAAAAACTTGAGTTGGTTGATAAAGTTGCCGAGGAATTATTTAAGAAAGAAGTACTTACCAGGGAAGACATGATTAGACTCGTTGGTGAAAGACCATTCCCAGAGAGAAATGATGCTTTTGATAAATATATCAAAGGTACCGATGCATTCAAACCACGAGAAACGAAAAAACCTAACCCTGAAAATTAAATCTGACATTGTATATATATTGATAATAGTCTGTTCTCAATTTAATCTGTAAATAGGTAAGCATTAGTTGAGGAGCAGCTTCAGAATAAATCACATTTTGACTTGGAATGTGCCACGGTGTAGAAATTGTACTATAGAAACAAATCATTATCTCCGCTTTCACTATCGCTGAATATTTCATTAATCTCTTGCTCAATAGAACGAGACCGGGCTAAAAATTTTGTAGCTGGCTCCTCTGATTCAGGAGTTGTATAATACTCTAGACTTGTCTCATCATTTGGAATCCAATTTGATTTGGATTTTTCGACTGTTTTGAAGTCTTCTCTATAATTAGGATGTACGTGATGCTTACTGATTATAAAATGCATTCTCCAATCCATATAGCTTATATCAGTCATGAAACCACAACCTAACATGGGACAGACAAGTACTTGTTTCTTTGAAGAACATAATGAAGGGTATGAAGCCTGATGATCAGAAAGACCTGCTAAATTGGAAAACATCTTTTTACAAGTTTTGGAGTCTTGTAACGCTAACCCACAAATATGTGGATTCCCATCATCAGATATTGCAAGACTTGGAACCGGTAGTATTAAAGGAAAATCAACTTTTAATTTTGAGAAAGTAATCTTTTCCAAGTCAGTAATTAATCTTATACCCTCACCTTTAACAGGATACCCAAATTTCAGTAGCGAGTCAGAATGTATTTCTAGGAGATGATTTTGGTATAGAGATCGATTTCCAGTACAATACTGGCATTCAAGAAAAGCACAATCATATAAGTGTGTTTTTCCTTTTGGCTGTGAGTATATATCAGACACAATCAGATATTCATCTTCGAAAGAAGTCAGATTGTCCTGAGGGTAGCATTTATCGTGAGAGGTATTGTCAGACGGGAGAATATTTGAAATTTTTCGTTTCGTTGGTGTTGAGTGAACACTTGTGCTTTTGCTTTGATCCGAGTCTATTTTAAGTTTTTTGATTGGAGATGTACATAACGATGGCAGTGTGTTATGAGTTTGTTTGGTGGGTGAACTTAGTAGGAGAAGAGATTCAACACTATTAGAATGACTTTTAATGGGAGAATTTCTATGGAATGACTTTAACGGTGACGAATTCGGAAGTTCGTCAAAGTTCATATAGTTATCCTTCACAGGCAGACTTGAGAGTAATGGTTCACTTAAATCTTTGAGTTTAATATTTGGACTGAGAAAGATTTTCTTCTCTTTCATGAGAGCTTTCACTTGTTGTTTTCTACCTTTTTCGCGCCATTCTAAATGTCTTTGTCTACTAAGTTCAAGATCATAATCCGAAGACCACATACTATTTCTATTTTCATCGATGATACCTATTGATTTCAAATGTCCATTATCTTTTAAAATTTGACCACTTTGTAAATCGATTTCATCACTTTCGGTCTCATCATCTATTTCTGAATACTTTTTAAGGATCTCTTCCCATTTTGATTTGAATTTACTTTTACTTTGTAGTTTAAGTCTTTCAATTTCAGCTTGAAATGTTTCTTGATGAGCTTGAGTTTCAATTACAGAGATTAATTCGTTATCAGAGTAATCATCATTACTATCACTCTCTATTGGAATCAGAGACTGTTCGATCTCTTCATTCTGAGACATACTTTAGTATATGTTTTTGATTGAATATCGTGAGATGTCGTAATGTCGTTTAAGTTATGAAACATCTGAATTTAACGCGGTTGTCAGAATAAGTCCTAAAAGAGGATAGCAGAAGGTATGTCTACAAACAATGATAGCCATCAAAACCTACACGCTCATACACTCTACTAACTGTTTATAATAAAGCTTTTATTGATTTACATATACTTCATTAGCTTTAATTATTTACAGTATGAGTCCTTTGATCATTTTTGTTTTTTTGCCAACATTTCTTGAATTCTTCCATTTCTTTCAAACATTTTCTCCAATCTTGAGTATCGGCATGACAAAGTTGAAGCGCAAGATTTTCTTTATCACATCCAGTATTTATAATTCTCTGATCCCATTCATCAGGTTCATCATCCATTGTGTTTATCAACTCTATTTATTGCTACATATCTATAATAAATTGGTAAGTGCACTTGTATCACAAGATCAGTTTTAGTTCATTATGACATAATTTTACTCTAAAATCCAAAACCACTCTTTGAATAAGCCATTGGTTTCATTGGTGGATGTTCTACCGCTTCAAAAGTTTTATATTCCAATTTCCAAGGACAATTTTTATCCTCTTTCTCTCTATAACCTTCTCCATTATCATTCTCAACATTATAACTATCATTCTCAGTGATATTTATAATAGCTCCTGAATTCCCAGTAGAATCACAATAATTTGGAGCACTGAAAACTGTTACAAGTCTTCCACCATGTTCAATTTCATAACCACCCATTCTTACTTCATGAGATCTTAAAACTTTTCTAATTTTATTTGTTAAACAGAATCTTTCAGTAATATCTGGACCAAATTGTATTCCTAAACCTCTTTTAGAAGGTGTACGTCCATTAATAGGCAGAGGATCAGTCCATAATAATTCCATAGCAATACCATCTCTTGGAGGTTGAGTAGAACCCGAATTTGGGAATCGATTATATTTTCTAATATCATCAATTGTTACTTTATCGTCAGAAAATAAACCTCCATGCATAACTAAGTATGATTGATTAATCAATGTTGCTAATGGTAAAGCAGCAAATGACTCTGCAAAAGCTTCAAAAACTTTTTTGGAGTATTTGTGTTCGCATTCATCTGTGAATCCATATGTTTTATTCATATCATTAGTTTCGTGATTACCACGATTTATGTAAACTGACAGTGGGAATAAAATCTTCAAGACATAAAAGTATAAAGCTACTTCACAAGACCATGATCCTCTATCTACGAAATCCCCATTAAATAGATAAATATGATCATTAGAAACTTTCCCGAATTTTTCAAAAAGATTTAAAACATCATAAAATTGACCATGAGTATCTCCTACAACTGATAATGTCTTACCATTAGTTAAAACTTGGTTTTGATTGTTTCCAGACAGAATGTCTTCATTGACTTTTGAAATTGAATGAGGTAAACTCAATTCGACTAAAGCATTTTCCTTTTTGAATAATTCATATACTTTTGCAACAATTGCAAATACGTGTTTTTTAGGTAATCTACCTTCATTTTTAAAATGACTTATCATGAATTTCAAGTAATCAGTATTTAATCCCTTGAGTTCAAATGACTTTTCACCTTTTGAATCTTTTGATACTTGAACTTCAAGTTCTGGTCCATTCCATGATTTTTCAATCGCAATACCGTCAAAATCGATCAGATTGATGATTGACACTTTATCATCACCAGAAATAGCATTTTCAAACGCTTGCCTCTTAAGATAACTGGTACATTGCTTTGAATTTTCCAAGGTTAACTTATCATTTGGCATTTTCTTTAAAACTTGTTTAAAGTTGATTTGTGCTTCTTTATAATTCAAAATTGCCATATTTGCTACACCTCTACGATAATAAGCTTTCATAAAATTCTCATCAACTTTTACTGCTTCATTACAATCACTTATAGCGAGACCATAATTCTCCATTTTTATATGAACTTGAGCTCTATTACAGAAAAAAATTGGATTAGTTGGATCTATTTCGATAGCTTTAGTATAAGCTTCAATAGCTTCATCATACTTGCGAGCTTTCAAGAAATCATTACCTTCATTCTTTAACTTTATAGCTTGATCCTCTGACATGATGAATATCTCTGATCTTTATGAGAAATTTTGATATCGGTTTGGATACAGGAATGGATGCAAAACACATCTACAATCTAATTACTACTACTTTTATTTATTGATCTTCTTTCATATATACATCTTATCCAATTATACGTAAACCTGAAGCTGGTGCACCAATTTGTGTAATTTTTGTAATATTACATAACTTACCTTTTTCTTCAGGTTTATAAGTAGCACCAACAAGTGCTTCAGTAACCAGTGGACTTCCTTTATATATTGGAGTAAAAGAAGAAGCACAAATATCAAATTCAGCATAAGGATCAAAATCGATTTCAATTGCATCACTTGCAATACTTTCTGATCTTGTCTTTATTTTTTGTGCTTGTTCAGCTTTTGCACCAGTTGATGAAATTGTCAAGAGTTCACCAGCAAAGTATGCTGCACTGGCATAATTTTTGTTTTTAAAACTCTCTTTCATTGCAACTTGTAATGCATTAAGTCTATGAGCGTTTTGTAATTTTGTTTTAGCAAAATATGCTGCCAATTCTAAATTACGTTTAATATCATTTGGATCCAAGGAACGACGTTCTAATTCCATCGATAAACCTAAGATATACTCACGACATAATGTTAAGATATCTTCACACTTAACTGCTTGATCTTCATCATCAACAGTTAAAACTGCAATTGTATAGATGATTTCTCTAAATGTTGATATAGCCGAGGTTAGATCATTTGCTTTGAAAAATTTAAAGCCAACGGATAGTTTACCAACCAAAGTATCAAATCCTGGTATAAATGGTTTTGCTTTACTTGGATCATCTTCATCATTTTCTAATCTTACATAACATTTGATTGGAGGAAGTTCACTAACACCTGATAAATATAATTTTGATGTTTGATATACCTCTAAAAATCTTTTCCTTAAAGGTTCAAATTCTGTAACACCCAATTGTTTATTTAACATTGATGCAGCTTGTTCAAAAGCACCAGCAGCAACATAACCTGCTGGAGTTTTTGCATTTTTCAACCAATAACTTAATTCTCCTTCAGTGATTTCATTTGTTGCTTCAACTTCTGGAGTGAAATCATCAGGAAGATTATCATCAACATCAATTTCATCATCATCTAAATCCCAACCACCATCATCATGATCTTCATCATCTTCTTCAACTGCATCAGTAAATTCAAGATCATTAATTTCAGTATTAACTGATCCTTTAGAATCTTGAT
This sequence comes from Glucitozyma multigemmis, assembly GCA_030572295.1. Taxonomy (NCBI): domain Eukaryota; kingdom Fungi; phylum Ascomycota; class Pichiomycetes; order Serinales; family Debaryomycetaceae; genus Glucitozyma; species Glucitozyma multigemmis. The sequence goes on from JAJLZT010000001.1 coordinate 877,757, forward strand.
CTTCAACACTCAAATTCTCTAATTGTCCATTTAACAAAGCATTTTCAAAAAATGAAACCGAAGATTCTTTAACTGGCCAATTTCCAACTGGTTCTGAAATTGGTTTAGGTAATGGTACAACATCGCCTAATTCTGGTAACGAAATATCTTTTTCATCAATACCAGCTTCTTGCAATATCATATCAGCTAATTCTTGTAAATTATTAGTTTTAGCTAAAGTATAAGCTAATGGTAACATCCCACCTTGAATATAAATTTGACATCTTTTCTTGATATCATTAGTATAGATAGAATTTTGTACTAAAGATGAACCATCATTACGACTTTCAGCAATACTTGTCATCTTATTTAATCTTTCATTATCACCTTTACATAAGTAAAGAAATGATAACTTATCAAATAGATGTAATTGTTGATATACAAATTCAACGATTTCTAAATTACCTTGGTTAAGTGCTTGATCACCTAATTTCTCCCATATACCATTATTATTCAATTTTTTCGCTTGTTCTAAAGCAACAAGTAAGTTACCACACTCTAAAGCTAATTCAAATCTGGTTTCCGGATCTTGTACAAATTGTAATGCTATTTCAGGATATCCTTTCTTTTGTAAATAAGCAATTATATTTTGACCTACCAAGTTTGATCCTTTTATAATTCTTGAAACTTCATTGAAATTGTTATTTACTAATGATTTCTTAAATCTATATTCAGTTGGATCAATATCAACAACTTCAACATTACCTGAACGATCTAAACAATATACTTTTCTTTGGGAAACTTTTGTAAGGTATAAAGTATTTTGTAAAGTTTTTATGATACCATTATCACCATTTAATAAAGTATACTTAATATGATTCAAAGTTGTATACAATAATACATTTGTATCATCCCAAGCAGCACTTTTAATTCTGATTGTTTCGTGTAATGAAGTAAGGATTTCTAAATCTTTATCAGCAATTGTAATGGAATGTTTTGATAATAAAGCCAAGTATTGTCCATCATTTGACCATGTGACATACTTCACATTATTAACTGCAATTTCAGAAAGTTCTTTTCTTTGTTGAACATCATAATTAATAACAGCATTTGATTTGATCAAAAGTACTCTACCAGGTCCACTATATAAAACATCTGTTACAGATGAATCTAATTGTACTGTTTTGGTGACATTATTTGTGGAATCCTTAACATATAAAGTTTTAGTTGCTTTAATAAAACTAATAAATCTATTACGAGAAATAAAACAAGCATAATTACCTTCACCTTGTCTTATATCAGTTGGTTCAATTGCACCGGTGACATGTTTTGGTAATGTAATAAGTGCATACATACTACTATCACCTTCACCATGAGTAACTAAAATGGTATTATCAGTTTGATTATAAGACATTGTTTTTATAAATGACCATGTCTTACCAATTTTCTTTAATGATAACATTGGTAATGAAGTCTCATCTTTATTATAATCATAAGTTTGAAGTTGCTTTTCAGTATTAACAAATAATAATCTGTTTTGGAAAATTGCATGAGCTGGTCTTTCTCTTTCTAATTTGAAAACCATAACACCTGAATCATGACATGTAGCGAAAAGATTAATTTTTGGATGATTTGCAATTAACCAAAATCTATCATGTTCACGTCTAAATTGTTTAACTGGAGTTCTCTTATTTAAATCCCAAACCCTAATAGTTTTATCATCAGAAACAGAAATGATCAAATCTTGTTGAGGATGGAAAGTTGCACTTAAAACATTACCTGTATGACCTCTACAAGTATCAACTTCCCAAGCTTTAGTATCACTCATTCTCCATAATTTAACAAGTCTATCATCACCAGATGATACAATTAATGGTAAAGTTGGATGGAAAGCTGCCCAGTTTGCACCTTTATCATGACCTTCCAAAACATATTTTACAATTGCATTTATATTACCAAAGATATCTTGTTGAGGCATTTGAGGTCTTTGAACTTGATCTTCAAATGATCTTGTTTGAGAACTTGGAGCAGAATGTTTTTTCCTTAAACCAGAAATATCCCAAACTCTCACAGTTTGATCCAAAGAAGCTGATACAATTAAATCTTCCGAATGATGGAATTGGGCACACATAACATAATGATTATGACCAGTTAAACAAGCAATTTCTTGTCTATTTTGCCAATTCCAAATTCTAATTGTTTGATCATCAGAAGCAGAAATAATCCATGGTAAGTCACGATGAAAGAATACCGTACGTATATAATCCAAATGTCCATTTAAACTAAAGATACATTTTCTTGTATTTAATGACCAAACTTTGATAGAATAATCATCACCACCCGATACAAATAATGGTTGAGTTGGATGGAAATCAACACATCTAACTGGACCTTCATGATCCTCAAATCTATCAATAAGTGTACCCATACGATAATCCCATAATTGGATTGTTGAAGAGTGCAAACTTACCAAAACCCAAGGTCTTTTAGGATGAAATGCAACCCCTTTAGCCCTTGAAGACTTTGATTCAAATTTAGTAAGCATCTTCATCTTTGTCGAGGTTGTTGTTAACCGCCAGCTAATTACTTTGATCGGTGAGAATGGTACGAACACGCAATCGTGTAACGTGTTGCAATCTTGATCTGCAAAATTACATACTGACATACTTACAAATTTACAAATTTACATATTTACAATAATACATTCAAATCTAAATCTATAATAGTGACAAACCAGCAAATAAAGAAACAAATAAATTTAAAATTCCATTAAATTTTGAAGCGGCTCCACTTGACAGTTTTGATGAGTTACTACCACCAGAAGAGGTTTGTTTAGAATTTTGCATAAATCCACCAGCACCAGTGTTAGTTGTTTCGGCAGCAGTTGTACCAGCATTAGTTGCAGTGGTTGCAGTTGCAGCGACTGGAAGTCCACCAGCATTATTTGTATTTGTTGTCTTTGTAGTTGAGGTTGATTTATCACCTGAATTAGTTGATGATGATTTTTTTGATGTTGTATCATTTTCAGGATCGAAACCTACTGCGTCAGCACTTCCTAACCAAGTTTTTCTACTTGTCAAATAGATATCTGAAGCAAAACCATCAGTACTATTAAATAAATATGAAGAACCATTACCTGCAACACCAGAAGGTAAATCATATTGAGTGACATTAATAGAATTTAAATAAGCATAATAATAACCATACTTTTTAATATCTTCGGAATTCCAATCAACTTCACCACCAGCCCATTCAACAGTACCAAGAGCATTTGATGCAGCACCACCTGGCCATAAAGACATTTGAATACGCATTGGAGTTTGTGGATACATATACTTTTTCAGAGTTGAATTATAAGTATCAGCTCTTTTTAAAGTACGAACTTTATTACCATCAATATACCAATCAGTTTTATCTTCAGTCCAATCAATTTCATAATCATGCCAATTTTCAAAAGTATCGGAAACTGAAGAATTTCTAGTATTGGTATAATTAGTTACACCTTGATAATAAAAATTGGATTGTGGGTTTGTTAAATTATAACCAACGAATTCATAATCAATTTCATCTTGAACATCTGAAAACAAAATAAAAGCAGTAATAACCCCACCACCATGAGAAGTTTTAATTCTAGCAGAAATTCTACCATACCATACGTAATCAACAGACGAAATAACAGTACCAACAGAATTATTTGGCATTTGTAATAACAAACTATCATCGTGAGTATCTAAATAACCAGAATAAACCCAATTTGTTTCGGAAACATTACCCAAATAAACTGATTGATCTTCTAAAAGTTTTGTTGTTGTAAATGAAGTGTTTCTACTTGACATCTTTGGCATAGGCATACAAGAAGATAAGTTAAAGGAATATCTAATATCACAACCTCCTAAACAATATGATCCAGTACCACATACACCATATTGAGAACAACATGGAGATGATTCTGGACATTGGGAAGTTGAATTACATGCGATGTCGGCAGTTACAAATGATCCTAATGCTATTATACTAAATAAGATCAAGATCACCTTATTAAAAGCGAATGAAGTGTGACCCATCATCAATGACTAGTTAAAAGAAATTTTGAAGGAAAACTTGTTTAAATAAAAGCCTGTAGTGGCTTAACCATTAAAGCCCCAATAGTTAAAATTAAACTCGTATTCTATAAACAGATCAATTTTATATACCGGTATAGACCAAAATTGGTCAAATCAACGCGATTGTGAAGACCACCAGAGAATGCATTTCAATCAGGGTGCAATTTCATCAATTATTTGAAAAAAAACTATACATATTAGAATCATACGTAGATGGTTGATTATAAATCAAGTCATCTTTTTGATTTGTTAAATTTGGTTTAGATGACTGAGGACCTTCATTCGCATTATTTTGTGACCTGTATTGATATGCATCATACTGATGTTGTTGATTTATACCAATCAGTTCATGTTGGTTGGACACTTGAGATTTTGGTGGGAGGGATGGTACAGCATTTTGTAAACTTCTCCCATTGTAAACATCCTCTTTGACTCTGTTATTTAATTCTTTGGCATGTCCATATAATTTATTATAAAATTCATTACCTTTCATAATCCCACCAGAATAAATCTTCCAATTCTTATAAAAATCTAAAATCTTCTCCTTTTGAGTAAGATAATATTGATCTTGATGTTTTTTGCTTTGTTGGAGTTGTTTGATTTTTTTATTTGACGAAAAGTTTTGCCATTTACCACCAAGCTCATCAATCTTGACCTTTTGAGACTCAATTAATTTATCCATTTCATCACGATATGGTGTAAATTTCTTGAGTTCTTCTTCAAATATAACTTCTTTAATTTCAGATGTTGTTTTGATTTTACTATTCAAAATCAAAATTTCCGATATATCATCTTCATGAATCTCCTTTTTAAGACTTTCTGTAAGTTTTTGTTTTTTGAATTTAAGTATGTTTAAATCATTCAAAAGATTTTCTAAATCCTTCATCTCTTTTTCAATTGGTTCTGTCTTGAGTTTATTAAGCTCATCATCATTAATGTCTAATAGACTAATTTCATTTTCAATTTGGGTTTGTTTCTGTTCTGGTTCTATTGATATATGAAGAAAATTCTTAAATTCACTACTATTGGTTCCTTTACCTAATATTGTATGTAAATGTCCATTTATCAAACCAAACAATTTCTCATCTGAAGTGGTTGCTGTACTTAAAGTCTCCTTAAGTTTTATCAATTCATGTCTAAATCTTCCTTGACCAGCAAGTACTTTCTCAGTATCTAAAAGAGTTTGATAAATCTCTTTTCTTCTATTCAAAATCTCAGTTTTATATTTTATATCCTGAGGATATTTATAACATATCTCATCCACAAGTTTGACTATTTCATCTTCAATTGAGGTAATCTCACCTATATCATGATTCTTCAGTTCTAAGATTGTTTCCTTTAATATTACTAGACTCTTTGGTAATTTTAAATGTTCTAATACTGAAGAAAGTTCTTCATTTGATACATCAACAATATCTAATTCATTTCTTAAAAATTGCGCTTGTTCTTCAGAATAACAACTTAACAATTCATGAATGTTAATTGGTATAACATTCTTTAAAAAGTTTTTATATGTCTTTTCATTTATTTCTGAAAAATGTTTCATATCTTTAATTGGAGTTATTTTAACACCATCCATTGGTTTAATATCAGAAATTGATGATGGTATAATATCATGATAGATCAAATCATTATCCTTGATTAGCTCCCCTAATTTAATATTTAAAACATCTTTTTGATATTTATAATTATCAAGTAATTCATATACTTCAGTAGTTTTTGATTCTGATATAATTTCAAATTGAAGTTCGGGAAATTGATTTATAATCTCCAATGCTTTAGTTACGTAAGCAATGGATTCACCATATTTCTTACCTAATTCTAATTGTAATCCATGATAATAATAACCTAATGATTTATAAAAATATCCTTTGAAATTTATAATTGATACCCAAACTGGATCTAAAACTGCAATTACTCTACTTGAATCATCTTTACCAGGATCGTAATCATTATCAAATCCATTTTCTCCTAAAACTTCTATATCATCCTCTTCATCTTCCTGTGATTCATTCAAGCTGTAATCAGTTTCTGACATTCTTAAAATATGTTCAACCAAATTATAACAATTTTCATAATGATTTGAACAACCACGAGCTAATTTAGATATTAATGAATTTTTCTTTTGTTCAACATCATTTGATATAACTTTTAATACTAAAACTTCTTGAGCTTGACTTAAAGCTAATTTAGTTAAGAAGTTGACTGTTGATACATCTAAATCATTAGATGGAGCATGTAAAAAATTCTCACTTAAAAACTTGAAAACTCCCGCCGAATTTTGATAATATTGAATAGCTTGATTCATATTCAAGTCTTCTGATGTCCCAAATTCATGATATTTATTATAAGCATATTTTGACATTAAAGCACCTAAATTGAATAATACAGAAGCTTTTTCAAATGGTAAAGCATATTGTTTACGCAATATGGTTGGTTGAAATGCATCATACCATGAAAACAGTATCTTTTTATGTCTATTACTAGCACTAAATGGAATTCTTAAGTCCAAAAGTTCTAATTGACTATAATATTTAAGATATAATTCAATACCTGATTCATTACCACCAACTCCTTTTAAATCTTTCCTTGTTTTATCAAATTGTGCTAAATCATCTTGAAAATCACTTGTATCTCCATAGATAGAGAGAAGATAATTATTAAGTGGTTTAATCCAATTGACTTCCTCTGTGGATTTATAGGGTATACAAAGTAGATTTGTTTTCATGTTGAAGAACAATTGAAGTCGATCATCTATGTAATTGAAGTCACGTGTTATACTTACTATATAAATATTACTAAATAAATATTACTATATAAATACAAACACATACAAAAATCATACTCTACTACTCAGCTTCACTTTTTAAGATATCCACCTTCTTTACATAACAGATAGAAAATCCCCTTTTCATTCTTAAGTAGATTTTCCGGTGAATCAAATTCACTAACTTCACCTTTATCAAGTACAATAACTCTATCACTATCCAAAATAGTTTCTAATCTATGAGCAATTGTGAAAATAGTCTTATCTTTAAACTCAGATCTAATTGTAGTTTGAATTAATTTATCTGTACGAGAATCAACTGCTGCAGTTGCTTCATCTAAAATCAATACATGTGATTTATTTAATAAAGCTCTTGATAAACTCAATAATTGCTTTTGTCCAGATGAAAGATTGGATCCCCCTTCGTTAATTTGAGCATCTAACCCTCTTACGACTTCTTCCTTTTGCTTATTTTTCAAATCCTTCTTTTTACTTGGTTCTGTTTCCATAGATTCAACATGAGGTTTTAAATGAGCAATCTCTAATACTTTCCATAATTCTTCATCAGTATGTTTTTGAAAAGGATCTAAATTCTCTCTAACTGATCCTTCTATAGCATGAGAATCTTGTGGTATTATATTCAATTGAGTTCTCAAATCAAATAATCCAATCTCACTTGTATTCATACCATCAATTCTTATAAATCCATTACTAGGCTCTATAATTCTAAATAAAGCCAAGGTTAAACTTGATTTTCCAGCACCAGTTCTACCAACTATACCAACTTTTTCTTGTCTATTTATACTCAAATTAATTTGTTTTAAAACTGGTTCTAAATTCTCTCTGTATTTTGCACTATAATCAATAAATTCAATGGTACCATTTGCTGGCCATGATTCCAGTGGTCTATTATCTTCAATGATTTCAGGAGCTTCTGATGGAAGATTACAATATTCTACAATCCTTTCAACACAAACAGTTTTTGTTTCAATATCTGCCCAAAATCTAATTGAAGCATTTAAAATATGAGTTAAATTCATAACATATGTCATAACAAACCCAGTAAGAGCAGGATTCAATTCACTCTTAGTTCCAACGGATCTTACAATTAAAACTGCTGAACAAAATAAGATCAAGGTTGAAATTGATTGTAATCTCATAGATAACCATCTATTACAAGCAGTAGAATTAAATTCTGCTCTGGTAAGTTTATCAATATTAACTTCATTTTTGTAATTAAACCTATCAGAACCTTTATAAGCTCTAATGGTTTCAATACCATTGAAAGATTCTTGCATATGTGCAAAAACTGGTGATTTTGATGTACTTTTAAGACGCTTTAATTCTCTTGAAGCTGGGATATAATGTGATCTGAAATAATTATAAACAAAAACAAGTCCTAATATAATAAAGAACATGAAGGGCAAGTTGGTTATAATGATAACTAATAATGAAACAGCTCTTAATATAAGAACTAACATTGCGGAAAATGACCAGAATAACTGTTGATCAATTGTATTGATATCATCAGTAAATCTATTTATAATTCTACCAACTGGTGTGGTATCAAAAAATGACATTGGTGATCTTAAAATTGATGATGCCATCTTCTCATGAAAGTATTTTGATGCCCTTATAACACAATATGTCCATACAATAAATGATGCAATTAAATTCAGAATTCCTCCTAAAACACCAGATGCAGCATATGCCAATAAGAAGAACTTTGAATTCACATTATGACCAGCTGCCATATTCTTTTCTGACCAAGTTTTCAATAGATAGTTACCTAAAATGGATAACCCTATAGTTATAGCACTAAAGACAAGATATATACTTATAAGTGAAAAGTTACAAGCTTTGAAATATTCCATATAGATTTTTAATTTGACATTCCCTTTTTCTGACTTCTCTTCATTATTACCAGTTTTTTTGGTATTATCCGGATTTTCAATCTCATGATGATGAGAAAATGATCTTATACTTGCAGCACCTATAGTACCAACTCTTTCTAAATGTGGTAGTTCATCAACATCTATCAAGTCGGTATCACCATGATAAGGAAGTACTAAATCACTATTACTCGAGGCAATGGTAGGAATTTCAGATCCGACCTCTTCTTCTTCTTCTTCTTCAATATCTTCTTCTTTTCCAAATTCTTCAATTAAACTAGCTAAGGCTGATCCTTTAGCTGCAATAGCTTCTTTAAATGTACCGGTTTCAACAATCTTCCCATTATCAAGAAATACAATTTGACTAGCGCTACTAAGAACTTTAACAGAATTAGTTGCTAATATAATTGTTTTAGAAGATAAAATACCTTTTGGTCCTAAAACTTCATTTATAATACTTTTACCAACATGAGCATCAACTGCTGATAAGATATCGTCTAAAATATATATATCACTTCTTGCATAAACTGCTCTAGCTAAGGCAATTCTGGCTTTTTGACCTCCAGATAATGAAATTCCTTTTTCTCCTACAACAGTTAAATCACCATCAGGTAAAGCATCAAAATCAGGAAGAAGTTGACAAACATTTATGGTTTTATTATAGAAACTATCATCATGTTTAAATCCAAATGTAATATTTTCTTTCACTGTACCATTCAAAATCCAAGCATCTTGAGCACAATATGAAACATTACCATTTAAGTTTATACTTGAATTGGAATTTGGTTGAAGATTTAATTCACCTAATAATGATCTTAAAAGTGTTGTCTTTCCAGCACCAACTTTCCCAACTATACAAGTTAATTGGCCTTTTTTAGCTTTAAAATTAATATTTGACAAAGCAGTATTTGAAATCGGTTCATCTGTTGATTCTATTTGAGCTTCATCATCAGTATATTTTGGTTTTGTCGATGGTTTGTTTGACCAAACAAAAGTAGAATCTTTAATTTCAACTGTAACATCACCAGCTTTAGCTATATCATTGGTTCTAATTATAACATTTGTATTTAATTCTTCCAGCAGAAGAAGTTCACCAATTCTTTTTGAAGATACGAATGATTCTATTAAACTGGAAAACACATATGGTATCATAGAAATTGGTTCTGATAATAATTCAAATAAATAAAGTGCTGGGAAAAGTATTGATGGTGTTAATAACCCACTTTCAAAATAAATATAAGTGAAAAATGAAGCAGCAGATATATAGAATGGGGTTGAATCCCATAAGAATGTTGCAAAAGAGTTCAAGATTCCAAGAGATTTTAAAGTCACTAATTCTTTATCATTTCTAACTTGTCTTAATCTTTGCATCATTGGTTTTTCCCATGAATATAACTTGATACTTTTCATGGAACTTAAGATTTCAGTAACTAATCTTGATCTTTCATCTTTATGAGTTAAAAAAGTATCATAATATGAATAGGATAATCCACTTACTTTAGCACAAAGTGGTATAGATAAACATGCTGTTATAAAACCACCCCACATGGCATTACCAAGAAGACTATATAATGCAGCTAAACAGATTATAGTTCTTAAAGGAAGTGTTACAAGATCTATAAAATTACTTGGAGCTTGTTGTATTGCTCCAACATCAACTGATAACAAATTAATGATATCACCAGTTGTTTTATCCTTTCTTGCTTCAGGAGACAATTTTAAAGCTTTTCTATAAATCATGGTTGAACATGAAGCATTAATTTTCATAAAGGCAAAGAATAGATAATAGTAATTTCTATTAAATGCAAAAAATCTGAAAACACCAGCAGCAAAGATTGATGCTGCAAGGAAATAACCTGTAATAGCAGGAGGTTTATTAGCAACTTCTGTATAAGCTGATTCACCAATAAATGTTATAAATTGTTTCAAGATGAATGGTTGTAGATAACTTGAACAAATATCAAGCATTTCAAAAATCCAATATTTCAACATAACTCCAGCATTATCAAACACTAAAACTTTTATAAACGATGGTTGGATTTTTTTACCATCTTTATCAACTTTCCCATCATATTTTTTCATTTCTTTATCCCAATTTGATTGTAAACTTTCTGAGGCTAATCTACAAGTTAAATCTTCGGTTTGTTTTGGAAGATCTTTCATAGACAAATCTCCTGTTTTATAAGTATGTACAAGTGTTGGTGAAATCCAAGTAAATGTTACTTCGTCCCAAAGACTTCTTTCAACTTCAATATCCCATTCATTGAGATCATAATAATCTTTGAGTTCATTAGATGGTTTATAGAAATTTACTTGTAAGAGTAAGATAATAATATTGTTAATCAATAACAAAATTTCAATTGTCAAAAGGATTGGAGTAGTTGCCAAGATTTTGATATTCAGAAAGATATCTTGTACTAATACAATCAGTAATAATAATGTATTAACACCAAGATTCAAAAGTCCTGAAGCTAAATAAACTGGTGATTTCAATGGTTCTAATACATAAATAGGAAGGAAGATCAACAGATTAACTAAAAATGAAATAATACATGCTTTGTTAAAAGTTAATCCAGCTATTATACACCATAGAAGACATTGAAATAAAGCTGAAATTGACTTTGAAATTTGAACAAGTCCAACACTTTTTACCTTAAAAGAAGATCCAAAAAAGTATTTAATCTTTGTCTTTTGGTGTTTTGTATTAAAGATCAATTCTATCAATTGAATAGATCCAAAGCCTAACAAAATCAAGTTTGTTATAAAAACCACAAAATTAAAGAAATCTGGATTAATAGAATTCTCATATGAATCGTATAATGGTCTAGACCAATCTCCAAAAAAATTGGACAAATGATCCATCATTATTAGAATCTATCAGTATGTTCAGCTTTATAAATATCGATGGTCTAGTAGTTATACCCACGCATTGCACGGCTCATTAAGTGCAGGAAGACATCGTTATCTAATACAGGCATATATGATATGTAGAAGTCCTTACATAGCTGAATTTGTTATCAATTACGAGTAGATTTGGTTAAGCTAAGATGGTGGATACAACTTGATGTTAATAGAGATTAGATAGTATTTGGTGATGAGAACCAATATTAATTACACAATTTGAATACTGTTTGACTTTTTAAGTAATTTTGCTTGATCGTATCAATAGGATTCCTTATTTATTCTCGGTAAAGAGGGAGTTGAATTTTAAAATTAACTCATGAGTTCCTGGAGAAATTGTCAATTACAAAGACCAATCAAAGCTCTTTGATACTCTCTTGTCTCTTACCTTGGTCTTTTCTGGTCTAATTGAAGGTCGTGCATTACTACTTTTCAAGACAAAGATTCATTATCAATAATTGTCACTAACCACTTCAATGTGACATGCCAGTAGATAAAATCACCATTATAGCAAATGATCTAGTCAATTTAGTTCCTTTAGGAACTCTAAACTTTCTTAACTATTCTTCATTTTGTCTCTTTAGTAATAATTCTCCTGATGGTTGGAAATGGCTTGATCTTTATGAAGTTACTTCAATTCATCCAATTTTAAGAGATATAATTTATCTTATACGACACCGAATTATTACAGCAACTCATAAACTTTTAAAGATAGCTGGTTTATCTATTGTAAGAGTTAGAATCTACATGATTCCTAGAGACAATTCAACTTGTATTTTATGGGATTCTTTACAATCAAAGTCACATTTTAAAAGACTAAAAAATATCTTTAACTCATCTTTATTACCATTTATGGATTTTTCATCTTCTGGGTGGAATTGTACTAATTTGAAATTCAATAATCTCCCACTTATAAATTCTATTTATCACTCTAATGAAGAACCCAAATCATCATCTGAAGTTGACAATAATTTTCATATCGAACGTTGGTTGAACTCACGAGCTCCCGATAAACCAAACTCACATTCTAAAAGATCAAATCGTGATGTTATCAAAAATCTTTATGATAATATTAAACCACCAGATTTAACCTCAATAAATTTAAGTGAAGTACCAGAAATCCTAGCTAAATTAGTAAAACAACATAGGGAGAAATCTGATTACACTGTCAATGGTATCTTGTCTGAACTTTATCCTTTCCAATTGGAATCGGTTTGTAAAATGCTCGAAAAAGAAGTTTGTGTGGGTTTGCAACTTGAACCTAATTTACTTTGCCTCAACTCACCTACAAACAAATCTTTTTATTTTAATATTTCAACTTTCAAATGTTTGGAAAGACCAGTTTATTATCGGTCACCAACTGGAGGAATTCTAGCTGAAAATATGGGTTTGGGTAAAACTCTCATATGTCTTTCCTTGATCTGCGCAACGAAGAACCATCCTTCAAAAATTCCTGAAGAGAGTATAGTAACAACATCTATGAACAGTACTCATAAACCAATACCCAAACTACTGGAAATAGCCATCAATACCATAAATCAAAAATCGTTACCTTGGAAGGTTTATTACAAGGAGTTGCCTGAAAATGTTGTAAATAAGTTACAATCTTTCCCTGGTCAATTTAGTATTCCTCTTGATCCAAGAGGAAATTTTGCTTTAGGTACACTCAACTCAGAGAAACGATCAAAAACTAGACAGGGATCAAAATGGGAGAAAAGCGGTCAGATAGAAGGTATGAATTATCGAAATCTACTTCTTTGTACTACAACTTTGATAATTGTACCTGATAATTTATTTTATCAATGGAATAATGAACTTAAGAAACATGTAGAGCCTCACTATCTAAAAGTCTTGTTTGTATCTACTCAGCTAAAGAATACCATTTCAAATTCTTATGGTGAATTCACCAATGTTTTACCCAATAACCCAGAGAATTTGATATTATATGACATGATTTTAGTTTCTAATTCGGTAGCAGGAAAGCTTAATGATCTTGAACATTCACAGAATTCTTTGAAAAAAATTTACTGGAAGCGATTGATCATAGATGAAGGTCATAGTCTAGCATCGAAAACATCAAGAACTAATGATCTTTGTAAAGATCTAAGATCCGAAACCCGTTGGGCAGTTACAGGTACACCAACTTCAGGATTGACTAGACTACATATAAATGAAGAAGAAGAGAATAAGAAAACCCATACCTTTACTGTCAAGACTTCATTTAATGAACGTGATGATTTGGTAAGACTCGGAACAACGGTTGCAAACTTTCTTCAATTTGAACCTTTCTTCTCACAACCAAAATTATGGGTTACTTTAATAATAAATCCGCTAATGAAACAGTCAATTGGTTCTACTCACTCACTTCGTGGAATTTTAGATTCTATTGTAGTACGACATTCGGTGAAAGATATTGAGAACGATATCAAACTTCCTCGACTTCATCAAGCTCCCGTGTTTTTACAACCATCCTTTCACAATAAGCTTGCAATAAATTTGTTTACTGCTGTTCTTGCAGTAAATGCTGTTTCATCCGAAAGAACAGATATTGATTATATGTTCCACCCAAATAACAGGCAACAATTAAGACGACTTATTCTGAATCTTCAACGTGCCACGTTCTATTGGACAGGTTTCAAGCAAGACGATGTTGAAACTATGATTGAAATATGTGAATCTTCGTTGAGTAGTGAACGATATAACTCGAAGGATAGAAACTTATTAGAGTTGTCACTAGAAGCTGCAAAGAAATCTCTTTGTAATTCGAGATGGAAGACATCAGCTCTTCTTCATGAAATGACATATTTTGTCACAGGTATTCCTGACTTGTTTGTTAATTATTATGGTACTGGAGCCTTAAATGCTGGTGATGGTATTTTGGGAGTCTTTGGTGCTCCACATTTAAATTCAGTTCAAGAGTTCGTTTATAAAAATAGATTTATGGATATGAATCAGAAAGAACAATTGAAAACTAGACTTGAAGAGCATTCTAAACCATTTTGGGAATCTTATTGGAAAGACAATTTTAAAAAAAATATGGAAAGATTTAACAAGCAAGATACGACTCAAGACCTTAATGCTGGTGTTAAAGAGGAGGAGCTAATTAAAGCCATTGATCAGCCAAAAGCTGTTAAAAGCAATAATCCCAAAGATAAATTGATACTTTCTAGTCCTAAAAAGCGGAAAAGACAAGAGGTCGATCATGTAACTAATACGAGTGGTGAGACTATTTTCAAGTCCCCAAAAACAGAGAAAACAGAGAATGAATTTATCTCGTATTCTTCTCTTATGGATTCTCGAATTTTAGGTACTGGATCTGCGAAATTGTCCTATCTAGCTGGAAGATTAGTGGAGCATCAAGTTGATAATATTAAGTCGATTGTTTTTTTCGAATCTGAAGATAGCGCTTATTATTTAACAGAATTATTGGATATCATTGGAGTTAATTATATCTTGTATGCTACATTTATTAAGCCACGTCAACGAGCTAGTAACCTATCAGATTTTTCCAATCATTCTTCAAAAGACGGAGGTATTACTTTGATTATGGATTTACGTCTTGCAGCACATGGTTTGACTATAATTGCTGCTACAAGAGTTTATTTCATGAATCCAGTTTGGCAAAGATCTGTTGAAGCACAAGCAATTAAAAGAGCTCATAGAATTGGACAACGCAATGATGTATATGTTGAGACACTAATATTAAAAGGTACACTTGAAGAAGAAATTTATAAAAGACGATCGGAGGAACAATTTGAAAATGAAACTGAAGTTGATACCAAGGTGGTAACTCATAGGCGTTTTGTAAGTGATGATATGGGGATGCAACAATTTATATTACGTCATGAGTTTCTCGATTATAAAGATGATGAATTGGAGTATACGCCATTTAAAACACCAGCAATCATGTCTGAGCCAAAGGAATTACCAATTGATTCAAAAGAATTCACTTTACGACATCAAGAAGATTACATTACTAAGGAAAGTGGTAATTTAATGAGAAATTGGAGGATGTATTTATTCAATAAAAAAAGTCAAGAGAAGTTGATTAAAGTAAAGAATTTCAAAACTATACAAAAACAATCTCAAGATGAGTTCTTCAAGAACTTTGCTGATCCTCTTATAATCGATGAGGAGGTAACAAGAGTCGATGAGACCATAGACTTGGATCTTAAACCACATCGCCACCAAAAGAGAGTAAGATTTTAAATTTCTTGGACTATAATAGTTCCATCCGTAGATGTAGATAGTATAATTTTTTCATTTAAATGAACATCAATGTCAATAACGGTACTTTTATGTCCATATAATTTTCTAATGATATTTCTAGTAGCGATATTCCAAATGGTAACTGAAGAATCTTCAGATCCTGATATTATTGTTGTGTCTGATGAAAAGCATGATTTAATGGGTTGTAATTCTAAACCTGATGGTGCTCCATCATAAGTAAAAGTGCTGGATCTTGAAATTCCTTCTGGAACATAATCTTTTGCATTATGAGTTTTGATTTCACCTTGTAATGAGCGTGATAACAAAATAGAATCATCATGGTTTATACTCAAAGAAGTTATCGGATTAGTACCAGGGCATATCCATAATGGATCTTTAAGGTTTCTGATATCAAAAGCTAAGATTTTAGGATCTATCCCACTAATAAATATTGTGTTAGCTTGATTATTCAAAACACAAGTCAATAAAGGAAATTCATGTTTAACTTCATTTGTAGGAAATTTCTCTCTAAAATCCCAGAATAATAACTTACCGTCATCACCAACACTAGCTACTAAATTCATTTTACATGTAACTTCATTTACGACCGACTCATGTCCAATACATTTCTTTTTACATTCACCAGAATCCAAATCCCAAAATCGAATTGTTTGATCTGAACTACAAGAAACTACACCAATATCATCATTCTCCCATTTTAAATTGGTTATACTTGATTTATGACCTTTAAGAACACCAAAATTTGGTGAGACTTCATCTGCATTAGAAGGTAGCTTCCATAAAAGTATAGTAGAGTCAATACCACCACTAACTATATTCTCACCATTTGGACTAAATTTCCCACTTGTACAACTGCCTTGATGACCTTCTAATATAACACTCTTATTATATAGTAGAGATCCTTTTACACTATCATTTGTTGGTTTGGGTCTCTTGACTAAAGACATACAGAAGTCACGAGCGCGATGCGCATCTACTTCAATGAGCATCTACATCAATAGCATATACATGAGCATATACATTTATTCTTCTAAATACCGCTACCTTAACACTTTTATGCCAAATATTCATAAGTATCATTATCAACTCTACGTAAATATTCCTTCTCAATTAGATAATCAATCACCTTTTTAATATCAAGTATTTTTGCTCTAAATCTTGATAATGATTGAGTTGCAACTTCATTCAATAATTCATTATGTTTCATTTCTTTCCTTGCTTTCATAATTCTAACAATACAAGCTGACAAATAGTTCTTCCTTGATTCATCAATCTCTTTTGTTGTATCTTCTTCTTCTTGTTTTTGTTCAGTTTTAATTGAACTAACAAAGTTTACCCTTTGCTTTTTTGATTTATATTCTTCAACCATATGAAATTGAGTATCATCTTTATTGAAAAATGATGATCCTGGTGGTGTTTGTTCTATTAATTTGTATTTTGTAAATGGTAATAAATGTGCTTCGAATGTATGTCCAGCAACTGATACCGTTTCTTTCAATTCTTTAAAAGAAATTGTATCCTTTTTATTAAATGCTAATAAGATCATCAACTGAACATTGGTAACAGTAAATAGAAAAGGTGGTTTACCTTTACGTGATAAATTTGCTTTAACTTCACTCTTACCATGATTCCAAAGCCATTGTAATTGTCTACCATTATGTTTCTTTTGATATATACTTTCAACATGTTGAAATGATGATTCTAATTCAGGTGCTAATTTTAAATCATAATCATCAATATGTTTAAATGGCCACATACTTTGTGCTAATATTAATGGGGTAATATCTTTTATACTATTATCACCTAGTTTGTTTAGTTCTTCCCTAACATTGGTTTTCAATTCTTCTGATGATTTCATATCTTGAAACATCTTTGTTAATTTTGATGTGTATTCTAAAGAATTTTCTTCTTGCAATCTTTGTATAATATCTTCTTCTAATTCATCTGATTTTGTATTGTTATATATCAATCTTTTTGCTAGTAATCTACGATAATGTTCTTCAAATGCATCTTTATCTTCAATAAATTTAAATACAATCATTAGATTATCTAATGACATATCAACAGTTTCAACTTCTTTACTTGTTGCTTTAAGGAATCCATCAGCATATCTGGCTAAATAATCTGGTGTTTTACAATTTGATTTTGGTGTTGGTGTTGCTATTGAATTTTTGTTAACAAAATGTCGACACATATTATCCAATGATTTTATAAAAATAGGATCTTTACTAAATGCTCTTGTGACAATATCATTAAATGTAAGATAAATTGAAATTAATGTATGAATATAATTTCTTGGACTAACAACTCCATGTTTCTTTGGTAATGATTCTGATGTCATTGATTCTTGGTTTTCTGCTAATTTTTTAACTTCATCTATAGCTTTTATAGCATAATCACTTATATATTTCTCTAGAGCATCGGCTAAAGGTTGTAATGTAGCAGGAACTCTTGATAATAATTTATACATTCTTTGGATATGTTCAATTTGATTTTGTTCTAAAAGTGTTAAAAATTGATCATATAATTCTTGAGCATGATTTTCAATCAAAACTTTGTTTAAAGTTTCCAAAAGGAAAGTTTTAGTATGATCTTCTAAAAAGTTGTTTGATCTTGAAATTTCTTCTGATAATCTTGTCTCACATTTCCCCATATAATCAACTACATTTTGTTCAGCTAAAAATTTATTTGATTCTTTTTCATAATAATCAGCAGTTTTTTGTAAGAAACTATGTTCAAAATGCCTTATATAAACCATCAAATTTGGCTTTTTCAAGTCTTGAACATCAATTCCTAAAAATACTAAAGATTTTATAGCAGTTGATATAAGTCCAGTATCAACAATTTCATTATCTCTTTGACGTTTTATTAAATCTAAAACTTCTTGAATTAATTGATCTGAATGTTTATTGAACATGTGACTTTTCCACTTTAATAAACAAAGTGTATTCACATCAAAAACATCTCTTCTACCATCACTTCTTTCTTTTTGAACCCAATATCTATTCATATAATCAAACACATTATTCATGTATCCTGCCCCTATGGTAAATCTTGTCCATCTTTTGACATAGAATTCAAGAAATGATTCATTAGGTTCACGCACAAGTACTTCAACAAATTGTGCTAAATATTTATCTAATTTAGCATAGATTTCAGCACCAGCTAATGAATATGAATTGTTGTTACCTGATGATGATTCTGATGTACTTGTGGATCCATGACGAGATTTATTAACACAAAAATTATATATAGCGGTATAACAATTCATATACATTTTCGATGTAACACCTTGATCTCCTTGTGCTCCAAGTATAAATTCAAGACCTGGTTCAATAAATGTCCAGGTAGCATCAAGATCACTTGATGCCGGGAAATTAGACATTATTATTGTTGATGTTGTTTGTATATGAAGCTGTAGTTATTTGCGAAAGTTGTGGACAAGTAAGGAGTAAGTATGAGTGGTTGTCAAACGTTGTGGTAAATTTAGTGTCGTACAAACAGAATCAAAAGATGGTGTGGGCACTACTACGTATAAGATAGTGAAACTAAGTATTTTAGAGACTTTTGGTGATAAAGAGAGAAGATATAGATTACGATGAAGTTCAACTTGATTCCAAGATAAATGTCGATTCAAGGATAAATGTCATATTAAATATGACAACTAATGAAAACATGCATTATTTTTGGTTAGAACCGAAAAGTGTCTAATCAGTAATTGTTGCGTATAATTACCAGATGACACCCCTAAAATATCACAAGACATTCCCAAGACAACCTATTAGGGCATTGAATTCGTTCAGTCTAATTATTCCTACACCCATGTTCCCATTTCATGACTTCATTTGACTTTTATCAACAACTCTAACAATACTAATGGAAAATGTTAGCACCCAAAAACATAAAATTACAAATAACATTCCAGCTAAAGCTCTTTGTCTATGACATATTGAATTTACTGTAGGATAGTACACTTTTGCTGCTAATAAAGCTGGATTCGTATTCACCTTACAAACCCATTCATCATCAAATAATGTGTTAAAAGTTAATGATAAATTAGCTGACAGAAAGATAACGAATAACAAGTCAAACATTATAAGTTTCATTTTACCTAAAGGATCTCTTAAGCCTAAAGGTTTACCTGAATATTCGTCATATGATATATAAATTGTGTATACAATAGCACAACTTTGAACTATAATTGCCATTATTGTACTTGGTTCTTCTTCTAATGTAACCCCATTATAAGTTCTCTTTGAGAATTTATATATAGTGGCTGCAAGAGCTAATGCACAGATTGAGAATATAATTATAAGTATTCTCAAGAATAATGGAACCAATGGATTCCTTACAAATATTCTTTTTAAAGTTGGTAAAACATCTTTTCTTTTCTCGTCAGACATCCAGTATCCGGCTTTTGATCTTACTTTTGGTGTTTCAGTTTCTGAATTATAACTTGGTGGTTTTTTTTTGAAAAAATTGAAACATCCTACACTATCTGAGTTATCAACAAATGTGTCTTCATCAGAAACTGGTGATCCTAATAAAGCTTCTTTTAATCTTGCTTCACCACCCCATTTACCCTCTAAATTCCATTTCGTATTTATATCATCATTTATCACTACTTGATCAGATGTATATGGAGTTGGGTTTTCTATCGTTTTGATAAAATTGTTCCAGTTGTTTCCCATAGATTTAACAAATATGTCATTATTAAAATTCTGAAAATCATCATCCATCCTTGATTGAGATGTCTTTACTGATGCTAAATGTTCTTGTTCTGGTTGTGCATTTGTATTTGTATTGTCTAATTGCTCTTTATAATGAGCAGGTGATAGTTTATCTAATACATATATGGGTACTATGTTTGGTTTATGGTTGTAAGTCCTAACGTCCTTTTGAATCTCTTCCATAATGATTAGTTTGCTTATTTGTGTTGCTCGTTTGGATTTGGTATTGGTGTGCAGATAAATTACATGTTACGAAATGATCATCATGGGTCAAATTGGAGAATTAAGATTGAGAGTATATAAAGGGCACGATGTAGAATGACTTGATGGGTGTGTCATAATTTAACCATCATACTCGGGAAACCTAAATTGTAGCTATACTCGAGTTTTGAAAGGGATTTGAGTGATCAAGAATCTATTTGTATATAGGAATTGATCTTGAAGATAGACGTATCAAAAAGATAGACGTAATTTATTTCTTCGCCTCTTTATGAAATCCAAAAATCTATAAAGCCTTCAGTACTAGGGATTTGTTGTAGGAATAATATTTAAATTTTTTGTTTACGACATGTGGCTGTTGCAAGAGACAAACGAGGATCATCATGGCGAGTGCTTTTAGCATTTTTGAGTATTGCTTTTATAAAGTTGTTTGGCTAGTTCTAATTCATTTATCAGTCTCACAAAAACAACATGAATGGCTATATCTTGTTTGTTCTTATATCGCTAGGTTATGTCCAAAAATTGCAAAGTGAAATAAAAATAAGCATAAAAAGTCTTATGCTTTATTCTCACTGAGTTGATCTCTAGGTCTACTTAAGACTTCACATTGAAACTTCCCGATTGATGATCTAAGTAAATACAAACATGAAAGACCCCAATACCTGTTATTAATTTGCAACTTTGAGAAATCTGTCAAATAGACCTAATTTCATTTTGACTTCAACCAGCTATCCAACAAACATGAAACAAATCCACAAGTAATCCCATCAACTCATCAAAATTAGAATCTACTAAAGTAAGTCAAGTTCTGTTGTCTTTATCAATCTTCTATCACCTGTATACAACATCTCATTGCGCATCAATTCGAATTGCTTTCACCATACTTTTCGCCATCATCAACATCAAATGCTACTAGTCCGTAGATTACATTCCAGTCCAAGACTTTCATTAAATCAAAACCTGATTTATATCATTTCAATACCAATTACAACCCAGAAATCATATATATTTTGTAATCATAAACCAAATATTTTACACCCAAATCAGATCAAAACCATCTCTTGGGTATCTAAAACAGAAGAAAAGCTTATAAATTTAGCAGAGAAAGGTTGGAAAAAGGTTAGTTCTAGTGAGAACTATGCAAATAAGAAAATTACTGAACTTGCAAAATACTTGTTAAATACAATTCCATACGAAGAAAATTGTTTGAAATCATTCCCATCGAAAAATGCAATGATAAGAGAAATTAACGATCAAGCTCAAACTGAACTTAAAGAGAAAATCAACTCACCAACAATCATTCAATCTGAAGTAAACAATCTTGATATTAAAGATAATCAATTGGTACCAATCCCAATATTACATCCAATGTTTCAACAACCAGATCAAATTTTAACTCAACTAAACAAATTCAGAGATGAATCTTATAAATCTCATAAAAAATATGCAATTTGGTGTGGGGTTGGAATTCCAATCTCATTGCCTCTTGCTATAATACCAGTCTTACCAAATGTTCCAGGTATCTATTTAAGTTATAGGTTATATTGTCATGTCAAGGCTCTCTTGGGAGTAAAACACTTGAATTATTTATTGGAGGATCATACAAAATCAAAGCGAATTTCTTTTAAAACTCTCCCGAGTTTAGATAATTTATATCAATTGAATCATGGTGAAATTCAACTTGGAGGTAAGGAAACTGTTATCATTACAAAAGAATTGATTGAAAATCTATGTGAGGAATTAAATCTTCAACATTTAAAAGAAGATCTATTAAAAGCTATGTCACAAGAGACATTAAGATTGAAGAAATCATTATAGCATAATTGTATATATGACGTCATTTATAGAGAAGGACTAAATAGAGAAAAGTATAGCCAATTATATTGTAGTTTGATGTATGCCCTAGCTATTATACCAAAGTTATATCATAGAGATTGATCTGGGTCAACTCAGGGTTATGCCCTGACAGTCACTGGCAATTAAACTTGATTGAATTTATACGTGCTTTACTCAATTTTCATTGCAAACGGTAAGTTATAAATTAGAGCGACTCGATGAAAATTTCGAGCTCTTCATAAACACCTATATTTCAATATGAGAAATAAGTGGAGAAAAAAGAGAGTTAGAAGACTTAAGAGAAAGAGACGGAAGGTTAGAGCTAGATCCAAGTAAACGGACAACTGTTAATTGAACAGTTTAGTTAAATATTAGTTTTGAAAAGTTCATTTAAAATTGAAAATTTTTGGAATTGTTGTTTAGTTTGGTTGTTTAATTGACTGGTTTTTTTTCTAGTTCGAACAAAATGATTCATGTATATGTTTTAGTCCGTAATAAATGCCTTTGGCTTTAATAGATTGTAGCAACTTCTCTAGGTGTCCGACGACTCTGTTTATATGCATGAAATGTTGCTGCTTCTTACATAATATGTGATCCATACAACGGTTGCAAACCAAAATGAATTCATTAATGATAAAGTCGGCACCATTACCTCCAGTTGTATATAATGATTTCAATCCAAGAAGACGTTCTCATTCATTACAACAGATGGTTGATTTTGATCCTCTTGCAAATTCAACAGAAATTGGAACTGACTTTGAATCACCATATATGGAAGAATCAAATACAAGTCCATTCCCATTTTCAGAAAATGTTTTACAAAGTCCTTTAATGCCAGTATATAAAGTAGAAGAAGGTACTCAATTAAGACAGTCTTTAATACAAGACCATTCAAGTAGATTTAGACCAGTTGATCATTTTCTGAGATATATGGAAGAGACAATTGTACGATGGAGACCTACTGAATCACAAAATAATATGGATTCAACTTTTAATGGACAACATCCATTTCAGACTTATCCAAGTACTGAAAGTTCACAAAATTGGTTAGATGTTGTATGGAATTGGTTTACTTGGAAACCAGAACCTACTCAACCTCCAGATCTCGAAAATCACATTGAAAATGTTGATCAGAGTATTTCAAGAAGACTTGATTCTCTTCACTTAAGGCCATGTAGTTCGAAATCAATTATACCATCACAAAGGATCTCTCATTCAAGATCAAATTCATACTCCTATACGCCAAAAGCATATCCACTTGAAGATTATGATTTGAATTATGTACTACAACAATCAAATCAATGTGCGAGACCTCATCAAACTACAAATGAGATTTTAGAAAGTCTCGATGAAGAGACAAGAGATATAATAGATGATGCTGATGACTACTTAATTAGTTGTTTCTCTATCATTTGTTGTTTAGAGGACTGATCAAAATCATTTTTTATATTGGAAAAGAAGCTTTTATATATTTTTAAATTAGAGCATGTGATCAACGATAACTTACTCGGATGCTTCAGCAAATCTTTCAGAGATCGAAGATAACAATTCATTAAATTCTTTTCTTCCTGCTTCTTCACCCTTTGATGGTTCGAAAAACTTTGAAGATGAAACTTTATGTTTAACATCAGAAGTAGTTTCCGATAATTTAGACCATTGTGAACCATTAGCAACTGCTTTTTGTGCTTCATCATGATAAGAAATAAAAGCTCTCATCATATCAAATGTCTTCCAAATTGGACAGAATGCATCATAGGAAGAATAACCATTTTGTTGTAAAAAGTCTTCTTTAATCAAATTTGCAACATCCAAAGTAATTTTATCTGAATCTGATAAAGCAGATTTACCGACTAATTGAACAACTTGTTCTAATTCTTCAGCATTTGATAATATTTCCTTGATCTTAGTTCTTAAAGCTGGGAATTCTGGATAATTAGCATCATAATATCCATTTAAAATATTAGTATACTTTGAGTATGAGACAGAAGTGTTGATAGATGGGAAATGTTTTCTTTGTGCCAATTTTTTATCCAACCCCCAGAAAACCTGAGTAATACCTAAAGTAGAAGTTGTAACTGGATCTGAGAAATCACCACCAGCTGGTGAAACAGCAGCAACAATAGAAACAGAACCAACTCTATCTGGTGAACCTAATGCAGTGGCTTTACCAGCACGTTCATAGAAAGATGCCAATTTTGCACCCAAATAAGCTGGGAAACCTTGATCTGCAGGCATTTCACCCAATCTACCAGAAATTTCTCTTAAAGCTTCTGCCCAACGAGAAGATGAATCTGCAATCATAGAAACATTTTTACCTTGATCTCTGAAATATTCTGCCAAAGTAATACCAGTATAAATAGACGCTTCTCTAGCTGCCACAGGCATATTAGAAGTATTAGCAACTAATGTAGTACGTTTCATAATTGGTTCTTTACGACCAGAAATTTCAGTATATAATTCAGGGAATTCCATTAGAACTTCTGCCATCTCGTTACCTCTTTCACCACAACCAACGTAAATAATTGCATCTGAATTTGAAAATTTGGATAAAGATTGTGAAATAACTGTTTTACCACAACCAAAAGCACCAGGAATACAGGTAGTACCACCTTGAACACATGGGAACAAAGAATCTAAAACTCTTTGACCGGTTAATAATGGATGATCTGCAGTCAATTTTTCTGCAACTGGTCTTGGAACTCTGACTGGCCATGTATGCATCATTGAATATTTATGCTTTTTACCTTCAAATTCAAGTTCCAAAACAGTGTCTTCAACATTATAAGAACCAGCTTCAGCAACGGATGTAATTGTACCTCTTGCTCTTGGTGGCAATAAGATCTTATGATCATCTAATAATGAATTTTCAAAAATAGACCCAAAGATATCACCACCAGTAATATGATCACCAACTTTCAATTTACCGGGAGTAAAGTCATATTGAACAGTTCTTGATAAAGCTGGAGCATCTATACCTCTTGGAATATAAATTGATTGTGCTTTGTCTTTAATAGCTTTTAAAGGTCTTTGAATACCATCATAAATTGTCTCCATCAAACCTGGACCCAATTCAACTGATAAAGGTTTACCAGTTCTCAAAACTGGATCACCAACAGTTACACCTGCAGTTTCTTCATAAACTTGAATTGTAGCTTTATCACCAGAAATACGAATAACTTCACCAACTAAATTGTCATGTCCAACCTTGACTAATTCGTACATAGCACATCCAATCATGTTCTCGGCGATAATAACAGGACCTGAAACAGAGAAGATAGAACCATAGTCTGATTCTTTATCGTCTAGTGAAAGACGTTTGATTTCTTTACGGGCGTTTTCCAAACCACCAGCCTAAAGTTAGTATTTTGTGGAAAAGTGATAAGGTGATAAATGTCTACTATAACATATCATCCCCAATTATAGGATTCTTCTTATCAATCCATTTATAAGTTCAAGTACATACCATTTTGATTTAATTTGGGTTGATGCTACTCCTTAAAACTTATCGACGAAGTATAAGTTAGGGATATACACGACTTTTCGATTGCTTGATAAAGATTGTAGATACGGGTGAGGGAGGGTGAGCTGGGTTGACAATTTGACCTGAAGGTGTATATTACGACGATGGACATTACTCTAGAGGTTTGAGAATAAGTCAACGCCCCCTATATTTATTCTGTATCTACATATTAAAACTATTTATATAATGTACTTACTTCAGATTCATTTATGGTTACCATTGACTATCTTCAATGTCTCTCTGTCTTCCTTAAGATAAATGTCCCTTCATACTACCTAAGTCTTTATCTTTATTGAATAATAGCAGTTTGTCTATTGACTCATAGCTGTCTGCCTTTCGTTTGTCTACTGCTGACCCATAGGCTGCGACATCATCGGGTCTGTAAAACAATACCATTCATAGTTTTAAAACTCTAGCTTTCCGCCCTTCACCTACCCTTACTCACTCAAATTTTACTCTTCAACTTATTTGCTCTATCTAAGGCAATATCACACATTGCATTAAAAGCTTCACGTCTTTCAGAACTTATATCATTTTTCAAAATTCTAGCTTCCATGTTTGCCATGATAACTTCTCTTGATCTGCCATTAACAAATACAACATATCTTAATCCTGGGAAAGTTTCTTCATATGTATCATTCCAATATTTTAACTTTTGTGCTTCCTCTTGTGAACCACTTAATGATTTCTGTTCACTATTGGAATGATCAGATAATTTTTGAGAACCACCTAACCTTGGGTGTGCTGCGATGATTTCACTTATATCCTTATCATTTTCATTCTCTTCCAAGAACTTGAGCAAGGTTGATCTACATTCTTCGATTAGCTCATCATAAGAGTTTACAGACTTGGATAAGGTATTGATTAAATGCTTTCTAACAACTGGACATGGTTCAAATAAATGATCCAATAGCTCATTTTTGTCTTCTGTTCCAATCAGAGGAATTCTATCTATAGGTGGTAATTGATACATTAATGATGAAGTTTATGAGGATCGATAACAAGATCGCTATCTATCTCGGAGAATTCCGAGATTTTCATGCAGATTTTAAAGTTACACTTACAATAGATCTAGAGGTTATTTATACTTAATATACAATTAGATAATGTGTTCAATTTGTCTCATTCTCTTTAATTCTTTTGCTGAAGGAGCAGCTTTTTGTGAAATTAATGGATGTCTCCAATGCTTAACATAAGTGAATAAAACATCAGCTAATTGAGTTAAATCTTCAATACCTAAATCTTTAAAAGTTTTAGCATTTGGATCAATTTTTTGATTAATTAAATGTCTTTGTACTTGATCAGGATTTGTAAGTTTCCAATATGCAATTTGTTTGAGTTGTGCAGCAGCTTTTGCAAGTACTAAAGGAATTTGATAATCACCAAATCTATATGAAACCGCACCAGTTTCAGTAAAATCTTGAGTAATCCCATGAATCATTTCTCTAATTTCACGGAAACTTAACTTTTCTGGTCCATATAATTCATAAGTCTCACCAACTGTTGAATCATCAAAACCTATTTGTTCTAAAGCTCTTGCAACATCTAAAACATGTATTGGATAAACTTCTTTTGCATTTCTATTTGGTGTCCACATCTTTAATTTTGGTCCTAAATAGTTTAATAAATTATCTTCACGACCAAACATTGGTGCTGGTCTTATAATAGTTGAATCTGGTAAAGTTTCACGAACAATTTGTTCACCTATACCTTTAGTTGCATAGAAAACTGAATCTGATTTTGGATCAGCATTATAAGAAGAAACATGTACAAATCTTGGATTACCTGCTTCTTTGACAGCATTTACAATCCTACTTGTAATTTCAATATTGACATCTGCCATTGTAAAATTTTTGGTATTGTAATCAGCCCCAATACAATTATAAACAATATCTGAATGAGCTACAGCATCTTGTATTGATTTGATATTTCTTGAATCAAACTCAACAAAGTTTACAACACCTAAATCACCTGAGACTTTTAAAAATCTCTTTTTCATATCATCCCTATAAGGTACAATTGTATTTGTACCATGTTTAGATAATTTTGCTGATATATAACGACCTAAGAAACCTGATGCACCAAAAACTGTTGCGGTATAACCAGTTCTTGAAGACCGACCACCATGTCCAACAGCTACTTTTACTTTACCATTCCTCAAAATGTTAACATCAGATTTAATAGCTGGAGTATGTATACCTCTATAAGCTCTCAACATGATGGTTTGATGTAATGAGAATTGTAAACTTCTGGTTGGTGCAAAATTATGTTGGTACACGTCCTTGAGAAGTCTGCATAGACGATCAAGACATCTACTATCTACTGGTATGTCTCTATACTACAAATTGAAAGTAGATTGTGTTAAATTGATCGATAAATCTAAAAATCAATTATTACTATAATACTATTTGACTTGTATGTTCATTAGTTGTGATACAATTATTAGCTCTTATTATTCTTATCCTTTATAAAGTTATTTGAAGTATTTTTAGATCAATACATCTATATCACCAATAAGAACAAAGACATAGTTATGGTCATCAAACTTCATAATGTTTTTGGAATATGTCATTAATGTGCTGGGGTTAAAGTGGATTGAGATGATTTGATTACAAGAAATAATCTGGAGTCTTTCTAGTAACAGTTGGCTCACCCGGCCTCACACTTGGATCATATTGCAAAAATTGTCTATTATGTTGTTCATCAACCTCCATAATTGCAGCTTGATTACCACATCTATAACAATAATTTGGAGCAGAAAAAATTGTTACAACTGATTCTTGATGAGACCATGAATAACCTTCCATAACTAATTGATGAGCTCTAGCAATTAAACTTAAACCATTTGTATGATTAAATTGTTCTGATATATCCTGACCAAAAGTGAAACCGGCACCTCTTGGTGAAATTCCCCAACCTCCTCTATCATCTGGATCTGACCATAATAAATCACACATTGGACCTTCATGAGGAACTTCTTGAATTCTATTTAATTCTCTTACTTGATCTATTGTTTCAATCATTGGACTTAAACCACCATGCAAACAAAATATCCGATTATCTACTAAAGCTGTAATTGGTAAATAATCAAATAAATCTGTAAATATTTTCCATACTGTTGCTGAACCATATTTTCTTAAACATTCATCATAAAATCCGTAAACTTGAGTAATTTGTCTTGATTCATGATTACCTCTTAATATTGTTATTCTATTTGGGAATCGAACTTTCATGCAAACTAAAAATGAAACGGTTTCAACTGAATAATAACCTCTATCAACATAATCTCCCATGAAAAGATAATTTGTATCAGGACATGGACCTCCAATTTTAAATAATTCCATTAAGTCATGAAATTGTCCATGAACATCCCCACATATTGTAACTGGGACTTGTACTGGTTGGACATTTTCTTCAAATTGTAATACTTCTATTGCCATATCACATAGTCTTTTAACATCACTTTCTGATAATGTTTCACATTTTGATAACTTTTCAATCCATTCATCTAATTGATTTACTGATGTTATATCTAATTCTTTTTTTGTTCCCTCTGGATTTGGTTTAATACTTTCTGTTTTAATATGACTGTCTTCACTGACATCTTCCATTGGTGTATCTGTGTCTAAGTCCATATCGTCACGAAGAATAGGTAACCGTCTGTCTTGTATTCTTTAGTTTTGGCTCTCTCACCCTTTCGTTGGAGCGGACACGACATCGCTTAATGCGAACGATTGCGAGACTAGGAAAACAAATACTACAGATTTTGAATTTGTTCTAATATCATGTGACTGATTTGCCATTTGACATCAAAACATGTAACTCAACTAAATTTAGATTAGGTTTCTTTGTCTAAAAAAGGTCAGAAAACTCTTTTAAATCAAATTCTTGATATTGTAGCGAATCTATACTCTCAACTCTTTTAAACCATTCTTGTAATTCTTTGTCTTTATTTAGTAAGTCTATAATCAGATCATCATATTGTATCAATTCA
Organism: Glucitozyma multigemmis; assembly: GCA_030572295.1. Taxonomy (NCBI): domain Eukaryota; kingdom Fungi; phylum Ascomycota; class Pichiomycetes; order Serinales; family Debaryomycetaceae; genus Glucitozyma; species Glucitozyma multigemmis. Next base: position 907,928 of record JAJLZT010000001.1, read on the forward strand.
ATAACCAATTTTGAAAGTTGCAAAATTGAATAATTGACTTCACGACTATTGATTTGAATACCATATTTGATAATTTGTAGGAAATGTTTTGGTAAATGATAATTTATAGTTGTTAGTAAGGAGATATCATCAATCTTGATTAACTCACATAATCGATTTACAATATTGAGTAACTCAATTTCAATCGTAAGTGAAGAAAATTTACCATTATATAAGATTTTGAAATTGAGGAGATTTCTCAAGATTTCTACAGGTATTGATTCTTCATAATCCTGTTTGATTTTTAGTATCAGTTCATCAAAATCAAATGGACAATATTGAATATCAAACTTTTCAAAATTTGAACCAAAATCTTCAAAGTCAAATAAGTTATAAAAGGGGTTTTTATGTTCAAATGGACTCTTTCTACTCTTTAGACTTAGTACTTCATATTTTCTATCAAATGAAAATACCAAATAGAATCTCTCAGTGGTGAAAAGTTGTTGATATAATTCAAATGCTTTAGCTTGTGGGATTTGATTTGGATATCCAATTAGTTGATAATGAGTAATTGCCTTTTTAAGCATCATAAACTTATTTTCATCTTTATTCTCCAAGTTATAAAACCAACACAAATGAAGACATAAAACTGAAAGTTCATACTTTATGATTTGACATGGTTTTTGTAATAGTTGATGACATTCCAAAATTGAACTCATTTCAATTATTGTCAGACTTAAGAGACTTTTCAAATCTTTTAATTCTAATAAAGAAAATGGGATATTGAAGTTAGGTTGTCCTAAATTTTTCATATTTACAAGTTTTATAAAATTGGTTGCAACTAATAATAATAAAGATAGTATCACCAGAATATGACCAAGGGGTTCTATTTCATTAGATCTAAAGATTGCATAGTCTTGCTGTAGATCATCTTTATTGAAATATTCTTTATATAGTCTGATTTCATTATCAATATCAAACATTAGAGATGATATCAGAAAGTTACTTAATATGATTTGCAATTGTTGATCTTTAATCAATTTCAAAATTTGAATCCCAAGAGAACAAGGTATTTTAAATTCAAATTTGAAGAAGTTCTTTGAATTCGATGGGCTACTTCCGTATGGTTTTGATGGTTTTGAACTTCGTTTGCAAATATTACAAGGTTTATTAATATTACACCTCGAATTTCTCAGAGTACAACCATTATAAGACTTTGAGATGAACTCACGTTTGGACATTGATCTTTCTGATAAAGTATAAGATATCGTAGTTGTAACGGTTTTACCTATATCAGGTATGATACGATGATATACATGAAAAGCCGCAAGAAAAGTTGGAGAAAATGTAACGTTTCATTGAAAATTTTGTAACGTTACATTAGGGGAATAAAGATGGATTAGTGATAAATCAAGAAATGGCTAATATTTTTTCTCTCTCTCCCTCTATTTCATGGTTCCAGGTGAAATCTTTATTCTATTAGACTCAAAGATGAAAAAATCTGTTCTTTTAAATTCTTTATCGAAAAGCTTGGTGGCACTTTGTAGTGTTTAAAGTAAATTGCAATATGTAGACTATAATCATCAGGTGACTACAAATGCTTACAGTACTTGGTATTATAGCAATGCGTATTAACACAAGCTAGTATATCAACTCCTTAGGCCCAGTATTTGGTAAACCTTTAAACCTTCACATTCTCTGGTGGTTAGTGATATTCAAATTCAAATCTACTCAAGGAAACCCACCTCCTCTGATTACACCAAAATTCTGAATTTTTGTAAAATTTGTAAAATTTGAATTAAAGTTAACTTTAAAGCTACAAGACACTACAAGGATACTTTTAATAAAAAAAATCCACAAAGATGTATTCAAAACAATATACTCTATGTCGAAAGGTTTACAGTTGAACCAGATACACCAGTCCATGAATTAACAGTTGATTCAGTCAATGTAGTACCAAAAGAATCAGTAACTTCAACAATATGAATTTCAGTTTCAGTGAAAACTACAGCAGCTTTCATTGATGATGAAGTTGGTCTAGTGAAATAATCAGAAGAACCACCCGCTTGACCATCATGAAGAGTTGAAATCATTTTACTATTACCAGAATTTAACACTTCAAAAACATCAAATTCACCACAACCAGTAGTCCAACAAGAACAAGAAGCATCACCATATTGTAAAGTTCTAGGAATTTTTGCATTTAAAAACCAAATGGCTGGCATATCAGCATTAAAACCTGATGAAGAATCAGATGGCATTTCAAATTCAAAAACAAAGATTTTTTGTGCACCAGCAAAACCATGATAAGCTGGGATACCTGATCTATAATAACCACAAGAACCAGAGGTTGATGAAGAACCACATTGAGAACCAGAGAAAATACAGAATTCAGTATTTGATGCAATTGTTGTTTCAGACAAAATGACTGGTGATGATGAAGCACCAGTATTATCAGAATTTGCATAAGATAAAGAATTACCAAAAGCGGAAGACCAAACACCAGAGCCTGAACCACCGTAATTATTTAAAAATGTAACATTGGTTGCGGAACCTGGAGTATAATAAGCAACTCTATTCCAATCACCAGAATTTGTTGATGAACCAGTATTTGCAGAAGCTTGAGATGAAGCAACTGCTTGAGATGAAGATGGTGCATGAGCTGAAACAATTGAAGCAGAACCTGAACCAACCCAATTATTAACAACTGAATTACCATTTCCTGCAGCTGATGCGACTTGACCAGATGTAGTACTTGTTGTTGTAATTGCAGTTGTTTGAGCTTGTTCACCTTGACTAACAACAATTGTTGTTGTTACTTCAACAACTTGAGTTGCAGCTCTTTTATGTTTGTGATGTTTGTGAATCTCAGTTGAAGCACATTCTTCATCACGCTTGGCATTTGTTGAACCAGCAGGATAATAAACACCAAATTGAATTAATTTTAATGGACCTCTAAAGTGAACAGATAATTCTTCGTCTAAAGGTGAAAGATTACCTGAAAAGGATTTTGTTGATGAGGAACAAGTACCAGAAGATTCATCCATATTTGTCACATCATTATAAGAACCAGAAAATCCAACATTATTATAAGTAATTTTACTTACAGAATTACAATAATAATTACCTGATTCTTGAACACAAGATGATGCTTTAGCAATAGCTAAAATAAATGGTAATATAAATTTCATATTTAAAAAAGGAGTGACAATAGAAACAATTTCACAGTGAAGATAAAGGAGTGACAACTCTGTGATTAATTTCTAGTAAAGTTTATGTTTTTAAGGTAAAAAACTGTTATACAAATATGTTTCTACAAAAATGAAAGAAATTCGATATTCCTGGCCGAGATGAAATATATAACAGATTTAATGAAAAATCAAAAAAACACCTAAATAGCTATACCGAGAATATACAGGCTTAATTCCCAAGAGACGTGCAGAATTTTGAGAGAGCAAAAAAAAAAAAACAAACATCGAGACCCAGCTGGTTAACAATAGTTGAGAAGTATAAAATTATTGGTGAATTTTTTCAAAATTTGATAAGAAATATCGCCAATTAGTTTAAAAGGGGATAGAATGACTTTTTGTTATATAGGTAATTTGAATTTGTTTAAGGTTTTGTCTTGATGTTTCATATTAACAAGAGGTTTAAGCATCGTGATTCGCGTTTTCAAGCATGTACGTATTTGTATAGAAATCCCGGATATACTACATTAAGCATAATTTGCTGGTTTTATGCATTAAAATTACTTGTTATGTAATATTTTACTTGTTAGCTACAGCAATTTGTATTTACATTTAGCGAATTAGACTAAACAGGAATTCAAAGGGCATTAAACAGGATTTGATCAAACAGGCAAACACGGTGAGACTTGGGGAATTTATGATATGATTTAAAGTTATTAAGATAAAAAATGTCTTACTGTATATATTTAATTGGTTGCAAAGTATGAGATCATAGAAGTACTGTTTTTAATGTGATGTGCAAGGCTCAGCTAAGAGCGAATCTGAGCCTTGGAGTATTGACATTGAGATCAATATGGAAATTTTTTAAAAAAGACTACCCATTCCATTTCGTCAATATTCAATATGAGGGGTGTCGATCAAGAATTTATACATCTTCACGTATTTAAGATTTCAGTGTCATGACCAAATTTCTTAAAAGCCTTGTTGATGTTATCGAATACACTTGTATTTACCAATATGCACATTAGAGAAAAGCCATGGAGATTATTAAATTACTCCTAATATTCTGTAAGATGCAAGAAAGTATACGTAATCTATCTAAGTTTTGATCCAAGTCTTGAACACTAAATGTAACCTGGTTCGAATAAATCTCTTCATCTCTTCATCTCTCATCTATCTCTCGGCCCCACACTACTCTTTCTCGTATGCAAACCATAAATCTAAACTATTCAGATCCATTAAAACATCAATGTCAAATAATCCTTATGAAACAGTTAAACGTCAATCAAAAATTGATTCACAAAGAAGAGAACTTTATCAAAAGTATAATTCACCAAAAATTCTAATTAATGATGATCCAATTATACCAGATTATCCAATGTTTGAAACTATGAAAAAAACGGCAAATTATAATATGAAATTAGTTGTTGTTGGTGATGGTGGATGTGGTAAAACTTGTTTATTAGTCAGTTACGCTCAACAAAAATTTCCTGAAATTTATGTACCCACTGTATTTGAAAATTATGTTGCTAATGTAACAACACCAAATAATAAACAAATAGAATTAGCTTTATGGGATACAGCAGGTCAAGAAGAATATGATAGATTAAGACCTTTATCATATCCAGATGTCGATATCTTATTGATATGTTTTTCTTTAGATAATTTAGTTTCTTTACAAAATGTTAAGGATAATTGGTTTCCCGAGATTAGTCATTTTTGTCCAGGGATACCAATAATTTTAGTTGGTACAAAATCTGATTTAAACAATGGTGCAATTGATCCAGATTTACCAATCCAATTAGCAACTGAAATAAATGCAATTGGCTATATTCAATGTTCAGCTAAAACGATGTTTAATATTAAAACTGTATTTAATTTTGCATTAAATCATTTCCAAAAACATATGGAAATGCAAGAACAAGTTGAAAAATCTAAAAATCGATTTTCAATGGCATTTAGTCATTCTAGAAATCAATCAAGTATTTCAAAAACTTCAAATAATAGAAAAGGTCATTTTAAAAATACTTCATATGATTCGACCATTCTTCTAGATCAACCTTTAACTGATGATAATTATGTTTCAAATCCTTATGGATCATATACTCCAAGTCCAAATCCTTATGATAGAAATGATGAATTTGAATTTATGAGAAAGGATAAAAAGAAAAGGAAAAGGTGTGTTTTATTGTAGGGAAGGTTTATTTGAGAGAGAGAAGATGTGTTTGGGAGAGGAAGGGTGTGTTATATCATAGCGGTATGGAAAGACATCCATGAGTTACGTAATACTTATAGACATTGCATATAATCTGTAGATACCTATCGCGATTTCTTCACGTGTATTCATCCATGTCAAGAAGAGTAATAAAGAAAGAAGAAGTGCAACAATTAGTACCTGAAGCAGGTACTTACTCAACAGATCATTATAAATCAAAACTTTCACCCATCAGATATAAAATTCGACAATTTTTAATACCTATTATTCAATATGAAACAACTATATTGGCAAACTTACAATCAAGAGTAAGACATCCAATCTTAGATTTTTACTTTGCTTGGACAGCAAATATGGCATCTCATACCTTTTATGTTTTAATGTTACCAATACCAATCTGGTTTGGTTGTAATGAATTATCAAGAAATTTGATACAAGTACTTGGTTTAGGTATTTATATAACTGGAAATATTAAAGATTTCTTATGTTTACCAAGACCAAGATCACCACCACTTCATAGAATAACAATGTCTTCTTATACGACTCAAGAATATGGTTGTCCATCAAGTCATTCTGCAAATGCAACTGCAGTTACTTTGATATTATTAAGTCAAATTTATGAATTTAAAGATAATTTTGCTTCAAATTGGACTTTGGGACTTTCAGTATTTGGTCTGATATTATATGCGATTTCTCTTATACTTGGTAGATTGTATTGTGGTATGCATGGATTTGTTGATGTTATAATGGGTTCAAGTATTGGTGGAATCATATTTTCGTTTAGATATTTTTGTGGACCAATATTTGATAAATGGCTTTTATTAGATCATAATTTTTCAATTCTTGGAAAGATTTTAACTCCCTTATTTATAACAATATCATATGTTTCATTAATACATTTCCATTCAGAACCAGTTGATGACTGTCCATGTTTTGATGATTCAGTAGCATTTATTGGAGTTTTACTTGGAATTGATATAAGTATGTGGTTAGCATTTTTAAGACAATCTGATCCAAAAGAGTTGGGTAATATTATATATTTTAATTTTGAAGAATTTGGTTTATTAAAGACTATAGCAAGAGTTTTACTTGGTGTAACATTAGTTGTTATATGGAAGGCAATATCAAAACCAGTTATATTTACAATCTTGCCACCAATTTATAAACTCATTGGTATTAACATTCCAAGAAAGTACTTTACTTCAACTGCTCATACACAAAAAACAACAAGACAAATCAGATCACAATCAGTTTCAAATATGTCTAATGATCCTCCAATTGGTAATATTGATCAGTTATTTAAAGGAATGATTGAACATGAAAAAGTTGAAGAAGTTGGACCAGAAACTGAAATTGATTATATTGCAATTGCTGATTATAAACATCAATCGGAAGAGAAGACATCAAAATTTTTAAATGATGTACCACAAACAAGTGGTGTTTTTAAAGCAAGGTATGATGTTGAAATTGTTGGCAGGTTAATAATTTATTCTGGAGTTGCAACAACAACTGTCTGGGGATTTATAATATTTTCATATCTATTTGGATTAGATTAGGTGAGAGAGAGAGATATGTAGTTGTATGTAGAGTAGGGTAATGAGATTTTGATATAATGAGTAGCTTGTATAGTTTTAGTTTGTATACTGGTCTCTGTATTCTTATTCATTGCGCTCATCACAATTATGATGATCTGAATAAAGTGTAGATGGAAATATCAGATTGGATGAAATGCTCAATAAGGATTTGTTTATAAGAATGTTGGTGTGATTTACCAAACTATTATAGAATAGCAACACTAACAAAACATCAAGTCATCATATATAAGTCAACACCACTAGCCACAACTAAACCAGCTGCAACCGTTTAATCCACCCCACGACTTCACAATCTCAATTTAAACATTTGCAACCATTTATGTGACACAAAGTTCAAGAATTTAAGGTTATAGTTACAGTGTCTTCTTATTGAATACCAATAAACTTCATAGTAAAAAGAACCGATAAGATAATGGATTATTCTGTTAATGGGGCACCATTTGTATCAATTGACTCAGAGTTATTACTGCTGTATAAACCTATACAAAACGTTATAAATGAATTACTACTACAAATTAATCTATTAAATAGTAGACTTAACACTTTTCAATTGAATAATGAGTCAAGAATGAATTTAGTCAATTTAAAAATCGAAAATAATTCACAGTATATATTGGAAAAGCTTGATTCTCTAATGTTAAAAGTCAATGAATTATATCAAAGAGAAAATCTTATGAAAAGTAATACAAATGGCGATAAAAAGTCCAATGATAAGGTATTAGAAGTATTTAGTAAACACCTTACCAATTTAACAAAAGATATTCAAGTTTTAGATAATGTGGAAGAAGTAAATTCTCAGTTTAGTGAAATAGATTCAAAAAATGTAAAGGCAATTACAAATGAGATTTCTGAAAAAAGAGTTCATTTCCAAGATGATCATGACAAAGAATTTCATGAGGTTCAAAAGTCATCGAAATCAATTGAGAATCCACCAAATTTACAACTAGTGAGGTTAACCGAACAAGAATCAAATTTTGTTCAAATTTATAAAAAAGATGATACTTTATATTTAACCCCACCAGCTTTCTATGCATCGAATTTTTCACCACCAAGTTCGGTATCCACTTCATCACAAATTCCATTTATAAGTCCAAGCGAAAGTAATAGTTCTCATTCATCTGATACATTTGAACGATATAATCCAAAAAATTCAAGTCATGTAACAAAATTTGGACAAAAGCCAAAGATTAAACAATGGCCTTTAGAAAAAGCTTTGAAAACCGTAGGTGATATATGGAGAGAATATCGATATGGTATAAATGAAAAACCTCCCTTAATTGAATTGGAACAAAAATATTTATCAAAATGGAGAAGTGAATCACAACTGAGAACTTTTCTTCGAAGGAAAAAACTTTATAATGCAATTGAATTAGCTATATCAAAAGGGTATTCCGAAGCAGAAACCATAAAAGAATTCGAAGATTTTAGAACTTACTATAAAGATGGTGAAGTCAAAAAACGACCTATAATTTGGTTATTAGAGAATATTCCTGAAAAGTATAAGAATAAAACTCCGTCATGAAAGCGTTCGTTAGGTTGAATGTAAGGAACTTTTTAACGATACTTTAAAGTTTCATTATTCAAGTCATTATGATTTTGTTCTTGAGTTTTGATAATTGATTGCTTATTAAGGTTTCGTTAAAGTTATGAATAGCGTAACATTGCTAAGGAATGTGATGGCTGTTAACTGGAAGTTGTTCATGAGCAAGAGACTCTTGCTACACTTTGTGAATCACATACTGTACAACCTCAATTCGGTCCAACAATTGGTCAATGAGCTCAAATTTTGACCACCTTTCAGCCCTCAATACTTCCTAAATCCTTATTCTCCCCTCCATATTGCTATATAGATTATCTAGCTATATTTATTCAAGTAGAGTTTATAGATCTACTTGATTGTATGTCAACCATCAGTATTAAACGTATTACAATCAGCACTGTATATAATCAATAGTCCATATATTCTTCATAGATACGATGAGATGAGATCAATAAAGATGACAGAAACTGAGGACACATTTAAAAGAAGAGTTGAAGAAACCGAAATAAAACCTCAGGTTAAAAAACCAAAAATTTCTAGAAGAAAATATAAAGCAAAAGAACTTGACCCAACTGCTCCATTAGGTATATTACAATTTGAGATCAAAGAGATATGTGGAGAAAGAGGTTTAACACAAGATCAAGTATCAAATGATATGAAAGAAATACTTAATAATGAAGAGATTGAATCAAAACAACATAGAATTGTCGAAAATGTCAAAATACTCAAGCTTAGTTCAAATGGTGATGGTATAGCTTTAATATCACATCCATTTAAGCAAGATGGATTACAAATTTGTATAGTACCATTTGGGTTACCAGGAGATGAATGTAAGATTAAGGTATTCAGGTCGCATCCTTTATATGTTGAATCTGATTTACTAGAAGTTATCAAAGGCTCAAAAGAAAGAGATGATTCATTGATAAAATGTCGTTATTTTGGTAAATGTTCAGGATGTCAATATCAAGATGTAGGTTATGATCAACAGTTAGTATTTAAAAGACAAACGATTGAGAATGCTTATAAATTCTTAGCCCCAACATTAATTTCATCTGGTCAATTACCAAAAATTAGTGATACTCAACCATCACCAATAATATATAATTATAGAACAAAATTAACACCACATTTCAATATGCCTAATACAAAGAAAGAACTTACAACTGCTCCATCTCTTGGATTTGGGGCAAAAGGTAGACCAAAATGGAGAAATACTGATGGTGGTGATTATTCGATTCTAGATATAGAAGAATGTATTATAGGTACACCTATAATAAATAAAGGGATGGATAATGAAAGGAAAAAGTATTTGAAAGAATTTAACAAGTATAAGAAAGGGGCAACAATACTTCTTCGTGAAGATACAAATCTTGAATCAGAGAATTTAATTGGTTCAAAAGACGAACAAGGGGTTGTATCAATAATTGAGAATGACTCAAATGGAACCAAAACTTATAGTACATGTGTTACAAACTCAAGACAAATAGTAAAAGAGTATATAAATGGATATTCCTTTGAATTTTCTGCTGGAGAATTCTTCCAAAATAACAATTCCATCTTACCAGCTGTCACAAGTTATGTCAAGGATAACTTACAAATTCAAGGACTGAAAGAAAATGAACCAAATTATTTAGTTGATGCTTATTGTGGCTCAGGATTATTTAGTATAACCTGTTCAAGTAATGTATCTAAAGTTATTGGAGTTGAAGTTAGTGCTGATTCAGTCAAATTTGCTGAAAGAAATGCAAAAAACAACAAGATTGAAAATGCAAGTTTTATAGTTGGTAAAGCAGAGAAAATATTTGGAAACATTGAAACTCCATGTGATAGAACTTCAGTTATATTAGATCCACCAAGAAAAGGTTGCGATGATGTTTTTCTAAATCAATTATCAGAATATAATCCTGCTAAAATTGTTTATATAAGTTGTAATGTTCATTCACAAGCAAGAGATATTGAATGGTTTATAAATAAAACTGAAAATGGCTCAAAATATGTCATTGAAAGTATTAAAGGGTTTGATTTCTTCCCACAAACACATCATGTTGAAAGTGTTGCAGTTTTAACTAGAGTATAATATATAAGAGTTGAGAATGCAGTGTAGTGTTGCAGCCATCGCAGCCATTTGATATGTCATTTAGGGCTAAGCCCTAATGATTTAATATTTCTCCTCGCACTACAATTTTTTTTCAGGTGTCGCGGCAAGACTGAAAATTTTAGATTCTTCTTACAGTTGGTTGATTTCGAGGTCTTACTAAGTTTAAGAATAAACATACAAGATGGAAAACGATAAAGGTCAATTAGTCGAATTATACGTCCCAAGAAAATGTTCTGCTACCAACAGAATTATTAAAGCTAAAGATCACTCATCTGTTCAAATTAACATTGCCAATGTTGATGAAGAAGGTAGAGCTATTCCAGGTAACAACACCACTTATGCTTTAGGTGGTTACATTAGAGGTAGAGGTGAAGCTGATGATTCTTTGAACAGATTAGCACAACAAGATGGTTTATTAAAAAATGTCTGGAGTTATTCCCGTTAAGTTAATGTGGATGTATTGACTGTGTATATCTAATAATGAAAATAGACTGAAATTACTTTAGTTTACGTACAAAGATTGTAGGTTGTGATGTAGAGTTCAAATTTGTAGAAATTGAAATTGTAACTGAAGAGAAGGATGTCTTACATAAGCGAGATTATCTGTAGGAGGATCCTTATCCTGTATTAAGTATAAGTGGGGGAAATTAAGAGATCAACAAATACATTATCACCTCGTCATAGATAGTAGATCCACTTATAGATACTTTCAATGTCATTTGCCGTCTTCACTCTTCTTTATGATACAGAATACCTTCCTGGAACTCTTGTTTTAGGACATGCAATTAAAATAATTGATCCTAATATAACCCTTGGTGTTTTGATTGATAAGTCAAAGTTTTCAACCTCTCAATTAAAACTTTTGAAGAATTTTGATGATATCATTGATGTATCACCAATAGAACTGAAATTAATTGACAGACTTAGAAATGACTTGAAAAGACCGGAATTAGCAAAGACCTATACCAAAATTCATCTTTGGTCTTTAACAAATTATGATAAGATTTTATATCTTGATTCAGATACTTTACCAAATACTAATGCAAAATCCCTGGTATTGGAATTACTCAATATCAAGTTTGATAAAGGTCAAATCCTTGCAGCTCCTGATAGTGGATTCCCAGATATTTTTAATTCAGGAGTTTTCGTAATTCAACCAAATCTTGGTGATTACAACAATTTAAAGAAATTAATTGTAGAGTCCGATGGTGAAGAATCATTTGATGGTGCTGATCAAGGATTATTGAATCAGTATTTCAACTCAGAACCAAATTGGGTTGAAGAAATCGCTGAAAAAAAACAAATTTCAACTAAATGGATTAAAGTTCCTTTCTTATATAATGTAACACCATCAGCTCAATATGAATATTATCCAACTTTAAGACATTTTTCTCAACAAGTTGGTTATCAAAATTGTGCTTTAAACTATTTTAAAACTGAACAAATCAAATTAGTTCATTTTATTGGGCCCAATAAACCTTGGAAAGGTAATGTAAGTGTTGAATGGGATGCCAAATGGCAAGATATTAAAGATGAAGAAGTTGAAGAGGGATTAAGTGTTGAATTAGAAGAAATGGTTGTTATTGATGAACCAAAGGAAGAAATTGTTGAAATTGTTGAAATTGTTGAAATTGTTGAACCTCCAAAAGTAATTGAACCAATCTTTCCTTGGGAAAGTAAGCAAAGGGTTGCAGAAAGGTATTTTGAAGATGACTAATTGTTTTATTAATGGTCAAGTGTATTTTAATATAATTGATGATCTCTGGAACCTAAATTTCGCAACCAATTTTGAATTGAGGTATTACTTCCAAGTTTTCTGGGAAAGAAGGAGGAGATAAAGAAACTAGTGATACATTTAGTTACATTTCAAACATTTCAAACATTTCATCTTCATCCCCATCTCTTCATCGTATTTAATCATCTTGCTCATTTGACAATATTTCGTAAGTTACCCGGCCGTGAAAAATTTTCCCTACTCCTGATCTCAAACTACTTCTCATCGATCTCATTACACACAAAAAACATGTCTGAAGGTATTACTGAAATTGACAGTGGTTTAATCGAAACTAACTACGATAATGTCGTATACTCATTCGATGATCTTAACTTAAAACCAAATATTATTAGAGGTATCTTTGGTTACGGTTACGAATCCCCATCAGCCATTCAACAAAGAGCTATTTTACCAATCACTGAAGGTAGAGATGTTCTTGCTCAAGCTCAATCCGGTACTGGTAAAACTGCCACTTTCACCATCTCTGCTTTACAAAGAATTGATGAAAAGGTCAAATCTACCCAAGCTTTAATTTTAGCTCCAACTAGAGAATTAGCTTTACAAATTCAAAATGTTATCACTCATATTGGTCTTTACTTAGATGTTACTGTCCATGCTTCTATTGGTGGTACTTCAATGCAAGATGATATTGATGCTTTTAAATCAGGTGTTCAAATCGTTGTTGGTACTCCAGGTAGAGTTTTCGATATGATTGAACGTCGTTATTTCAAAACTGAAAATGTTAAGATGTTCATCTTGGATGAAGCTGATGAAATGTTGTCATCAGGTTTTAAAGAACAAATCTACAATATCTTCAGATTATTACCTGAAACTACTCAAGTTGTTTTATTATCTGCTACTATGCCACAAGATGTTTTAGAAGTCACGACCAAATTCATGAATAACCCAGTCAGAATTTTAGTTAAAAAGGATGAATTAACTTTGGAAGGTATTAAACAATTTTATGTTAATGTCGAACAAGAAGAATTCAAATTTGATTGTTTATGTGATTTATATGATTCTATTTCAGTTACTCAAGCTGTTATTTTCTGTAACACCAGACAAAAAGTTGAATACTTAACTACCCAATTAAAAGGTCAAAACTTTACCGTTTCAGCTATCCATGCTGATTTACCTCAAAGTGAAAGAGATACTATTATGAATGAATTTAGATCAGGATCATCACGTATTTTGATTTCTACTGATTTATTGGCTAGAGGTATTGATGTTCAACAAGTTTCTTTAGTTATCAATTATGACTTACCAGCAAATAAAGAAAACTATATTCACAGAATTGGTAGAGGTGGTCGTTTTGGTAGAAAAGGTGTAGCTATCAACTTTGTTACAAACAATGATGTTGGTATGATGAGAGAAATTGAAAAATTCTACTCTACTCAAATTGAAGAATTACCATCTGAAGTTTCTACTTTATTCAATTAATTGTTATTATATATGATAATGTAAAGATTTTGTAATACTATGTAGCGTGGAAGAGTGAGAAGAGTGTGTACGTCTATAATTTGATACCTGTATATCTCAATCAGTTCATAGATATGAGTTTTATAATACCTGGATCATACCCTACTGATGAACCTGAAATCTTTAAAGGACCAAACGGAGTTACAGCTGCTACTCAAGTCATTGAATTAGAAAGTATCAAAATTTTTAATCAAAAACAATACTCTGTAAATAAGTTACGATATCAAAAACATCTAATAAGTCAACTAGAGAAACTTGTTTATCTACTAATAGGATATCAATTTATAAAATACTGTTACTCAGCATGTTTAATACCGGTGATTTTACATATATCAATGCAACGAATTCTAAGCTGTGATTCAATAATTGAGTCATCAAGTGGGATGTTAGGGATATTACAAATTATAAGAAGAAGGTACTTACAAAATAATGATTCAAGTTCAATGGATGTATTTATGCAAAAGTTAATACGAAGAATTTGTCTTTCTTTATATTTAAAGACATTGATTTGTATTGGTTATCATTATATATTTGTAAATTCATGGTTAATACTGATTTTAAATAGACAAGAACTTAATTTAATTTCAAATGGAACTTGGTGGTTTATTTCTTTTATTGGAGAAAGTGTTCCAAATGTTTCTTTAGACGATACAAAGACTCAAAAGTTGATTTCTTTAGGACTACCTGGTTTAATCATAACGGACTTGATGATTTTAGGTATACAATTAATTTTATTTCAAAGTATATTTAAACAATCAACTATAAGTCATTTAGGAAGAAGATTAGATGAACCAGATATTAATGTTATTCAAGTAAATGGTGAAGGTAAAGAAGAAGGAGAAGCAGGGTTGATTTTGAATATAAAGATGTATGAATCATTAGAATGGAGTTCTTATTTGATATAGGAAGTGACGATATAGGGAGTGACGATATAGGTATTTATATTAGTTATAGGTGTTTGTATAGGTTTATAGATTTCTCCCATATATGTATACGAATACACTCCGATCTTTGTCAACTCGCGTTTTGCTTCGGATCACGATGCCTTTGAATTGGACTCACCGAGCTTTACCAAATAAAAAATGGCTTGAAAGACCATTTAAATTATATTCTCCTCAAAAGGAATCTCTAGATTTAAAAACAGTATTTACTCTGCATCAATTAGCTGGTTTTGATATCATGGAATCTTTAAAGAATAATCCATCAGAAACCGAAATTAAAGAGGTTTGTAATTTAATAGTTACACCATCGAATATGAATGAACCACCAGTTTGGGTTCAAAATCTAGATTGGTTTCAACTCGAACAAAGACATTTTCACACCAATCCACTGTCATTTCAAACAGCTTTCGATGCTCTATCTAATGAAAACAAAAAACTAATAAAACCAGAATGGCAATCGTTTAAAGAAAGAATTGAAATTTGGAAACAATATGAAATTGTTGAATGGACTAAAAGGAATACGGAAGAATTTAACATCTATAAATTTTCCGGTTTAAAGCCATGGGAAATTGTTAGAGATAAAATTCATAGACGAGAGCACCTTCGGAAAAAATTACCATTTGAAATTGACATTTACGACAGACTAATAGAAGAGGCGTTTGGTGGTCATTATAGAGGTAGATTAAGACAATTTCATGCTGATATTCTAAAAGAAACTGGTATAGATCATCTGCGTATGGAAATATATCAACTTTTTCATAAATTAGATAAAGATATAAAAGATGTTTATGAAAAGAATGATGTCAATCAATTAAGACTAAAGTATTTTCGTAATAGATTAGAAGACCGAAAAGCGTTTTTAAATAGATTCCATCAAGATCAATTTGACTTTGATTTGGTAATAAAGGATTGGACAAAAAATATGGAGAAAGGTCGGGCACAAGAATCACCAATTTTTTTACCAAGACTCAAAGAATACAGAAAACTCGATATAAAGACTGGGATTGTAATGAATTACATATTCAAGTTTAATGAAGAAAAAGGATTTGATTGGGAAAATCATATCGATAAAAGATTATTTATAGGTAGAGGTTATCTCACAAATTTTGTTGATCTATATAATAAGAAACCAGTCATTATTAGGGTGAAGTGATCCGCGAAACACAATCAAGATTCACAAATGTCAAAGGTAAAGAATAATATATCAAGTTTGATTTCAGCATGGAATACTGATATTAAGAGTCTTGAAAAGCAAAAACCTTTAGTTCAAGTTGAAAAGGTAACAGTTGAAAGAACGATGCAAAAGTATAATAATGTAATAGAAGAATTAAGTTGTTTAATGGATGAAATCGAAATAATAATTGGTGAAATTGAGGATGGGGGGAAGTGAATTTTGGTGTAAAAATAGATGTTTGTAATGCCACTTGATGTATCTTTGGGGTGATTGTAATGGTTGCAAGGTTGCGACAACGAGAAATTGAGGTTTGGTGAGAAGGAACTTAGTGAGGAGAGGAGAGCTAAAAGGAGAGCTTAGAGAGGTTCAATATCAATTTATAGATTCAACTTATATCTACTTTGTGTTTAAACTTCAATGCTTAGTTTTAGTTTGTACTTGTAGCATCACAATGCGAAGCGTCGCTTGCAGTTTGGTCAAGACTGACAGCTCTCGCTCATTGTAATTTATTCAGAACTAACTAACAAATAATTACAGCGTCGCTCGCAGTCTGATCACAACTGATTTGCAGTTGTTGCCAGTTAGCTTATAGATGTTCTCAGCTCTTAGCTACTTTACAATTGGCACCTCATCGCAGTTCTAGCGTCGGTGTTTCGCAATTCTGTGCTACCTTTTCTGTCAATTTATCACTACCTTGTACGCAACTGCTTCGCAATTGTTCCCATATTGCGTTTGTAATCGCACGCGTAAACTTACATCGCGACGCGCTCATCTCATCCATCAAACCTCATCTTCATCAATGTCCGATTTCAAAAAACAAAAAACTGAAACAACTTTAAAAATCTTTTTACGTTCAGACAATGCAACAATTCCAACAAAAGGATCGGACTTAGCTGCTGGGTATGATCTTTATGCATCAGAAATTGGTGACATCCCAGCAAAAGGTCAAGGTATTATAAGTACTGATTTAACTATAATTGTTCCAGAAGGAACTTATGGTAGAGTTGCACCAAGATCAGGTTTAGCTGCAAAACATGGTATTTCTACTGGAGCTGGTGTTATAGATGCTGATTATAGAGGTGAGGTTAAAGTGATTTTATTTAATCATAGTGATAAAGATTTTAAAGTTGAAAAAGGTGATAGAATAGCTCAATTAGTGTTAGAAAAGATCTTGACTCCTCCAATTGAATCAATCACAAAAGAGCAACTTGATGTTACTTTAAGAGGTGAAGGAGGGTTTGGATCAACTGGTACAAATTAATATACAATAGACGAAGTCTTATATTTATTCTCTATTTCTTTTCCTCTTTCGTTTCTTTTGAAAGCTTGTCATTTGAAGCTATTTCATGTTTTTTAGCTACTTTAACCTCATCTTTATTTTCTTCATCTTGCTCAATCTTCATACCTTCAGATGCTGTATCTTCATATTCATCCAAATTTATCTCATCTTTAAGTTTATTAACAGTATCTTTTTCTCTTAAATTCTCTTCATTAATCAATTCATCCTGTTCTTTCAAAATATTCAATTTTAATTTAGAATCATCAGATAATTCTAATTTAGCAACATTATAAACTTCATCAGGAATTGATGATAAAACTGCTAAAAGAGCATCATAATAGGTTTCAATAGAATGAGAGTTATCTCCATATGTGTATGTTGATGATAAAATCAATAAAGTTGATGGGATTTTTTGTCTTAACCTCAAGTCTAACCAAGTTTCTAAATCTTCTCTTAATCTTGCTGGTGAAACATCAGTAGTTTTGATACCTCTTTGACTACATGCCATTTGTAATTCTGTGATACTTAAGGATTGAACACCTTCATAATCAATAGCTTTATCATCCTTGATGATTCTTAATAATCTATGTCTTATTTGATAACGTAAAATAGAATCAGTTCCAAATGGTCTTAATGACATGTATTTTGCCATTGCAACAAGTTGAGACCTTGATAAGTTATCTAATACTTGATCATTTCTAAACATTCTTGCTACCTTGATTAAATGATCTCTTGTTGGATCTGATCCATTAGAGATTATATGAAAGAATGAAACGAATTGCTCTTTTTCTTCTTCTGTAATTTTCTTACTTAATTTCAATCCCCCTTCTTCCATAGTCTTTTTTATGTATTCAGAAGTTGATTGTCTAGTTTTAGATAAACTTAGTCTTTTTTTCTTTCTATCAGTTTTTGATTCATAAGTTGATGGTAATAAATTAGGGAAGATTTTTAAAGCTACTGGTAAAAGCAATTCAGCAAATGGTATAATTAAGAACATTGAAAATGGTACAAGTCTTGCAACATCTACAATTGTTCTTTGTAATTGATGATTTTCCCTACGACTCAATCCATAACCAGCGGCTAATTTGAATAGTAATTTTGTACTTACTTTTACTTCATATCCAAGTAATTTTGTTCCATCCCAATAATGTTGTGCTTCATGTTTTACTTTCTCCCATAATGTAAGTTTTTTTTCAACTTCTTTACTTACTTCTTTACCTTCACTAGTTTTACCTTTTTTCTCTGGTTCTTCCTTTTTGGGCTCCACAGGTTTAGTTGAGTTATATCTAAGTACAGTTATTACTGATCCTGGATTTCTTTTACGGATTATATAAGGTCTATAACTCGTTTTAAGTGCTGATCTTATCAAAAATCCACTAGCTCTATTGATTGAAAACCCTCCAGCTTTAGAGCTATGAAGTATAAGTCTATTCATATCCTTGAAGATGATAACTTATATACTTAATACAGAAATGCCGAAGATATATGGATTTAACTGGCTTCGGTTTTAAAGCTTACTTTGTCGAAATTTTCAATGGCAAGTATTTTACAGGTTAAATAAAATTATTTACAGTTTAGAAAGAATTAAGCCTATAAGTTTTACATTTTATGTCAATTAGCTGGTCGTGGATATAAAAAAATTGACACGGACAGGAATTGAACCTGCAACCCTTCGATTTGGAGTCGAAAGCTCTACCATTGAGCCACCGCATCCTTTCTTGATGAAGAAGTGGTGTTATGTAGCAATGAAATCTATCTTGATAATCTACATCTCCTAAAACCATCACCTTTCTTCTCTTTCTGAATCTTTACAGCATTACTGATTTAAGTCTAAGAACCCCTTACATCTTCTACACTTGAAAATTTACCCTGAACAAACCTCTCATGAATATACTATGTTTACTATTTTCTATAATTATTGTAATATATAGAAAAAACGAATATCTAAAACCACACCCTAAACTTTCATTATACATTCACTCGTCATCATGTTTTTGAATAGTAGCTTGTTCTTTAGATTCACCATTTACTCCAACAATTACAATCCTGTCAACTAAAGTATGCAAATCCTCATCGTCACCATCAATAAAAAGTGTTAAACTATGTACTTTTTGAAACCTAACATACTTTAGTTTAATCTCAATCCATTCCTCTTCATCAATCTCAATAGGTTGAATATGAGTTGCATTAGTATCACTTGAAGCATCATCAAAACTTGGAATACTATTTTGATTTGGCCACACTTTGATTAGATTTGGTACTTGAATTTCATTTTCAAACACATCATCATCAAGTTGTATACCTTCACGATCAGCCTTTTCCTTTTTACCTACCTTTAGTAAAATTGAATGAACTTTTGAAATATTCAATAATGGAATTAGGAATAACATTTGAGAGTCAGCATCTGAATATACACTGGGTTTTTCAGATAACTTAAAGAGGTTTTTGATATCATTTCCAGAGTAAAGAGGCATTGCATTTAAGGCTTCAAATTCACCAAATGCAATATATTGATTCAAAGTTTCAAATCCTCCAGGAATGTACTTTGACAACTCTTTCTCCTTTGGTTTATCTAATATCAGACCATTGCCTTTTCTATCAGGAGAGCCAAGAGCCTTTTGACTTGTTTCGTCCAATTTTTTCATCAATTCAGGTATATTTGCTCCAGTTACTCTACTTATTTCCTTACCTTTCTCTAAAATTATAAAGGTTGGAATACTCGTAACTTGAAAATTTGTAGCCAATTCTCTTTGACTGTCTAAATCAACTCTAACAAATTCAATCTTTTTATATTTACTATCACTGGATTCATATAACTTATCAAGTAACGGTTTGATTGCCTGACACGGACCACACCAAGTAGCAGTAAAATTTGCAAGTAAAAAATCATTAGATTTAGAATACTTTTCAAAATCTGCTGAACTCTTAACAAACTGAATCTTGGAACTCATGTAGTCAATTTTGCTAATTTGGTTGTAAACTCCTTCAACATTATAAATTACAAACTCAAGGTAGGGTAACTTTTAAATACATACCTTACCCCAGATCATTATGAAATATCAGTGTATGACTTCTTCTACAAAAGATCGAAAAGGAAGTCTACAAGCTCATGATCTACTATCTATTCATGATAATAACAATAAAGAATCAAGAGGTCGTACGAGAAAATACATAAAATCAACAAAATCAGCAAAATCATCATTTGATTTTGAACTTGATTCTGACTTATCTTTGGAAAAGTATGGGGATACATCAAGAGAAACATCTGTAGCACCTGAATCTATAAAAAAAGCAAGGCATCTAACTGCTCTTCTATTGGATTCAAAAAAATTTAGTACAGATTTAGTTGATCCGCTAATATCAATATCTGAAGGTGATCCCAGTTTAATAGACAGTAGGAAGATCTCACAAAGTACATTTATAAGAGCAGAAAAAGTCAAATCAGCTATAGGATTGAAATATACGACAATACAACAAATATATGAAGTATCACAAAATACGTCACTAAATAAACATAAAGGAGTAGTTGGTGTTTATAATCCAATACAGCTAATACGAAATCGTCCAATTAGAAAAAAGTATAATGAGTTCCCAAAGCATTCTTTAATTAAGGCATTACCTTTAGCATCAAATGCTTTTAGTTATCATAATAGGGGATCTCATTCTAGAAAACAATGGAAAATGTTATGGGCAGTAGAATTGAATGAGTTGATTACTGATGATACATGGAGAAGTTCACATTGGCATGAATTAAAGAATTCTCGTGGTGAATTATGGTTCCCCGATAAAACTCTCAAGCGATATAAACTTCGTAAAAGATTACATGATAAATTATTTAGTGAATCAGACTCAGAAAGTTTTAATTCTTCATTACCAGAAGAAATTCATGATTCACTGTCTGATGATTATATTAAATTCACAACAAAGGCTAAAAAGAAAAATTCGTTTTTAAAGCCTGGTTCAGTATCAACCCATGAGATTAATGATGTTGGTGATGATTCGCGGGTAGAATCTCAAGAAGATATACAACAAGTTGAAGCAGCTTCACTGCTTGTAAATATAAATTTCAAGCCTTTAGAGGCAAGATCTTTAGAGCATGAAGATGTTAATGAAAAGAAGTTACTCGAAGAAGAAAAACGTTTAGAGGAGATGAATACTATTGGCAAAAATCTTCAATTTTTGAAGTTTATCAATGAAATAAAATATGAGAAATCAGCTTTGATACGACCAGAATATATAAAGAAAACTATTCAATTGCTTGATAATTTAAATAGGACAGAAATTCCACTTGTAATGTCAAAATTGGAAGATATGAATGATGAATGTCTTGCAGCTTATGAACTTTTATATATGGGATTTATGAATGAATTGAAGTCAGTTTCAAATATGATAAATGATACTTATGCTGTCAAAGTTGATAATCTATTAAGTTTAACCGATAGATCGATTGGTGAGATAAATACCTCTTTATCTTTAGAAGTACGGAAAATCAGAGAAAAATTGGATAAAGTCAACATTTCGTTATTTGAAAGCAGAATAAGTAGTACAATTCTGGAAGCTGAGATAATGTTGAAGAATGATAGAGATGATAATAAATTATTGTACATGTTTTTGGAAAATTTAGTAGTTGTTTTGTTGAGGTTCATTTGGGTAATTGCAAAAGTCTATCAATTTGTTTTGAAAATTTTCAAAGCAATCTGGCTGGTTGTCAGCTTTTTCATATTTTGATGGAGGTGGTATGGGTCTTGAGGGAATGAAAGTGGCGTTGAGATGAGACAAAGATGAAATGGCGTTGATATTATTTGCACCCAAATCGTGTCTTACCCAATAACACGTCGTGAATAATCTCAAATTGAAAAGGTTAATCAATGCAAAGAAGATCTATAGCTATACTACGTAAGTGATTTGTCCTTGAAATTCCTTGATTCATACTAATTTTAGAGAAAATTGATTCAACAATTGAACAAATTCTTCAAAGATTTCAAGACATCTTTGATCTTTCAGTAATTCATGATAAATCAAAAGAAGCATTAGCAGTTGATTCCCTTACAATGGAATCAGATGCTCTAATAATAATAAAATTATGCGAAGACTTGTTAACAATTACAAGAAGTCTTAAAGAGATTTGGTGCCTAGGGACATTAAAAATTGAGAGTGAGAAGCAAACTTTTGATAACGATGTGAATTTAGTATTTGAAAAGTTCAATGCGTTAACAGATCAAATTGCAAAATTTGATAACTAGACCGCTTACTGTCATATTTTCTTACCAATAGGAGATCCTACTCTGGAAGTTTCCGGAGATTCAATGACTTTCTCTTCAAACATATTTACGAATTTTTGAACTTTACCAACTTTTATAAATCTGAAATTCTTATCTTTCTTAATGTAAGATGGAACAGAAGAATTACTATTAAAAGCATAGGGTAGATCTGAATGTTCATCTTCATGACTTATTATTGATAACGAAGAAACAGATAATTTCTTACCCAAAGTTTTTATTGGAGAAGAAGACCCACTTTGAGAGTAATACTTTGATTGTTTTATTGGACTTGTAAATGTTGTTTCGGGTGCGTTAGGTTTCAAGTCTGGAGGTAGTAGTGGAAGGTTTTCAGTATCCAAAGCATCATTTTTCTCTGGTGAAAATGGATCAGCAATTGAATCATTGTGTTGTAGGTTGTTTAAATCATCTATAAACTTTGGTGAGCTTTCATTACTAGGAATTTCTTTGGTTAATGTCTTTAAATAATATTCATCAGATGAACTCTTTAATGTGTCATTTGAAGTCAACAAATTTAATTCATCAAAGGAACAAGTATCAAATCCATCATTATCAAAGGATTTATCCATGAAATCTATATCTATAGTATTTTCACCAGATGTATCATAATTTGTATGTGGAGTATCATAATCTGGAATTGAATCATGAATATCACCAAACATTTGTATGAATTTTGATTTTATATACGTTTCAATTTGTGATAATATAGAAACATCACACATTAGTAGTAAACCATAACTTTCATCTTTTAAGAAATCTATATTGATTTCAATATTATCTTCATGAATAGATACTATAAAGTCTAGAACTTTTAGTGTTAGTATTACAAGTAAAATTTCATCATTCTCAATTGATTTATTTAGTCCATTCTCTTTTAGTAAAATACCTTCAATTAATGACTTTGATCTTTCTGATTTTGACCAAAAGAGTAGATTATCTGATACTAAACCAGAAGCGTTTATAGTTGAACTTCTTGATAAAAGAGAGTTTAGTTCTATATGTATAGTGAACTCAATCAGGTAATTGTCCAGACAATTAATTATAGGTCCTTCTTTGGTAATAGCATTTTGGGTTAACTTCTTAATCACAGTTAAAATATTCGAAGAGTATACAATATTAGGTTTATCTATATCATATAACTTGTACTTTTTGTAAAAGCGATACGGTCTCATCTTTAAATGATTTAAGGGTTTAGCTTCTTTGTTTATCGTTGTGAGTGGGTGCAAGATAGATGAAGCTTGGATTGATAGATTTGGTGATTTTAAAAACAAATGTAAATTGTAATTTTTACATGTTAGGAATAAAGTGCAGGTTGAGAAATGCGACTACGAAAATAACAGTTCGGGGTAATATAGGGAGAATACAGTGGGGGTAGTAAAGGGGGAGAGAGAAAGATAAATTCATTCCAAAAGTTGATAATATTTTCTTATTGGATTTACACAAAAGTATTCAGTACTTCAGGTAGCGTAACTGAAATGAGCTCAGTATGTTTCTATCAAGCTCTTCTTCAGTCTCAGTCTCAGTCTCAGTCTCCATCTCATTCTCACTCTTCACACGACCATTCTATATAATCTAAACCTCAAATTCTCAACTATCAATGTCATATTACTTCACAATCATAGGTACTAGAGACAAACCATTATATGAATTAGAAATTTCAAGCTTTAAACATACTGGTGGTATACCAGGTCAATCATTATTCACACCAAACGTAAAAGAATTATTACCATTCATATCAAATTCTTCATTAGATCTAATAGAAGATATACAATGGTCAACAAAATCATTTTATCTTAGTAAAATAGATAGTTTCTATGGCTTACAAATTAATGCATTTATATCTCAAGGTAATATCAAATTTATACTATGTTATGAATTAGGTAATGGTATAAAAAATGATGATAATTCTATAAAACAATTCTTTATTGAAGCTAATGAACTCTATGTAAAATGTCTAATGAATCCTTTCTATTCAATTAATGATTGTATAACATCACCAGAATTTGATTTAAAGCTAAAAATGATTGCAAGAAAGAATTTATGATGATTCATCTAGTATAGTTTCGGTTTTGATTACATAATCACCATTATCATCTTTAACAATAAATCCTTGTTGTTCCAATTGAGAGAACATATCTTGAGGAATCCAACCATTAGTTGCTGCAAAAGGTTGTGAAACTATTGAATTTTGATATTCTTCTAACGATTTTTGATGTTGTTCAAGATATGTCTTTGTATAATTAATTGGGAATTCTCCTTCATTACAAAGTTGATTTGAAACATATGAATCCCACATTGGTTTTAATTGTATAATAGAAGCATCAATATATAAATGATCCCATTCATTCTTCATCTCTTGTGCTTGTAAATATGGACTTTTCAAAAGTTTTATATGTGGTGATGCGATTGCGATAAGATCATGTCTAAGCTCATTCAACTCAACTTCATATAATCTTTGATTTCTAGTTTTATAATACATAAATTTATATTGTTCTTTATCAACTTCATCTAAAGATTCAAATTCTGGAATTTCTTCTTCCAAGTCATAAATTTTTGTACCTTCATAAGCTATAAATGGTGGATAACTTGTTAATATAAAAGGTTTAATTGAAGAATTTTCAAAATCAAAAAAGTATGGTTTATTTGTTTTTGCTTGTATAATTGTATTTAAAGGATCTAATTCGGGTAAATACAATCTTGGTTTGAAAACCTTTTCAACATTCATGATTGAGGGTGAGGCTGAATTAAGAAGTTTGTCACTAATTTTTTGTAGATTTCCAAAAGTATCAATTTGTCTTTTGATAGAGGTTTCATTTTCTATAGTTGATGAGGAATTTGCTTGTGAAAGTGCTAATCTATTTTTCAAATTTTCAATTTCAATATCGGCAACGGATTTGATAATATCTAAAGGATTTGAGAAAGGACCAGTAAATTTTTTGATTTGCTTTTCACTTAATAAGTTTTTATTCTTTGAATAAGATTTTTCAACTAAGGGACCAATTCTCCATCTATTTTTTAATTTAGATGATTCTTCTTCATAAGGTGAAATCGCTTGATTTTCAAGATTAACATCATTAAAGAAATATAATGAACCAATTTTATTAAACTCAACTTCTAATGATTTAGTTTGAAATTCAACAATTGGTTTAATAACGTGTTTCAAATCTTCTGTAGCTGTTTCTGAAGATACTAAAGGATTCCATTGTTTCATAAGTGATTCACCTTCAATATATTCCATAAGTATAAATGGAGTATTTAATGAATTATTTCTATCATAACCATAGGCAATGACTTTTGGAACATTAACCTTGGCTTTCAAGTCCAAGAAATCCAATGTAGCTACTTCACTCTTAATCTTTTGTTCAATAGAAAAATCTGAATAAAGTTTATATGGAATTCTTAAAACTAAATCTTTTCCAGAAGAAAGAGTTACTTTATAAATTCTGTGATGTTTCCCTTCATGAATACTGGCAATAGATTTGACTAACAATTTTTCTTTAGATTCTCCAATAAGTTGTTTTGTTAAATTATGGATATGAGTGAATGAACCATTATCAACCTGAACAGGACTACGAAGAATCAAATTTCCAGATTGATCTAAATGTTTTGGATTTTTCAGTTCAACTTGTAAATCACCAACTAATTTTGTTATACCTTCGATTGAAAATTTTGTTTGTCTTTTTGATTTTTCAAGCTTATCATTCTTTAACCATGAACCCCAAGTATATTGAAAAAACTCATTCCTTTTTGGATCACTTACATCTGAGATTTTTGTAAACACTTCTTTTGCTTCAGATGCAACAGTAGCATGTCTTAATTGAATTCTTTGAAATGTTTTGACTAGATTTGGAATACGTTGAAACATTTGCAATGATGAAAAGTGAAAAATTCTGACCTTTACACCAGGTGAGAGACGTGAGACGTGAGAAAGTGAGAGAGGTGAGGAAGAAAGAAGTGAGCAGAAAGGAAAAATGAATAGAATGGAGAAGTGAGTAGAAAGGATGAGACAGAGAATAGAGTACAGATCAGAGATCAGAAACTAAATACTTTACCTATACCTCAAAAAATGCTCTTTATATTTACTAGCTACTTTGATACTTAACCACCTCTTATATTATCCGTTCTAATCAATTCGACTTTTTCATCTAATGTAATTGGTTGTTGATGTTGTCTTTCTTCCATTATTGTTTTTTTGGTTTTCCCCACCTCTCCATCAATTTCTGAAACATTACTCTTTATTGAACTTTGTGAATCAAAATTACGATTTAACATACTTGATAATACATTATTAAAATATGGTGTTGGTCCTTGTCGATGAAATCTTTTACCTTCAATACCATCTTTTGTCGCAGTTGTTGAAAGACATGAAGTTGTTGAATTCCTCGATATTGGTCTTGAATATGGTTCAGATAAGAAATCTGAATCACTATAAATCTTTTCATGATTTCTATCAGGTGATAATGGTAATGGTAAATGTTGATATTCACTACTTGTTGAAGCAAGTGATATATTTGTTGAAGTATCTTGTTTATAAAAAAAATGTGATGTATCCTTTGTCAATGTCTTTAAATTTTTTGAATTAAGACTATTTGATGAATCTTGACTATAACCAGATGATATGTCATCATCAAAGTCAGGTGTTTCATTATTCTCATGAGTCCTTTTACCGCTATAAATTGATTTAATACTAGCTGTTGAATTTGCCATTATGTTACTTATCCTTGCTTGAATGTCTTTCGAAACTACTCAGTTGCGACCTGATCACGAGAAAATGGAGTGCATGCTTTTTCTGATTGTTCCTTGAAAGAATCTGTATATAAGATCGTCATATGATTGAATCTCCATAACATCTAATATACCAAACACCTTAAAGTAGTTTCAAAATGCAAAACAAAATCATCTATAACACTTGTTTCTTCATTATTAACCTTATCAAAGTGTTCAACATAACCTAAAACAATATTAATTCCACTTTCAGTAGTACTAATTATATTCATACCTAAATGAGATGCAACTCCAACTCCTTGACTAAAGTAGATATCCTTTATATTCCAAGTTTTAGTCCCGAGATTGACTAAACCTAAATTCGAAATTTCTAAAGTTTGTCTTGTATCAAGTTTATTTAATTTATTCTGAAAGAAATTCCATAAGTTGACATATTTCAAAAGACTAACAAAACTAAAGTCAACTTTAGTTTGAATTCGGTTAAGGAGGGTTGAAGACACTTGTTTTGTAGTTTCTATTAATTTATGTTTTTGTAATGGACCTAAAAGAATTTCAGATGGTGATATAAATAATCCATACCGCATAGATGATGGTTTGGATGGATAATATCGTCTACCGTCAACTATTATTGCCGTCAGAGTTGAAAATTTTACATCATCATTTGATGTTATCGTCTCTCCAATTGAATAATTTGCAATAGAGGTTATCAATGGAGTTATTGTTATACCTTTGGTTTTACAAAATTTTGAAAGTTGAAGACTCAAATCTGGATTTATCTTGATTAGTTTAAAATTTGTTTTATCTAGATTATTTGTTGGTTTGTGATAATAAAGAGGGTGTTTGAAAAGATCTAGCCCAGAAGTAATTTTTAAATAGAATTTCAATATCCAAGAAGGTGAGATGACTTTGATAATATTTTTCATAAAATTGAAATAACTCCCATTGAAAAGCTCATGCTCACTTTCAAACGATTTAAGTATTTTATTATCCACTTTATATTCAAATATTATATCCCTATATTCGAAATCTTTCTCTTCTAATTCACTAAGTTCATATAATAAATCCTCATGGAAATGAACACCCGATCTTCCATCAAATTGACAATGGTTTGATATAAAAGTTACATACTGTTTATCCTTGTTGGAAGATATAAACAATCTCCATGAAGTTGATTTTGTATCTACTTGAATAATCTCTTTATCAAATTCTAAAAATTGTGACTCTATATCTTCAAATTCTATATATTTAACAACTTGATCAAAATAGAGAACTTCTACAGGTTCGAATAAGAAATTTTCAAAATTGGTCTTGAAATCATTACCATCTTGTCTTTGTATATCGATAATAAAAGATGGATTTTTTAGTATCAAATTTCTCAAAGCATTTGATAATAATTCACGACTAATAGGTTTACTATATTCGGCTGTAATGCTATAGTTTGTATAGAATTGAACAAGCCCTCTTGCTATATTATATCTTTCAAAGAAGTTTGGTTTTCGGCTATGTTTCATTTTACGGTTTCGCTAATCTCAAATCATAACAATTTCAAGAAGGTCGTGTACTTTGGTGTATAAATATAATTTGCAACCACTTTTTACAAAGTATCATGACAGATATCAGTTGTATTTGTGACTTTGTTGAAACAGCTCTTCATAACATAACATATCAGAGGAATATCTTTCCACCGAGTGATTTTGCTGATGATGCTAGTTCCTATAAAGTTCTAAAACAGATTGATACTGAAGAAAAAGTTAGATTTATTCAAATCATTAAAAGTATTCAACAAGTTATAATGAAAAAATACCTTAAAGCTTTACAATTTTCAATTGGAGATAATTTGAAACTTGAAGAAGTTTATATTTTTAGTTTTAATTACCAAAGAAATGATGTTAAGATGATTAAAGATATCAAAATACATCAACTAGAGCATCTTTACCAAAAAGCAGACTCCATTTCAACCTTACCAAATTTAGATAATGTCTCAATCTGTTTACTTTATACGAATGCGTGTCCAATGGATTATCAACCTCCCTTCTTTGAAAACTTGAAACCTTCAAAAACTCTTTTATTTCCATCAAAGAAAAGAAAGTTTTCAAAGAATTCACCTTTAAGTATAGATGTCTTTCATACCAAAGATATAAACCAACCCTTAGTAAACCCATTAAATTGGATAGAAGATGATGTCAATTTTGACCAAAATACTTTAATAATACCACCACAATCAAAATCTTTTACTAATCCATTACAACTTGAATTTTTTTCCCAATCAACTTCAAACACTCAATTATTATTACAAACTCAAGATGAGCCAAACCATTGCGAGTGTAATTCCACAGTTTCATCAAGACTAATATTTTGCACAACTTGCAAACGTAAAAAGCATTTCTGTTGTTATGGATCACCTTTAAAATTAGATGGAATGCAATGTTACACCTGTCTTAAGTCCTGTAATCAAACTTTAATAAACTTGATGAGATTAAGGTTTTTATATAAATGGTTGCAAAAGAGATTACCGGATAACTTTAACTTGTTTTTCGACTTGTTTAAATTAACCCCCGGAGTTTGTTCACATGATGAATCTATAAAATTTATTTTAAATTGTTTATTCAAAAATCATATCATAATAACAACTGGTAAACCAATTTTAAATGCAAATGGGAAAATTTCAAAATTTTGTAGATATTTTAATCCAAGTATTCCCGATATAAGCGATCAAAATGGGGTTAAACTTGAAATTGATAAAAGGTATGCTATTACGTTTCTACCTGGTGCAAGTTTCTTGGCACAATTTGCAAATTTCAATTGTCAAATAGTTGAGAAGATTTTCTTCCCCGGTAAGGTTTGTAAATATGGTTACGAAGTTGATGACTTGGTAAGAAACTTGAATTGCTTCACCAAACAACCAGACATCATTTCGTCTGATCCAATCGAGAAGAATCTTGAATATTCAAAGTTAAAATCGGATAAAACTAAACTAGAATCAATAACCGATAGATCCTCCATACCGTCAGATAATATTGAAAATTTCACTTTTGAAGAATCACTTTGTTATCTATCACAAGGAAACAATATGATATTTGAAGTTGAAAATTTATTTAAAAATTGATCCAAAAACAAACCCGTAAAGCACGTTGTGATACAGCTATGAAACACAAGAAAAACCGTTTTGAGTCACAACTTTAAACATTATATTATCATTGTACGGCTTGACATCTTTATTAAACTTAACCTAAATTGTTAGTCGATGAATAACGACTGTATATCATCGGAATCTCATAACAAAATTCAAACCTAATTAGATGCGCCTGTACGAATCCAGTGTTGTACGTTGCTCAAAATTGTACGTTTTACGACCCAACCTGTGTATCATTCATCCGCCAAAATTTCTTGAAAAGATCAGTTGTGTAAAAAGGAATTATCTATTCAAGAACATCAAAAAACATCAAAGTTAAGCTTTCAAGACTTCAAGTGAAAGGCATCTTATTTCAAACTTGGTTATAAAGTGGCAAAACCACCTTAATTTTAAAACTTTTCAACTTTTTAAATATAAAGAATTTATCAGATTCTATGCTATGAAACAATATGTCTAAATTGAAAGGAATATCAACTAGAAAAAGACATACAAATTCAAAATTAGGATGTTTAAATTGTAAAAGAAAGAAAACAAGATG
Source organism: Glucitozyma multigemmis (assembly GCA_030572295.1). Lineage (NCBI taxonomy): Eukaryota > Fungi > Ascomycota > Pichiomycetes > Serinales > Debaryomycetaceae > Glucitozyma > Glucitozyma multigemmis. Next base: position 938,865 of record JAJLZT010000001.1, read on the forward strand.
TGATGAAACACTCCCACAGTGTGAAAATTGTATAAAGAGTAAAAGGGGATCATGTTCTTATTTAGAACTTTCACATTCTGAAATAAATCGTATAAAGTTAACTCATTCAATAAGAAATTCACAAAATAAATTACTAAATCAAGATTATAGATTACCAACCTCAACAACAAGCTTAAAGCAATCCAAGTCAAAATTCAAACAATCCTATAATCATTCACTTGAATTCAAATTTGAATTAACCAATTTACCATTAAAGATCCCTGTAGCTACTATGAACTCAGTACATTTCAATAATTTAACTATAAAAGATTTTGATAAAGAGTTTAGAGTACTATACAATGATAGTTCGGAATCACCAAAACGGTCACCTAATACATCAGAAGAAGAGTCTGAATCACATTTGACTAGCTTTAAACTTTTAAAGTATGATAAATTTGATGGGACTGATGCAGATTTAGTTTTCAATCGTGAACTGTCATCACTGATTCAATATTTAGTTCCTTATCTAAAAAAAATTGGATTTGATAAACCATATTCTGAAATGTTATTCGAAACTGTTCTTGGTTTGGGGATATCTGAAATCGCTTTCTCACTTCGTCAAAAACGAGGATATGATCCAAAGAGGGAAAAGCTATTAAATAAATTGGATAATAGGTATTTATCCATATTCCAAAATTATTCTAAATCAATGCTATCAAGTAAAAAATTTCTACAATCAGGTGATCATGATAATACAACAACCAATTGGATATTTTTCATCAGATGGTATACATCACAAATCTCATTACATACTTGTTTAACTCAAGGATTGTCATTCAAAGATACTTTTAGAAATACGAATAATTTGTTAGAAACTGGAGAAGAATTGGCAAAATTCATATCAGATGAAAAACAAGAAAAATTAAATCAAAAGATATTATCCCTTATACAATTGAATATCATGTCAGCAAGTATACCATCATATCCACCTGATTTCCTCTTAGAATTACAATCAAATTTGAAAAGTTTGGAACTGATTTATCATCATTCACAATTTAAATCTGAAATCTCCAAAGATTCTTACATGAAAATGAAAATTGAATATGACAATCTAGTTGGATTCCTAGAAGAATGTATTCCAAAGCTTATAGGGAAGGATTCTGAAATACCTGATCGTTCATATTCTCCAAGTCAAATTTTCCAATTATTAGTTAAATGGAGACAAATTTGTAATTGTAATGCATTAAAACCAACTGTTGATGTTGAGGATCATAATGATTTCACTTATATTAACGATTTGAATATTACCTTACGTACTTATTATCATTGTGTTGCAACATCATTAGATACAATTATACCATGTTCAAAATATATATTTGGTTTAGAATTTGTTACAACTTCAAAACCAAATTTCAATGATAGAAAAGTAATGACACCAACTGATTGTCCGTTATCAAATGTTTGGTATATGAAATATAAGATCAAAGATGTTCTACGTCGACATAATTACTATGCAATGAGGTTATTTATGTTTTTCAGAAATCGAAAGAGTTTTTACCAATTAAATGTCAATTGGACAAATACAACCTTATCAAAGTTACTAATGAACCAAAAGCTTGAAACAAGAGTATTTAACAATATCAATGAAGTTCCAATTAAAAAATTCAATCTGACATTAATAAGACCAGAACATTATCCAACAAGTAATCAGGTACCAAATGGAGAAGATGGAGGATTTTATAGAATAGATGAAACAATGACAAGAAACTTGTACGCAAGAAATATAGAGAAACTTGATTTCTTTGATGAAAAGGCAGTTTTACAATTTGATTTTGAATCATTATCATTACTTCGTGATTATAGACCAAGTATGGATACACAATGTAAAAATTTTGAGGTTTCAATTGATATTTTAAAAGCATACTCAGATGACATTTCAAGGATTTTAAGTAATGAACTAAAAGAGATACAGGTTACTAATTAGTTTAGGTATTTATGGAATAGAAATTGACTCGATTCGACTAAGTTGCGATCTGTAGATGCTCATCGGCGTGTATATTACAAGTGTAGATACTTCTCAAGTATATACATCTACTATCATTATCATGTCAATTATACTACCTGGAGATACCATTTCTATTGAAACAGACGACATCAAAATAGGTCCTGGTATTTACAAAAACCCATTGAGTAATGAAATCATACCAACATCTGCTGGATATATAAAATCTCAACAATCCAAACAAAATAATACAAGTTTAATATATACTGAATCAGGTTCAAAAAGATATATTCCTCAAACAAATGATTATGTAATAGGTATAATAACAGGAGTCTTTGGAGAGAATTTCAAAGTTCAATTACAAGATTTTTCAAATCCAGTATCATTATCATTCATGGCATTTCCAAATGCATCTAAAAAGAATAGACCAAATTTTAAAGTTGGTCAAGCAGTTTATGCAAGAGTTTCACTGGCAATACCAGAAATAGAAGCAGAATTAGAATGTATTGATCCAAGTACTGGTAAAGAAGGTGGGTTTGGATTATTAGATGAAACTGGTTATATATTTGATATTAATTTACAATTTGCTCGTGAATTATTATTCAATAATAATAATGGATTTCTTGAAAAATTGGCTTTAAGATGTAAATTTGAAATTGCGGTTGGTATAAATGGGAAAGTTTGGTTGAAATGTGGTGATGGTTTAGTTCAAGATATTGAAGAGAATATTGATGAAAAAGCACAAGAGAAATTTCAAAAAGAATTAAAGGATACATTATCAGCGGTTAGATATATACAAAAGTGTCAATTCATTTCTTTAAGTCAAGCTGATGGTGTATTGAAAGAAGAATTTAAGTAGAATAAACGAATTATCAAGTACTTTTGTTCGCGATGAGAGATATCATCGCGAACGATGTCATCGCGAACTCATCTCTCTATGAAACCTCCACAAAATGATCTGGAACAACAAAGAAAGAAGATAGAAAAAGATAAAAGGAGAAAGAAATATGATGATTTACAAGTTCAAGGTACAAATAATTCTTCTATTGTATCTAAAAGATCAGTAGAATTATTGTATTCTTCAAAATTAGAACCAAATTCATATGAATGGTTTAAACATTTTGTTAAAAAGAATAAAGTTAGAAGATCTCCAGCTATAAATAGAGGATATTGGATAAGAATGGAATCTATAAAGAAAATGATTTTGGAAATATCAAAAGTATCTAAAGGAACGATAAATATAATCAATTTAGGTTGTGGTTTTGATCCATTAGCATTTCAAATATTACATCAGAATGAAAATTATAGATTCTTTGATATTGATTATCCTGAGTTGATTCAAAACAAACTAAAGATGATAAAGGAATCGTCTGAAATTTTGGAAATTGTTGGTGAATCAGTTGAGAATAAACATAAAAGTGTTGTCTTCAATACAAATTCATATTCTTTAATTGGATGTGATCTTAAAGATGTTTTACTTTATGAAGATGTATTGAATCTGGTGGTACCAAAAAACGAAGTTTGTATATTTATAGCAGAAGTTTCTTTAGCTTATATGGAACCAAAATTTGCCAATCCAATTATTGAGATATCATCAAGGTTAACCAATTCACATTTTTTAATATTAGAACAAATCTTACCTCAAGGAGTTTATCATTCATTTGCTAAAAAAATGTTATATCATTTTGAACACTTGAGATCACCACTTAGATGTGTTCAATCATATCCTGAGAAACTGGATCAAGTAAATAGATTCAAACAATATTATCCCAATGTTGAAGTTAGAGATTTATTAGAAAATTGGGAGTATCTTATATCTGATGAAGTAAAACAGATAATTACCGAGATTGAACCATTTGATGAATGGGAAGAGTTTATTATATTTTGTCAACATTATATCATATTACATTCGACAAATACAAATGAGATGATTTATAAAAAGAAGGAAGAGAAGTTGGAAGGGTTGATTGTAGATAAGAGTTATGAAATGGATATTTTAGATATTAAAGTTGATTTGAAGTTTCCAGCTATAAGTTCTATAGGAGATAAAGTTATTGTGAATGGAGGGTTAGGACAAATTCGTAGTAAAGAAACATATGAGATTAAAGGAAATGATATTAACAAAATAGATCAATTGGACCAACCAAATGGTAGAATGTGTCATACATTAACAAGAGTTGGAGATTCTTTAATTTTGATTGGTGGTAGAACAAAACCAGGTGATTTTTCAAGTGATATTTATGAGTTTGATGGGAAATGGTTAAAAGTAGGAGATTTACCAAGTTCAAGAAGTCGTCATTCAACTATTGCAATTAATCAAACCGAATTATTAATATTTGGTGGATTAGAAGAATCACAAGATTTATTTGTCAAATTCAACATCAAAACAAAACAGATTACAAAGATGAAAATCGAAGGAGAAATTGAAAATTTATTAAGTTGTTCAATGTCTTTTAATGGTAATTATGGTTATATATTTGGAGGTATCATAGATCAATCAATACCATTAATCAACGATAAGTTATACAAATTTAGTATTGAAGAGGATAGGATTAGAATAACAAAACATGATCAAAATAACCATTTCAAAAGAATTGGAAGTCAAAGTTATTTGGATCAAGATGAACTTTTAATAATTGGTGGTACTTCATCGGTACAACTATTGAGTCAAGAAAATACACTTTTGAAATACGAACAAGATAAGTTATATGAAATACCAATTAACGATGAAATTTGGAAGAATTATTCACCAATGTTAATTGGATTTGGGATGACAAGAATTAAAGACGAATTTTTTATAATTGGTGGTGGAGGAGTTTGTTATTCATTTGGTAGTGTTTATAATTATAGTTATAAATTAAGGAAGATTGTTAAGATTTGACGATGAGGTTGGGTAATAGAGTTTGTATAAGGATAGTTGCTATGAAAGGTATAAATAGATAGAAAATTGCTATAATTTTGCATTGATGATGTAGAGGTATGGATGAGGTGAGATGTAGAGGTGTGGATGGGGGGGTGTAGTTGTAGATATGAGGAGGGGGTGCAAATGTAGAGATGTGTGGAGGGGATGTATTAAGCTGTAATGACTATATATAAGAAAGATTAAAGCGTGAGTGTAAGTAGAGTGAGTAAAAGTGTAAGTACGAATGTAGAGCGAGTTTCAAAAGGTACCAACACAAATCGAGTACAAGTCAAGTGCAAGTTAGGTAACAAGTTAGGTAACAAGCTAAGTCAAGTAACAAGTCACAAGTCATATTACAAGCTTCGTTAGCTCCGCTTGTAGTTGTACTTTTCCATTGTACCCAGCATTCACCTCTTTCAAATCTCTACATATAAGAATTGTATATAAGCTATCAGTTACCCATCAGATTTTTAGGTTTAGCTATTAAATTGACTATAGGTACTTTATACTCATAGGGATCTCTTATACAATCTACAATCATTTTCAAATTGGATTTGGAAAGGGATGATTAGATCAAATAATGATGAACCCCTTTCCTTACAATTTATTCATAAGCCTCAAAGATCAAAGATCTTGTTTGAAAGTTCAACTGATAAAACAATTCTAAATAGCAAATTGAATGCGTTAAGTGGTAGATATCAAGAAAATGAAGGAGATGATAGTACTCATATGAATAATTTAAAGTCATATTTTAGTGAATCACCTCCAATCCAATCATCTTCAACTCCTCCAGATCAATCTCCAATTCAATCACCTCAATGGAGTATTGAATTTCCATTTAATTCACAAACTTCTCTCCCAAATAAACCATCTTCTCCAAATTCCCAAAATTCAATTGAAGATTATGGTTATCCTTTAGTAAGAAAGAAACTGGGTGAAATCTTGAAATCTTCTCTAAAAGATGGTTATATAGTTAAAAAAAGATCAAAATCTTTACCATCAACTCCAAGTACAAAACTGGTACATTTTGGTAATGATAATGATATTAGATATGATGTTAAATTTTTTAGAAAAAAGGATAAACCTGTTGCAATTTCAAATTCAAACTCACCAATTTTAAATGGTATGATAGGTTTGAAAATGGATTCTGATTCTGAAATTGATGAATCTGAAACCGACTCAAGGATAAATCCATTTGAATTAAAAAATTCAAATTCTTCTATTGATTGGAATTTGAGACTATTGAATTTCTCTCCTATAGATTACAATAACTTCTTTTATACAAAATTTGTATTTTTAGAAAGAATTTTTATATCAAGTGATACTAAATTCTTATTAGGTCATATAGCAGTTAAAAATCTTTCTTTCGAAAAAACCGTTATAGTTAGATATACAAATGATGATTGGGTTACAATTATAGAAATACCAACAATTTATATACCTGATGTTCCAAAAGATTTAAAACTTCATAACTTTGATCGATTTGCTTTCAAAATCCCATTAGATCAGTTATTTTCAAATTCTGATAAAAAAGTTGTAAAATCTGAAAATACCTATCAACTTTGTATTATGTATAGTACTAAAGATACTAAATTTTGGGATAACAATTCATCACAGAATTATCATATACTGATAACAAGAGTTACAAAAGATAAGGAAATAAATTTCTCTACAAAACCAAAGTATTCCTCATCATATCTTAAAAAGAAAAGACTTGAATCGGATAAAAAGAACAAGATGGATAACTCTGAGGACTTTGTCCAAAATGATTTTTATCTTTCATCTCCTTTATTATCAAGCTTAAATAAAAGTAAGTGTTTTAAAAACGATTTGAACTTTTCAACTGAAACGTTACCGACTCGAAGAGAAGGTGATTTATCAAAATATTCAAATTATCAAATTGAATTTAAAAATCAAAATAAACAACAACCAACCAATTACAACAACAATGAGAATCCAAATTCAAAATTTAATAAGCTGGATCTAAATTCAAAATCATATAAAGAATTTTTGGATACTTATTGTTTTTTCAATTCTTCAAGTTCAAACAAAGAAACTACAAATAATGATAAACCAATTGATAAACCATATGGGGTATCATCATTTTTGAAAACTAATACTTTATAGCAATTGTAATCCATTTTATCCATATATAATACATACCTCTTAATCAAAACAATACATTCTTGCTTTACCATTAGCAAAACCAGCGGCAAATCTAGAATCACTTAAACCAACACAACTAACACTTGAACAATTACTAAATGTATGCAAACATTTCCCATCTTGTAAATCCCAAACTTTTATTAATCTATCTTGACCACCACTTATAATTCTGAAAGTATCAGAAGATAGTGACCAAACACCTTCGATATGACCAAATTGAGTTCGAACACATTTACCAGTTTTAACATCCCATAATTTTATTGTATTATCAAATGATGATGTCAATAAATGGGTTGGGTATCCTTCATTCTCTGGTAATTCATCCAATGGTTCTATTTCTTCGATTTCATCATCATCTCTTAAATCAGTTACAATTGCATCTTTATGTATAAAGGGTATAACACTTTGCACTGGTCCAATATGTCCATTGTTTTCAATCCCACCAAAACTTCTTAAACATTGATTTGTTTGAAAATTCCACATTCTAATTGTTGTATCATCTGATGCACTAAATACTGTGTTTGATTGTGGATGTATCTTTACACAATTAACCTTATCTGTATGTCCACGTAATGTATAACATGTTCTTGAATCCACATGCCAAACTTTCACTGTATGATCAGCAGATCCTGATACAATTGTTTTATTTGAAAAATCAATACTACAAACAGAATCATCATGTCCTCTATAAGTTGATATACATTGACCAGTGTGATAATTCCAAACTTTAATGGTTGAATCCAAACCTCCAGTTATTAATTTTGACAGATCAAATGCCATTGATCTAACTCCTTTTGTATGTCCTGTTAATGTTTTTAAACATTCTCCAGTATCAACTTTCCAAATTTTTATTGTCAGATCATACAGTCCAGTTAATAAGTATTTTCTATTAAATTGAAGACATGATATACCTGATGTATGTCCAGTAAATTCATTAACAGTATAATTTCCTTTACGCCAATTTTTCTCTAGAGTAAATCTTTCACTATAGACAGATTTCCATGGTCTTTTTTGGAGTTTTACCGTTGTTTTATTTAACTTTTGACGTTTTAAATCTTGTTCAACTGATTCATCGGGTTTTTCATCTTCACTTTCTTTAACTTCTCTAGCTCGTTTCATATGCATTAATGGTAAACCCCAACCACAATTTGGACATTTACGATCAATATGTTGTTCACACATGTGATGCCAAACTCGATCATCATCTGCCAACAGTTTCCATTTTCTCAGTACTTGTGCTGCATTACAGAGTGATGCACAATCAAGATAACATAAAATCTTTAGTGCTATTTCCATTGGGAATGTCAGTATAAAATCTATTCTTATAAGACTTGCAACTTCTTGTGCTATATGACTTAGTTGAGGAAAACAACATTGCAGAAGTAATCCTTGTAACATTAACAGACGATGCTGATGTGGAGCAGCCGAGAAAATCAGCCATACATGAGTTATTGCTTCACGATCTCTTGTAGGTAGTTTTTCTAATGCTTGTTGTATTTTACTCATACGAAGCTCATCGGTTTGTTTATTACATACAACTTCAGGATTATGACGATAACAAAACCGATGGAAATTATCTTGGGGTATTTGTGATTGATCTGAAACATGTTTCACTAAAAAAGGTGTTATAACAGATATATCTGCTTTTTCATCCGAAAGTTTTTTAGTAGTTTCAATTTGAAATTCTAGAGTATCCTCATTATTTGATATTAGAGTTGATTTTGAACTTGAAGCATTCTCTATATCTAGATTTGTATTTCCCGCCAGTTTTGTAGAAAGTATACTTTTATAACTCACCTCTGAAGGTGCACAATTATCATGAAGATTCATTCGGGTCATTAGATTCTATTCTAGGGTTTATATATAGACTTGTATAAACCACAGTATATATGGTAATAACACGCATGTGGCTTTAGTGGCATCTGATCGGTTGGAATTCGACAGAATTGGAAGAAGGATGGCTAAATGGATAAGCTTTGGCTTAAATTTAGGGGTATACAGAATTGTTTCTTATATTGTATCAAAAAAATTCAAAATATATACAAAATGAGACATGAATTTAGATGTTTTGCAGCCAATTTTGCAAAAGTAGATTTAAATACGTGTTTTTCAAATTAAGGTATAAGGGGATTCATCCATTAGTTATAGTACTTAATACTTTTTACATTGGTACCTTTCTTATTCCCAAAGCTATCTATATAGCTTGATCGAGATGATTAATTGAACCTTCCACTACCTCATCTTATATCATCTGATGAATAAAAGACCAAAGCTAAATCCTTTAGATATGACATCACAAGAAGAATCAAAAGATGCCTTCACAAATGTTGGTGAACAAGTTGAAAACATAAATAATGACGTACGTCAAACTGGAGCTTTTGATTCTGAAGGTCATCCAGTTCAAGAACTTGAATCATTATGTATGAATTGTCATGAAAATGGTACAACTCGTCTTCTTTTAACAAGAATCCCATTTTTCAGAGAAATAATTATAATGTCATTTGAATGTCCTCATTGTCATTTGAAAAATTCCGAAATTCAACCAGCTGCTCAAATTGCAGAAAAGGGTTCACGTTATTTGCTTAAACTCGAAGATAAAAAGGATTTCAATCGTCAAGTTGTTAAATCTGAAACTTCGACAATTAAATTTAATGAGCTTGATATTGAAATACCACCTAAGAGAGGTCAATTAACAAATGTTGAAGGTGTTTTGACAGAAATGATATCAGATTTAGAATCTGATCAATCAGCTAGAAAACAATATCAACCTGAAGTTTTTGAAAAAATTAATCAAATAATTGAAAGAATTAAAAGTGCTATAAATGGTGAAACTTTACCATTAACACTTACAGTTGATGATCCAGCAGGAAATTCATGGATTGAATATTTACCAGGTGAACCAACTCATAAATGGTCAATGTATGAATATAATAGAACAGCTGAACAAAATGTATTTTTAGGATTAATATCAGCTGATGATGTTGCTCAACATAAACTCAAAGAGTCAGCAGAAAAGAAAGCAGCAACAGAAAAGAATATATCATCAAGTTTAAAAAATCCAAGTGTAATTGGATTTTCGGATGAATCCGAAATTGAAAATATTCATAATGAAGTTCAAACTTTTTCTGCAACATGTTCTTCGTGTTACAAAAATTGTGAAACTCATATGAAAACAGTAAACATTCCACATTTCAAAGATGTTATTATAATGTCAACCTCATGTGATGAATGTGGTTACAAGTCAAATGAAGTTAAAACTGGTGGAGAAATCCCAACTCATGGTAAAAAAATTACACTTAAAATAACTGATCCTGAAGATTTAGCAAGAGATATTTTAAAATCAGAAACTTCAGGATTATCAATTCCAGAATTAAATTTAGATTTATCACCTGGTACCTTGGGTGGTAGATTTACAACTATTGAAGGTTTACTTACACAAGTTTATGAAGAATTACATGGTAGAGTATTTACGCAAACATCAGATTCAATGGATGAAGAAACCAAAGTAAGATGGTCTACATTTTTCGCAAGATTACAAGATGGTATTCAAGGTAAAATTCCATTTACTATTGAAATTATTGATCCATTAGCATCATCATATATTCAAAATGTTTATGCTCCTGATAATGATCCAAATATGACAATTGAAGAATTTGAAAGAACTTATGATCAAAATGAAGATTTGGGATTAAATGATATGAAGACGACTGATTATGAGAGTTAGACTATAAATTTGTAATATAAAATGTATATACATTATGACTCTAAATTTCTTTACTTTTCCCACTTTGTTCCGATTGAACTTGTTTTAATGCTTCACCCCAAGGTGAATTTTCTAATTCTTCACCCAAATCTGATAGATCTAATAATGACATATCATTATCTATTATATTAGATAGTTGAATTGGAGAATTATTGTCTTTTGAACTATTCCCACTGTTTGTATTTATAGATAGATTTGGTTTTTCCTTTGATCTATTCCTAGTGTTATAAATATGTAATGGTGATTTTGGAACATACAGACCACTTACACTTCTTATATCATCAAGTAAATTTTGTTCAGGTGTACCTGGAATTGAATTGACATCAGTAATAAATATAGATGGAGTTTCTTCTCGGAAGAATTGATTTCTGGACTTTCTTATTTGTCTTCTACGATACTTCCAACGACAAGCATAAGCAGTAATAGTTTCATGAACTCTATTTTCATGTAATTTTTTTTCAACTTTTTGCATAAATAACCGACGATCTAGGAAATCAATTAGATTTAAACATTTCCCAGCATCAAATGATTTATATAATGGTAATTGTAATAACACTTTGGAAAATTCTATACCAGGAGTTTCATTGATTTGCATACTTAAAAATGCCTCTTCTATAAACATTTCATAAGCTTTACGTCTTAATCTAATTTTAGGTATATCCATCAGATTTTGTATAGATTCAATTTCATTATAATTAACTGTTATATTATAAGGATCATTTGGATCATTCTGTTTAAACCATTTTTTACATAGTGTCTTTATTGAATACGAACCCGAATAATAATGAAACGATAAAGCTCCATCAAGTGAATGTAATAACTTTGGTAAATCCATTGGATCAATAAAACCACTCCCTTCAGGATCAAACTTTTGCCATTGTCTTTTGAATTTTCTAATTTCTTCTCTTTTAATCAAATTACTATAACTCTTTCTATGATTTATGTAACTAAAACTATCCAATATTAAAGAAACAAACATATTTAGGAAAATATACATAGAAACAATATTCCATGATATAAATAAAATATAGGCATACTCTTTATTACCACAATCATTATTATCAAGAGTGCTACCTTTTGTACAATTTGGATATTCAATTGTAAAATCATCCATTATATAATTCCAACCTTCACCAAATGAACAACGAAATAAAACAATCAAGGCTTTTGGTACTGATCTCAAATTGATATTACCAGTTGTATTTGGTCCAACTCTTGTTAAACCGAAAACTTGATTCATTGCAATTGCATAAACTAAAAATATAACTCCCCAAGTGAATAATAAAGAAATTAAACTTGGTAAACTAGCCGAAGCAAATCTTAATAATTCACTTAATCTATTACTTCTAGGTATAACAAATGCTAAAAGACCAACTAGAAATAACTTGTTTAGGTTGATAAACGCACTTGCATCATTGGCAAATGTAATTGAAATTATAGTTGTAGTAAATGCTCCAATAGAAACAATAGCATTAAAGATATTCCATTTATATTTGAAATATGTTATACCACCTAAACCATAACAATGCATAAATGTATTTATGGTAAATACCAAAGTTATAATGGTAAATACAATCTTCCTAATTAGATCCATTGTATTTAAAGTAGGGAAACTTTCGATCAATAGAAATAAAACATGAATATATAAACATCCAGTTAAAAGTCTACTCCAATATAAATTTCTTTCGACTGTCATGTTGTAACAAAGTAATTTGAATCTTGACATTTCTTTGGAATTCTTTCTTCTTGATGGTTTGACTTGTATAAGGATATTTTTAACATGATACCATGAAATTTGATCAGTTGTCATAAAAGCTCTACCAGTAATTCTTGAATAATTATTGATAATAACTGATACAAACAATGTTAATATAAACACAATACTAATAAAATTAAATAGTATAACGAAAAACCCATTGATTGGAGTTGCAAATTGTGATGGTGGAGATCCAACTCCAGTACTATTCATGACATTCATCAATAAATCAACCCAACCTTCTAATGATATAATTTGAAATAAACTTGATAATGATGTCATATACAGATCAAATTGTAATGGTGGATTAACATAGACATTTGGACTCATAACATTCCAATTAAAGACTGAGTTGGAATATTCATTTATACAATCAACTTTATATGAATTGCCATCAAGACAATAACCTAATTGACCATTAAATATATTTAAACCCCAAATGGAAAATGGAAATAATAAACATAATGATATCGTAGCAGCATTCAAAATCTTCCAGAAACCAGAAATAATTGTATTATGAAAATTACTTTTAGCTGTTTCACTAATTGTTAATAATCTTAAACCTCTTAAAGCTTTTAATCCACGAACAATTCTTGCCAAGTTACCATCATTTTTCAAAAATGCTATAAGTTCTATCCATAAAGAAACAAGTACGATTAAATCTATAAGATTCCATGATGATCTTAGATAAGCATTAGGTGTGAAAATCAACCCATCAGCTATAATCTTTATGAAAAACTCAATATTAAATATAACGAAAAACCCATTTTCTATCCAAAATGCCCAATTAAAATTACCATATTCTTGAGTTAGTTGCTTTCTTGTTAATGGTGTTAAATGACAAGTTACAGAAATCAAACTTATAGTTGCTAAAAACATTATAACAACAAAAGCTTCTGAAACTAATTTGTTTGGTTCAACTCCATCTATACGTTTACCAAAACTTGAATTTACCAACTTTTGACAAAATCTTCTTAATTTGTGTTTAGGTCCAATAACATAAAACACATTATTATACATTGGATTTTCTTTAAGAAATCTATCTTGATTGGATATTTGTTTATTACGATCCTTGACAATATTCATGGCAAAATTAGCAGGATCAAAATTTGTAATTTCAACTTGATGTTTCTTTATGGAATTAAATGGATTACTAAGATAATTATTTGTTCTCCAAAATCTAATCTGAAACCATCTTTTCCATTTTGATGTTGCTAATGGTTTGACTTCATCATCACTAGTATTCAGATTTATTCTTTCTAGATTAGCTCTATCTAAAAAATCATTCACTGCTGATCCACTTAAAAGCAAATTAACAATGGCTTTTTCAAGATCAACTTTATATCCTTTTTTTCTAAAAATCTTATTCTTAAAGTTATTTAAAATACTTGAATCTGGTTTTAAATCTTGTAATTTTTCTGACATGTTCTCTATAAATTGAATTAATTGTTCTTTTCTTTTACCTTCTTCAGAAACTTCCAATGTCTTTGCTATAACAGCAATGAAAATGTTTAATATAATCATATTGGAGATAATAAACCATCCAACTAAAAAAATAGAACCAAAAGCTCTAAATGATGTTGATGGTGCATATTGTTGTAATCCATATAAAACTTGAGTCCAATTTTCTGTTGATGTTATAACATAAAGACCAACAAATGCATTTGGTAAAGTATTCATTGGGAAATCTAAACTTGTGATTTCATCTTTTGGTACAACTCCTTCAAAATAGGTGGCTATGATAACACTCATACAAAATGTTAATAAGAAATAAAATAATGTTAAATCATATATGGCTTTGATATTATTCATGATTTTAAGCCAAAGCTTTCTTGTAAACTCGGTTGCTAATACAACTCTATAAAATCTCATAATCTGAAATATTGTTAACCAATAATAACTATGACCAAGTGATTCTTTGATTGGTCCAATAATTATGATCCCAGTAAATAATGCTAAAAACACATCGAAATTATTTCTCCCTGAAGCTATAAATAATCTCCAATCTGGTAAATGTAATATAAATCTTAATATGATTTCAAACCCAAGAATTATTGTAGTTGAGACTTCAACTTTATATAATATAGAACTTCTTCCTTTTGACATATCTAATTCTCTAAAACATTGGGTTATTAGATCAAGAAAAATCAAAGTAGAAAATAGAAATTCAAATCTATAATAATATCTTAAACCTGATTTTCTTAGCTTTAATTCAGTTAACCTCTGTTCACTTAAATGTTGATGATTTTCACTCAAATTTTGAAATAAAAATCTTCTCTTCTTTCTCTTTTCAGTCTTTGCAATTTGCTTCTCCAGCTCATTTCTTGTCATTGTAAATGAAGCAACAATAACTGCAACTAAAATATTTACTAACCAAACTGTTAATACAAATATTGTCATTATGAAAAATAAACAAGCTGCAAGATTATCAGTATCCATAGTATAATACATTATATCAGTAAAAGTGTTTGCACTCATAATAACAAAAATTAGTTCTAATGATTGCATTATATTATCAAAATTGACTGTACCACCATAAGGATTATCACCACTAACACATTTTGAATACATTGGACATGTATAACCTTTTATTATACCTGATGAACTACCATCTCTTAATATATATGGTTTCCGATTACCATCTAATCCAAGATATGATCCACAATATGAATCACTATTTATAAATACATCATTAGAATCATTTGGATTTGTCCATTCACAATGTCTTGTTAAAGAAGATTTAAAAGATTGTACCCCTATAATACCAAAAAACAACCAAAAACAACTTATAAAAATTGAAACATCAACTAATTCTGGTACTGCTGCTTTACATGCTGTCAAGATTGTATTTGTACCAACTGTTAAATTACACAATCTCAAAATTCTTAAACAACTTAAAGCTCTAAATAATGAGATATGATGATTAGCATCATATCGGTTTATTGATAATAAGATAGATATCCAAAATGTCGTCATGGATAAAAAATCAATTCTATGCCAACTATTTCTCAAATAAGCACGTTTCAAATGAAGTTGATCAATTTTTAATGTTTTTGGAGGTAATGCCAATGTATTTCTTGTTTCAAAAGCTTGGGATTTTAGAAGAGGTTCATCAGCTAAATCAGCATCACTTGATCCATTACTACCTGAATTTTCATAAAGATTTTTTATATTAAATTGGACATTTTTTGACGTCTTTGTTAACTGTGGTATTTGTGGAATCTGAGGTGGTTCTTCAACCTCTTTCTCTATATTTGGCTGAGGATCAACAGGCTCATTTAACTTTCTCAACTTCAAACTATCAACTCTTTTCTTTCTAGCTAGAGATGAAAATCCAAGCAGTCTAAATATCTTTTCAAATATATAATTATTATAATAAGCAATTCTTTGATCTCTTTTTGGATATGGTATACCTAAAGTTTCAAACATTGCAAGATCATTATAAAAACCATAAGCAACACATTTTGCAAAGATTTCAATTGTATATATAATATTTATAATGATGATTGCATAATCTTTCCAATCATTCCCCAGTAACATATAACCTCCTAATTTATTTGGATTCCATTGTTTATTTGTTAACACCATAAATTGAAATACAAGTAAGGATAAGAGGAAAAAGTTGAAAGACTTGTGTTCTAATGTTCTGTAACAAAACTGACGAAATCTTGACTCAGATGTAAATAAATTCAATGATTTTCCAAATAGATATAAAGTTTCTTTTGATGGATATGAAAACTCGGTTTTCTTTTGCAGAGGGTCATAATCTGATGTTTGAGGATTTGGGTCATCTGGTTCTATAACTGATTCATTTGGTTGATCCATGATTAATCCTAATCCTTCAGATATTGTATTTGTATGAGGTAGGTTAAAATAATTTTCAGATACTGGGGTTTGAATACCAGATGAAGGTGTTTTGGGAAATTTACTAAAAGCTCCAGGTGATTTTGGTAATGCAGAATGTAAAGGAGTAGTTGGTTCAAGTAAAGGATATTTTTCAGAATGATCTGACTTATATTCTTCATCATCTGCTGCACCAGCACCTGCAATACGATCTGAGATTTTTGTTAATGCATTTGTGAATTTTGATGGTGAATGTTCAGGTTTATGATTTATCCCACCAGGTGTTAATAATCCAGATTCTATATCATCATGGAAAAATGTATGATCTGGATCTATAAATGGAGATTTTGATGATGTTGTTTTACGTGAAAGAAAACTTGGTCTTCTAAATGTTTGTAATGGTATATCATCGGTAAATTTATCTGATGGAGGTAGAATATTAAAATTATCAGAATTTGAAACATCACTACCTCTTCTACGCTGCCTGAGCGGAGATTGTTGTGTTTTATTTGGAATATCAACTTCATTATCGGTATTATCAATTGGGAACCATTGCGCATCATTACCAGAACTACCAAGCGCAAAACTCAATCCTTCTTTAATAGCATCAAAATCACTTTGTTTCGTTGCTTCATCTAAAAATGAACGATCTTCAATAGATGGCAGTCTTGAATGATGGAAAAAATCACGATGTCTATTTCTTCTTGGTGATGTATCTTCTTGACCATCTAGTTGAGAATTTTCATGATAATCAGAAATTAATGGAGTAAAAGGATTTTCTGAATGTCGTATTTCACCTGACAGACTAGATTCTATATGTTCAAAAGAAGATCTTTTACTTGACATAATAAAATGTTGTATATATCCTTTTGATTAGTCTTGGGATCACTATATATATATATTAAGTTTCCTGTCTAAAGTACAATTCTTAAACTTACTGAGCCTCGCTTGGAACAAATTGTATGTGACTTTTTGGAAAAGAGTTTTCAATATAAAACTCGAATACGGAGACTCGTATAGAACTAAACTACAACAAGGTATCAATATTCTACTTTTTATGTTAATACTACCTCTGACCAATCCATCTCTATATTCGCAACTTACAGTTCTGCATGTTCTCATCAACACTCATACACCTGAAAACTGAAATTTTCATCTCTCATAGACAATGTCTATACTTCAGAAATTACCTTCAAAAGCAAGACTTAGTCAGGTAAAAGAATTATCATCTAAAATATTTGGAGAGATTTGGAATCCAAAATCTTCTAGAAATGGTGCTAAAGTTTTAAGACAACCTTTAAGAGGTAAAGAAGTTGTATCTTATTATGGTAATAATGATGATTTACCGACATTTAAAGATTTCAAAGAATGGTTTCCAGAATTAAATTTAATAGATCCAAAAGAAGCATATCGTCAAAAGATGGTAATAGATAGAAAGAAGAGAAATAAAGGTGCACCAAAGAAGAAATCACTGTGATGACGATTATGAAGAACTCATGACGATTTCAATACATACATGTAATTATAGTAATAAATAAAATAGTATATACTAGTTTAAATCAGACTTAGGCTCCTTGTATTGTAATTCTTGATCTTTTTGGGTCTTTTCTAGCAACAAATGTATCGGTAATCTCCATTGAAGTGTTGATATTACTAAATCTATTTCTCTTTATACGTTGACCCAAGTTTGCATCTTTAATAAGGTTTGATTCTTTATTACTAAATGATAGGGCTTTCCATTCATCTTTAAAAGTATACAACGTGTCATTTTTTATAACAAAATTCTTAGTATCAACAATTTCAACTCCATGGGTATCTATATCAAATATTGTCAATAACTCTGTCTTTATATATAGCTTTTGATTCTTGATATAAAAGTGTTTTATTGTACCATTTGGATCAATTGTAGCTAAAACTGTGAAATCTTTATAAATCATAATCCAATTTCCACACTGAATAGCAAGAAAGGTTTTATTAAAGCTTATGATGGTTTTGATCTGATCATAATTTATGTTATATGTCCTATCAACAACTTTTCTATACTTTTCTTGAATCTTTTTGAAAACAATTGAAGAACCAGATAATTTGTGGTTCTCTATGATCCGTAGATTCTTAATAGAAAGGAGGTTAATTTCAACCTCCTCTCCCATAAGCTCTCCTGTTATAAACAATTTATCATCATCTAGCCAGCAGTGATGATACTTTATAGATGCTAACTTATTGTCAGCAATTACTGTCCCAGTCATATATTCCACATTTAAAATGGACTCTCCTAATTCAGATTTAATAGTCTTGAAGTTATGATATACACCCAAACTATTATATATATGTATTTGATATCCATATAGTCCAGTCTCAAAATTCATAATCCATTTACCTGATGGTGACCATGTTAAATCAGGTTCTGAAAATTGATAAGGTAGTTCAAATTTAGATATAAGGTGACTTGTAGACCCGATATTTTTATAATTTCGTAATTCTGGAACCGATTTTTTAGATACAATAATTGACCACCAATTTGAATTTGGTCGTATTATTATGGAACTCATAGGTTTTTGCATAGTTTCAATTACTCTTGCACAATCTAAAGAGTATATTTTGGTTTCAAGCATTTCTTTGGAATACACTATAAGTTGTTTACAGTTCTTATAGCTACCTTCGGACTTTTGAGATATTACCGATGGGATCCATTCAAAGTGAGATATACCATCTAAACTCGAGTTTTCAATGAAAACAGGTTCATTTGAAAAGTCTATAATGACTATAAGGGAAATATTCTCTACAAGTAATGCTAATTTGGTACATTCATCATTAGAGTCTTCCCATTTGATATGTGATATAAATATCGATTCAAGATCTCCATAATTCTTCCGAAGTATTTCACTAATATCAAATAGTCTCTCTTTACCATCAACAGGTATAATTCTCAATTGGCCATCCAAATATATACATATGAAGTTTCCACAAGGTGATGGTATCTTCATTGATCTCTTATTATCGATCGCGAGTGTTTGTATTTGTCATACACGACCATCACAAAATGTACAAACAATAACAAAAGTATTTGATATCTATACAAACCTTGAGTAAAGTGCAAAAAGACCTGAATAACCTAGAACTAAAAGTACTAGCTGTAACTATATATGTTGAGACTTTTCATTGTACAACAATTGTGAATTTGAATTACAATTTAAAAAAGAGGTATCATTTAAGGTAATGGGACCTAAAAGAGTTGCCAAAAAGAAAACGGTGATTCAAACCCCAAAGAATAATGTATCTAACACTTTAGCGACTCCAAAAAATGGTAATGGCTCATCTTTAATACTTGGAAGAAAGAACAAACTAAATGATTTATTAACATCATCACAAACCATACAACCACCTCAAAATGAGAACTTTGAAGAGGAAGATGATGGATTTAAGTATAAAAGAGAATCTACAAAGAAATCAAGTGATTCAATGTCACGTTTAAAACAAGAAATGATGAATATAGATAGAGAAGAAGGCATTTATCCAGAAAAGAAAAAAAGGCAATTATCATCACCAATAGGAGGACATTATAAAGATGAAGATAATTATATAGAACAAGTATCATCACAACGTATAGATCTAGCGGGAGATGGAACTAGGAATAATTTCAATAAGAGACGGTCATCTTATTATAATCGAGGGAAAAGAGTTCTGTCAATTGGAAATGGATTTGTTGGAGTTCCACATGAAGATGTTTATTCTACTGATTTTTTTAAACTTCTTGATAATTCACTACCGGAACCTCATCGTATGCGACAACTTTTAATTTGGTGTTTTAAAAAGAATTTAGATGGTGATGTCACTTCAAAAGCTATGAAAAAGAAGAAAAGTCCTGAGGATCAGACAGTAATAAATATTGCAAAAGTTATAAAAGAAGAAATTTTAAATGATTTGGTTTCTGGGAAAATATCAACTTCATGGTATCATCAAGAACATATTCAAGATGATGATAATAATAAAAGACTTTTACCAAATCCACAAAATATCAATAATCAAAAAAACATTGCAATGTATCGACAAAAATTAAGAGAACTAGCAAAGGAAAAATCACAATGGGAAAAAGCGTATTCAAAAGCTGTCGAACCAATATCCAAGTTGTCTCTTGAAAATGAAAACGTTTCTAAATCGCTAGAAACCAAATTGAGGGCAGAAAACGAATCACATTATGAGTCCTTACTCAATAATTCATTTATACAAAAAATCCAAGACAATGTAAATCTTGTTCAAAATGTTCCTAAATTTCTAGAGTCATCAATAGATCATTTGTATGATTCAACATATAAACTTTCACAAGTTCATGAATTAATACAATCACATCAAACATCAAAATTCGATCCAGTTGTGTCTGGACTCTTCAATTCTTATATGACGGCGAAGAATAAAACTCCTCAAGTAATTGATGAACACAATGTATTACCAATACCACCAAAACTTCTTTCAGCAAAAGAATTGTTAAGAGGAATCACCCGAATTGACGCTAAGAATACCAATTCTCATTCGAACAATTAGCATTTACCATAAAGAATCAGCTCTGTATATTATGTAAATTTGTATGTTATAATTTAATTTTATAATTTTAAGTTAAGCGAAACTTTGTAATTGGATTTTAAAGGTTTGGAATCGATACCTTGTTTTCGTTTGGATACTTTGCTCACGTGAAGTGATTGTTTTTATGTTTGTAAAGCTCAATGCGATACATATCGGTCAAAGATTTCCCCGGATTTCTGTATAGTTGATTATACACGTGATGAAAAAACTCGGACATATTCTGGGGAAGAGACATCACTGTTTATAATATTTTATAGATTCGATTTACTTTATAGACTCTAGTTGACTTTGTTTAAGCTATAGATATAAACTTAAAGACACTTTGAACAAGGTAAAAGCTACTTTCATTGATCAAATCACCTATTGTTCCAACTCATCACCTTTTTTGACCTGTCAGTTGCGGCATACTTACAAAAATCATAAATTGACTCGGCAAGATATGACATAAATGTTAATCATGTCTACAATAAAAATGAAACCATTAGTTAAAAAAATGTTGACACTTTCGTTATTACTTTCTATTTTTTCCATTTCATTTCTTGTCTTAGCTGAGAATAGACCTATTTTAGAAGAACGACACATCGTTCACAATTCTGATTCATTACTTGACTTAATTTTCAGTGAAGACAACAAAAAGATATTTTCCAAGCTAGAAGATGCGGATTTTGCATTTTATGATTCTTTGACAAACGTAGTAGGTACTGCAAAATTTCCAGAAAAGAATCAATATCAAAGACAACCCTACGTTGCAAATGGTTATATTGGCAGTCGTATACCAAATTTAGGTCAAGGTTATACTTTAGATCAACTTGGGGAAGACGAAAATTCTCCTCAAAGTGACCTTTCAAATGGCTGGCCATTGTTCAATAAAAGGTTCTCTGGTGCTTTTGTTGCTGGGTTCTACAATCTTCAAGAGAAAACTTCAGGAACAAATTTTCCAGAATTACAAAAAAATGGTTATGAAAGTGTGATTGCTTCGATTCCTCAATGGACTTCTTTATCTTTAGAAGTGCAAAAAAATGGAATCAATTATACTTTAGATCCAAGTTTAAATCTACAAGGTCAAATTAAAAATTATGTTCAGAATATGTCACTTAGTGATGGTATTGTGAGTACTGAATTTACATGGTTAGATGCATTAGAAGTGAAACTTGACGTTTTGGCCCACAGAGAAAAGGTAAATTTGGGGTTGGTAAACTTACAAATTACAAATATTGACTCGACACCCATATCATTGAATGTCATTGATAAGCTTGATTTTAATACAAGTCATAGGACTCAATTAAAACAAGTTGGTTCTGATGATAAAGGTATATATATTCACTTTCAACCACATTTTGTGGAAGATGTAAATGGTGTTATATACTCATGTTTAGATTTTAGTGGTGAAATTACAAAGACTCAAAATGTAGAGTCAACACAACAATCTGCTCAAATTACACTTCAACCAAAAGAAAGTGTAAATGGTACAAAGTATGTTGGAATCGTCTCTACTGATCTCGATCCAACTAAACTATCCTCATCACAAAAAGTTTTCAAATTTGCTAAAGAAGTAGCAACAAGTCATGACACTCTTGAGAATGAAATTACCAGTCACAAAAATGCATGGACTGATTCACTACTGAATTCAAAAATAACATTCCATGAGGATCCACTTTTGACTCTTGCAGCAAGATCTTCTGCTTTTCATATATTAGCAAACACCAGACAAAATGCAACTGGTACAACTGCCGCTTTAGGTGTTGGGGGTTTATCTTCAGACTCTTATGGTGGCATGGTGTTCTGGGATACAGACTTATGGATTCAAAGTGGTATACTTCCTTATAATCCCGAGCATGCCAAAAGTCTTATTAATTATCGTTTACATACCCATGAACAGGCAAAGAAAAATTTGAAGAAAGGTGACAATGGCGCTATATATCCATGGACAAGCGGGAGGTATGGAAATTGTACTGGCACTGGTCCTTGTTATGATTATGAATACCATATAAATATTGCAGTGGCCAGGTCAGCTTGGGAAACATATTTAAGTGGAGCAGTTGATGATTCTTATTTAAGGGATGTTGCTTTTCCACTCCTTAACGATGCTGCTCTCTTTTTATCAGATTATGTTACTTACAATCATACATTAAAGAAATATGTCACTTCAAACATGACCGATCCAGATGAATTTGCCAATCATGTTGATAATGGTGCTTTCACTAATGCTGGAATATCGGCTTTAATGGGTTGGACAATTGATACCTCAAATCATTTGAATATATCATTTTCTCCCAAATTTGAAAATATTCATGGTAATATGTATTTACCTAGTTCTATGAATTCTGATAACATCACTTTAGAATACAGTGACATGAAATCAGATATTGGAGTCAAACAAGCTGATGTAATCATGCTTACTTATCCACTTGAAAATGAAGGTATTTCAAAAGAACAAGCCCTTGCAAACATGTTGTTTTATGCTAAAAAGCAGGTAAGTACAGGGCCAGCTATGACTTATCAAATTTTTTCTGCAGTTGCTGCAAATGTTGCAACTAATGGATGTTCTTTTTATTCATATTTACAAAAGGCAGTTCTGCCATTTTTGAGAGCCCCTTTTGCCCAGTTTCTGGAGCAAAACGATGATAATTTTGAAACAAATGGTGGGACTCATCCTGCTTTTCCATTTATTACAGCTCATGGAGGTTATTTGCAAGCTATTTTACAAGGACTTCTTGGAATGAGATTTGATTACGATATTGGTCAAGATGGCATTATACAAAGAATATTGAAACTTGATCCAGTATCGTCTTCATGTTTAGGTAAAGGAGTTACATTTGATAGCATTCAATATTCAAACCAGACGTTATCTTTTTCACTTAGTGATGAAGCTTTGATAGTAAAACACAATGGTGGAATAAAGCAATCTCCTTCTCAAGATATAAATTTGGAAATTGGTGAAAGAAATCCAAAAGCTGGTAGATATATTTTGAAAGTAGGCGACGAGCTTACTTTCCCATTACAATCAGCTGAGCATGATGAATTGACTGAATGTGGTCTGGCAACGTTTGTTAATATAACAGAGGGTGTTTCTGGAGATTTGCCGTTTCTGATTAATGATGGAGACAATACTACCCATTGGCAACTGAAATATATTGACTCAGTTGCTAAGGTATTGGTTGATTTGAAATCATATAGAGAACTTAATGGGGGTGTTGTGAATTGGGGTGATCGACCACCAAAAGAATGGGCTCTATACCTGATGAAAGAGGACATTGCTTCGAACTTCGAAGATACCTTGGATATTTTGAGTACGGTTGATTTTGGAAATGAATTGTGGAAGAAATTTTCCTTTCACAGAACTCAACCAAAGAGATTTTCACAAGACAGGGTGTTTGACAATCTCATTGACTCAGAAGTTGAAGTCTCGGCTCCATTTGAGTTGGTGAAATGGAACGAAATAAAGGTTCCTGATAGATTTAACATGACATCATTTGATCTCAATATTACTGCAAGATTTCTTTTGATCGAGGCATATGGGGTTATTGATGAGGGCGTAGGGGGGTCAAAACTCTATGGTTTCCAACTATATTAAAGACTAACTACTACGTATCTATAGATTAATATGTAGAATATATATTTCAGGCAATACTGGGGTTCTTTACTCATTTTACGGTTTGTAAGGTCTACTTTTTGACAACTCTTTGTCCTATTTTTGAACTGCTTCAGAAAACTTGATAAGTCTCTTGAGACCGGTGTTCCAATCACCAGTTTCGTCACTGTGACTTGTAGCAATCTCTACATTCAAAGATCCTGCGGTATCAAAATCTTTTGCTTTTAATGCTTCAGCAATATTTTTCAATAATTCGATCGTTGGCTCAGTTAACAAATCTTCATTGTTCAAATGATCAAATAAGATGTTGAGTCTACGTTCTACGTCAACTGTGTATTTACCATACTTTTCTGGAATGTCAGGTTTCACTGTTTCAAAAATAGAACTCAAGTCTTTGAATACTGAAAGAGAATTTTCTGGGATATGAGATCTATCACCAGGTGGATACTTCTCCTTCTTTGCCTCTGGGACTGGCTTATTAGAAGTAATAGGAGGTGGTGCACTCAAAGGAGGTGCATTCTTTGGTGGACCATTTGAAAGCGAGGATCCTCCCACAGGAGGTGGTGGAAGGGTAGATGGAGGAGGGGCAGTAAGATTGAATGAGCTGACTCTCAGCACTGCTGGAGCGTATGGATTTTTTGGTGCAACTGGGGATTGAAAGCCAAAAGCAGTGGCCTTTGGCGTGTTAGGTTGGGATACTTGCGGCGGTGGTGGTGGTGCGAAAGCATTTTTCCCAATTGTTGTTGGTATAGAAGGTGCGTATGGATTTTTTGGAGGAGCATTGGTAGGTGGAGATGCAAATGTATTTCCTTGTGTAATACTCGGGGTATTCACAGCTTCAGGTGGTGGTGCATAACGATTGCTTATCTGTCTTGGTTTTGAATCAGGAGAGCTTGGAACCGATGCCTTAGAACTTGTACGGCTGACTCTAGGAGGGCCGGCAGGCGGTGGAACATCAGGTCTCTTTGCAGGCCCACTATTTTGTGGTGGGAGTGGATTAGGAACTTGTGGTGCAGTGACATTTGAAGCAGCAGCACGACGTGGTGCACTCTTCGGCTTGAATGTATCAGGTAAGTCATTCCATCCATCTGTTTGCTTATAAGCAGGCTTGGAAGGGGCTACTGGAGGTGGTGTGATTGCATTTGTTGGAGGAGGTGGCACACCAGAAGGGACCGTGAATGTATTCGCATTGGCTTGAGAAGCAAATGCATTAGCTTGAGGAGCGTAAGGATTAGAAACACCTGCTGCAGGTCTTAAGAAAGCATTAGGGGTTGATGGTTGATAAGAAGATCTAACTTGAGATGCTCCAAGAGGAACTTGATTATAACCTTGTGGTGTGGCTGGCGTTGCAGCAGTTGGAGGCTGCAAAACATCAAAAACACCATTTGAAGGAACACTGAAATTTTCTAGTCCTGCTGGCTTGTAGCCATTTGGTCTGACTTTACTTGATTGTTTTGCAGGAGATTTTTTAGTTTCAACGGCCTCGGCTTTTGGTATTGTCTTTTTAACTCCGTTAGCATTCAAAATACGATCTTTCTCAGTAGCTAATCCTTCATATTCATTTGGAACGATATCCAAAAACTTTTCTGCCAATTCGAATTCACCATAACCAGCTGCGTAGTTAGCATATTCTAAGATAACGTCACACACTGGTGCAACAGAAGCACCGGAAAGAGAGTCGTTTAATCCAGAAATGGCTCTATATGAAGCAAGCTTTTCAGCAAAACTACTCAATGCAAGATAACGAGCATCAGTTGGAGAAGTGACCTTCTCGTCTTTTGACTTCAATAATAATTTTTCAGTCTCAGATAATTCACTCAACCAGATTTTAGCGATATTAC
The DNA here is from genome assembly GCA_030572295.1 of Glucitozyma multigemmis. NCBI lineage: Eukaryota > Fungi > Ascomycota > Pichiomycetes > Serinales > Debaryomycetaceae > Glucitozyma > Glucitozyma multigemmis. The sequence goes on from JAJLZT010000001.1 coordinate 965,287, forward strand.
CCAATGCATTACCTGACAAATAACAAAGAATAGCGCTGTGTCTTTCAGACTTGGAAGGTTTTTTTCCTTTCTGATTGACGATTCTATCACCCAAGGCAACAATTTTTTCATTGTAATCTTTGATGTCTTTAGAGTAGGACTTGATGGCAACGGCAATTTCTTTCCAATTCGAAACATCTGCATTTGCAACGATATCACTAACATCATTGGCTGAAACACTATGAATAACCCTAGAGAGGACATCCTCCTTGTTTTTAGCAATGAAGGCATGTTTAACTTGATCCTTGATTTCTTGAGTTCCTTCTAAAGCCAAAAGTAAAGCTTCCTCTAATTTTCCAGATTCTAAACAGTTTGAAACAGCACCTTTCAAGTCTTTCTGTAAAACCAATCTTATCAACTCGTCATCTTTATTTTTATTGATAAGATCAAAAGCACCAGATGGTAATTGACTGATTGATCTTGCTCTCTCCTTGGATTCTGAACCCAATTTTTCAAAAAATGAATCATCATCTAAATCAAGATTATCATCGGTCCCTGGAACTTCTAATGTATTCGAAGATTTAACTTCTTCCTTTTTAATGAGATGTGCAAGCTCAGTGTTTAATATTTCTTCCTTTGATGAATTTGAAAGTGATTTCAAAAGCTCCCAATCTGCCTTTTCATTATCAGTAGTGGTAGATATTTTAGATTCGATGACCGGATTAAAATCGTTCAGTTTTAATGCACTTGATAACTCGTTTGATGAAGATTTGAACGCATTGCTCATTGACAACTTGTTTATTTTAATTATAGAATGACCATTTGAATCTGATTCTACAATTACTAACTTTGAACCAAAACCAAAGGATACATTTGAAGGACGTTTTAACCATTTTGGAGCTTGATTTTTTTCAAAGATAGGTTGTTGAGTTTCGGTTGTTGAAATTTCATTCCAGAATTCATTATCATCACCATTTGAAACTTTTGCTTGTATTGGTTCTGAGGTGTCTTGTAAAGACTGGATAACAATTTTCCCGTCATATGAAGCAGTTGCAAAAATTTCTGGTGCTGAAGGAGCAAATCTAGTTAAGAAAGCCCAGTTAGCAGTAGTTGGATATTCACCTAATTTTTCACCAGTAATTGGATTCCATAAAATGTTACTATTATCTTTTCCACTCGAAATCAATAACTCAGGATCATGTGTACACCAATCTAAAGACAAAACTCCTTTTTTGTGACCTGTCATAACCTTTTCAGGAGCGTTTGAATTACGCAAATCCCATGTCAAAATTACCGGGACACCATCATTATCACTTGCAGTAACTAATTTTGTGGAATGAACTGGATGCCATGCAACATGAGAAAAACTTGCTCTACCAGAGGAACCATTATAAGATAGATGCAAAACTTCTTTTTTTGATTTCAAAGACCAAATAGATGTAAATCCACCATTCCCAGTAGTTGCTAAAATTTGATCATTTGTATTATTCCAAGCAACACAATTAACTTCATCCATTGGTGAGATTGCTTTCCCTGGTACAACCGGTTCGTCTAATTTTTTAGTATCATGAATATATATTTCTCCATTTGCACCCCCGGTAACTAAGATATGATGTTCGACTGGATTAAATTGCAAAGTTTTAACTGGACCAGTATGTTTCTTTGATTTATGTATTGAGGCTTTTTCTAAATTTTTTGATTTAATTAAGACATCAGCATCCCAAAACTCCACTAAACCATTTTCAAAAGCACCAGCAATGATACCATGCTTTCTACCTTCAAAAGGTTTAGACCATGCCAAAGCATAAAATCTATTTTCAACAGGAGCAGAGAAAATTGGGATTTCTTTCTCCGATGAAAAGATGTTCCATAATTCTAATGAAGTTGTTGAATTAAAATTTACATCAACAGCTCCTGCAACCGTTCCAGTTACAAGAAGCGGTAATCCATCGTGACTCCAAGCAAAGGTTGAAGTACGAGATATCTCACTAATTTTTACCATAATTGGTTATTTATCTTATTATGGTGAGTTGGATCGTATTTGATGTATTTGGTGTGATCTGTGGACGGACTAAAATCGCCAACGCATAACGTTATGTTTTGGTAAAGGAACGAATTAGTGTAATGGAGGATTTATCATGTGGAGGACAAGTAGCAAATTAGAATTGCGAGGGTGAGAGATGGTAGAGTAGAAGAAATGAGTTAATTACAAATAATAAATGAGTCTCTTAAATCTACAGGAAGTCGCTTTCTGGAACTACATCTTCTTTTATTCTTCTTTTCTTATTTCCCGTAATTCGGTTGTATCAGATACTCCATGTGTAAACAATCGCGGTAGCTACAGAGAATACTTATTCGTGTCTTTTACAATTATTATAGAAAATCAATAATCAACGCGACTCCTGTGTTCTTTTCAAACGGCTTTCAGGTAGAGTTTAGCGAAATAGCATCTAAAGTCAATATCAACAACGTTATAAGTATTCAGCTTTACCAAATCGACGTTTCTCAGGTTGAAATGATCTTCTAATTCTTCTCAATCTTTAAAAATAACTCAATTTCATCAGAATTCATATTCATCTAAATAACTGATATAAGCATTTGTACATTAGGTGTTTGGAAGTATTCGGTTCCACCAGACCCTTATTTCAATAGAAACATCCATCACTAAAGAAATCAAATGGACACTCGTATAAATACAAAACTACTTCTTCTATTTTTAAATAAAAAGGTTTTCAAACCATCTTTAAGAGCTTATATTTATGCTTATCTTTATTTAATCTTACCAAAGACTATTAATCATATAATTCATGGAATTAAGAAGAAAGACTATAAAACTGCTTTATCTAATATTGGAAAGGTTGTTGTTCGGGCTTTACATCCAAACAAATTACCAGCAACTGCTGGATTTTTGATAGCTGGAACTAATTTATTAAATCCATTTTTGTATTATGGTTTACGTAAATATTTGAAATTAAAGCCAAACAGCAAATCAAAATGGATATCAACTTTTTTGTCAACTTTTATTACATCTTTAATATCATTCCCATCATATCAGAAACATGTTTTGAATTATGGACGTCATTTAAGTTTAGATTTAACTTTGTTAATGGTTACTAGAGCCGTTGATTCTGCAATTACAAACTCTTTTGTTTCTTTTACACCAAAATTCTTACAAAATGGTCCTGGTGATGCCTTATTATTTATTGCGGCTTGTACTTTTATTATGAGGGCATGGTTCTTCTTTCCTGAAGCTTTACCTCCAACTTATAGAAATTGGATTACTTCAGCAGCAAATATGGATCAAGAAATTGTAGATGTACTCAAATATTTAAATAATGGAAGTGTTGTCTATGGTGAAAAGTCTGAAGAATCTGATGTTCTTAAAGGATATTGTACAAGATATGGTCAAAGTCAAGATAGGGGTGATGTTGTTAAAAATCAACCAATTGAATGTGAAGTAATACATGCATTTGTTACTGGTAGTTGCGAAAAACATGCTTTATGGCGATTTTATAGGGGATTTCTTTTTGCAATCAAATTGTATGGTCCATTAAATGCAATTATGCTTCTAATTCCAAAAAATGTTAAAATGTCTGTTAGAATAATGAGAGCAATCAAATCTTCCATTAGATCTTCATGCTTTTTGGCAACTTTTATAGCCTTAACCTGGTATGGAGTCTGTTTATCAAGAAGTAGACTTGGACCAACTTTATTTCCAAATACTCCAAGACAATTATGGGATGTTGGAAGAGGACCAACCGCAGGATCAGTAGCTTGTGGATTGAGTAGTTTTGTAGAAACAGTTCAAAGACGTAAAGAATTGGCTTTATTTGTTGCTCCGAGAGCTTTAGGTGTATTTGTACCTACTGAACCAACAAAGTTGAATTTAGATTTGGAAAGACTTGCATTTGCAGTTAGTTTTTCTTCTTTAATCGCATTTTCAAGATTGGATCCCACTTCTGTTAGAGGTATCTTTGGTAAAGGATTATCTGCTATCTTTGTTAAACAATAGATTGGAATTTTGGTAAAATTGTAAAAAATGTAAAAAATTAAACTAGACCTTATCAGGATGTGTAAAAAGGAATATAATTATCTAGTATAGAAAAAAAAACTGTAATACGGCTTAGCTCAGCTTATCTCAGCTTAGCTAAGTCTTAAACGGCATCTCTTCTGAATCGATCGCGCACACTAATCTAGCGACTCTGACTGAGATCATAAATACTCATCTGTCACATAACCATTGTGAACATTACATATCTCAATTGATAACTACTTTCTGGATTTGTATTAAAATCAGTACCATATTTAAACTATCCCGTCCTTAAGTTATGAAAATACGATGTCATCTGGATTTCCTTTAGTATATATGGGACATGCTGAGAGCTTTGAAGAGAAGCATGAAGAATTTGGTAGACAACTAGATTTGGATGAAGATGTTATAAGAATTTTTGTTATACTAGCATCTTTATGTGATCCATGTTCACAACCAGAAGAAAATGATCTGGTGATTTTAAGTGTAGATTACTTATCAGATGTATTAATAGCATTGACATATTTAGAATATCAAAGTACAAAAGAAGAATTTGTAGATTCAGATGAAGAAGCAGAGGATTACAAGTTACGTAAGCAAGAACATAATGATACTTATGATGAAGAGATAGAATCTAAGAAATTTGAAATATCAACTGATTTCTTTAAAATCGTTTTAGCAATTCATAAAGCTTTAAATGCTCACGATGAGCTTGCATTAAGATATATGGATAATAATGCAGAAAATTGGGAAACCAAGTATACTCTTTGGAATCCAACAAAGTTAGGTGGTAAGATGTTACATCTTATGCTTTGTGTTTTAATTCTAGCGATTCATAAATTATTTAAACATCCCCATTCAGAAGCAAATTTGGTTTTAAATCCATATCTACTATCATTTATAAAATTTTGGAAGATACATACAAATATAATTATATTAGCATTACAACTTGATTGGAGACTGGAATTTGAAGATTTTGAGTATCCATTCTTTATCAAGGAAACTCTTAATGGATCTGCTTGTGTTAGATTTGTTATTGCCTATGTGATAAATACAAGTCTTTTCCCATTTGAACAAGAGAAAAAACCAGATATGTTACAAAATTATATAGAAGATATCTGTATGAAGAATATTTATGATTTTATTCATCCTTTAGGTAGATCATTTTTAAATGGTGGAGCAATACAAGCTGATCTTAGATTAGTAATAATTGGTTTATTGATGTTGACACTTGGACTTGAATTTACTACTGCTCAAATGAATAATCTCAATTCTGGTAATGAAGAAGTTAAACTTGATAGGTATCTTTCACAAGCAAAATCTATACCTGAACTTGGGGATCTTTTAGTAGATTTGGAAGTGGATGATAGATTTGATGAAGATATCAAATATGTATTTGAATGTGAATCTGATTCTGATATTGAAGCATCAGATGAAGAAATCGAAATTGCGGAGGAAGCAACAAGAGTAGATTCAAAAGTTCAAGTGATAGAAAAATCAAGTGATCAAGAAGTTGATACTCTGAAATTAACAGATGATATTGAATTTGATGAACACGGCCATGATTGGAGAGATCTACCTAGAGGAAATAATTCACAATCACAACTATGGTACATAGAAAAGTTAAAAGAATGGGATAAACTTGAGGATAAAGAATCTTCGGATGATTTTTTCAGTACATGGCATGCATTACTGTCAACTTTTGATTTCCTAACTGTTCATAGTATTACAGGAGAAGATGATTTTGAAAGATCATTGGGTCAAGTTGTCATTAATACAGTTGCAAAAGCAGTTTTAGATAAGAAACAAACACTTGAATTTGATTCTGATATGATATATCAATATTGGAAAAGTCAAGCAAGTGATAATGATATACAATTTACTCAAGAACATAATAAATTAGTTGTACCAATCTTTAATGTTACAAGGTTTGAACTCTTTATGATCAATAATCCTAAGTTAGCTAAGTGTATGATGGATGAAATGTTGATGGGATCAGGTACAAGAAGAGTTTTAATTTGGTTTATAACTCATAGTTTAAATTTATCTCTTACTCTTATTGATTATGTTCATGAGCTTATAACAGGTAAGAGGTTTACATTAGAATCACTGAATCCTTATAAATTTACTAGAATGGGTCCTTCTTTGATACTTAGTGAGGTTGAAAAACTGATGTTATTACATGAATTTTTAACTAGTAGTAGTGTTTATTTTTCTGCTACTGATGGTATCGAGATTGAAGATGGTCTTAGAGTAGTTTTATCTGAATCTATTGCAAAGAATTATATGAGAATGATGTGTATGTTAATTAACAATTTGATAGAATTTGGTACAATTGATATTGAAAGTAAGAATGATGATCTGTTACATAATTATAATAATGAGTTACAAATTCTATTGATCAAATGGGTTGGGAAATTACCTGATGCTAGACAATTGTTCTTCCTTATTAAAAATGTAAAATATGATTCACAAAGTGATTCAACAACTGGGAATGAATATAGTCGAGAAAGGTTAGAATCAATTTTACTTGAGTACTCAAAGAAGTCCGATCTAGAAATTGCAAGTGATATGAAATCAAATAAAGAAATTGTTATCATCATTGATCAGTTTGTAAAGAAATTAGAAGTACATATAAAGACTTTAGGATTACAAAGATCTGGTGATGTTAAATATTTAAAAGAAGAATTCATACTGAAGGATGGAGAAGATGTCTATGAAGATATGAAGGTCTTTCTTTTGAACTTCAAAGTGTTGAAAAGAATCAATTATGTTACTCAGTTCTTATATAGTAAACTTGATTGTTTACTTACTACTGGAACTATAGAAGAAGAAGCGTTGAAAGTTTCGTCGGAATTCAATTCCCAATTTTTAAATGGAGAAGTAAATTTTGCTAAAACAGATGATAAGAAGAAGAAGGCAAAGAAGAAAAAGAAGAAGAAAGTGAAAGGTTGAGACTGGTTAGTTAGGTTTGTAGATGGTGAGAATTTCATATGTTTGACTCGTAACGTGACTCGTGCTTGACTCGCTCGAGAATTTAACACAAAACAAAATATCAATCGAAAGGTTAATCTTGCATCTGATTCGAGTAATGTTAATTAAGCAATTACGTACTAATTCAATTAGAAACATCATGTCTAAAAATTTATCCACAATCACACCTGTAGGTATTTAGTAGCGTTTGGGAGGAGATTGAGGTTGGAGATTGATAAGTTTTGGGAGGTATGGTCAAGTTGTTGTATGAATGTAATATTAAACATTGCATGTTGATTGTACATCTTGTATTACCTTCGCCTTTCTCAAAACAAGCTTTACAGCCGGATGCTTTCCTAGACTAGCATTTTTCTGTTTGTCAGCCTCATCCAAGCTTACAATCGCCAAAACTCACCTAATCCTCCTTTATTGTATTATACTAACTATAGGTCAAAACAGCAAATGCTCCACCACCAGCAGCTTCCTACTCACAAGCCATTAAAGTAAATGGATTTGTTTACGTTTCAGGTCAAATTCCTTATACTCCTGATAATAAACCAATTTCTGAAAATCCAACTATCCAACAACAAGCTGAACAAGCAATTCAAAATGTTAAAAATATTTTGGAAGCTTCAAATTCATCTTTGGACCTTATTGTTAAAAACACCATCTTTTTAACTGATATGAAAACACAGTTTGGACCATTTAATGAAGTTTATTCCAAATATTTCAAAGATCATAAACCAGCAAGATCTTGTGTTGCGGTCAAGGAATTACCTTTAGGAGTTCAATTAGAAATGGAATCCGTTGCAATTGAAAGGGAAGCTCATAAATTATAGTTAGATTATATAATTAATGAATATCGATTATGAGTTGCAACCATATTAGGGTTAATGCCCTATATTATATTATTTGCACGTGCCTAACTTTATAGACATAACATATTAAAAACCGCTAAAACTCACAATACTTCTTGTATATATGACATAAATATTGATCAGGTGATTTTATATCCTGCATTTTACAACCAAGCTGAGAATTTTTCAGTTCAATATTACAAAATTTCCACTAAGACGAAATCACATATACAATGGCTCAACGTGTGACATATAGAAGAAGAAACCCATATAACACCAAATCCAATAAAATCAAGGTCGTCAAGACTCCAGGTGGAAAATTAGTTGCTCAACATGTTAAAAAACAAGCCACTAGACCAAAGTGTGGTGACTGTGGTGATGCTTTACAAGGTATTTCAACTTTAAGACCAAGAGAATATGCTCAAGTTTCTAGAACCCACAAGACCGTTCAAAGAGCTTACGGTGGTTCAAGATGTGCCAATTGTGTTAAAGAAAGAGTCGTTAGAGCTTTTTTAATTGAAGAACAAAAGATTGTCAAGAGAGTTTTAAAAGATCAACAAGAAAAGGAAAAGAAATCTTCCAAATCTTCAAAAAAAAATTAGATTAATCTTAATAAATATCTTTAGGTATTATATTGTAGGTAGAAGCTTAAGTAATGGAAGTTTAAGCTTATGTAAAAAGCGAAAAGAAGATAACTTTGAAAAGGTCAGAGGAAAGCATTAGTTGGAATACGTTTCAATCTACCGTACCAACTACTTAGAATATGACAACCTATTTCATTATAGAACTTTATTTATAAAACTTCATTTCTCTGCAACATCATCATCATCATCTCTTCTTTGTTCCAATACTGCGCACGGCTACATCACCTTACACAGGAGAGATATCCTTATCAGTTGTGTCATTTGCAATTGGAACTTGTTTATAAATAGCTAAAACGTCTCTTCAAACCCACCTTATCCCTCTTTAATCTTCTCATTCATATAGAATGGAAAACTCTAGAATTTCTGCTTTACTAGAAAGTATTTATATTTCACCAAAAATGCTAAAACCAGAGGTTAAGGTACCCGATTATCATCCATGTTTAATCGTACAAGATTCACAAACTGATCTAAGTAAGGTTAAAAGCTGTGGTTGTGCTGATGAATATTGTGTTAAAAATGCACCTGAATGGATCCCTCGAGCTAGATGAATGGCTGCGAAATATAGATTAAATATGTTGTATATTATATATATATAACATTAATATAATGGAGATGCGGTTCTATATACTTCATTATCATCCATAGATTCAGATTCAAATTCTTTTGACTCTTCCATCTCTAAAGATTCATTTCTCATAGATCTTATTGATAAATCTACATCACCAAATATACAATAAGGATGAAATGGGATATAAACCAAACAAGCAAGAAATACAACTAAAGCATCTAAGGTCATGACATAAACTTCATGAGTTATAAGATATCCTGACCAACCTTGAGCTAATTCAATAACTCTATATATACAACGAATATATATGAAAAATACGGATAATGTAATGAAAAGTGGACTATAATTAAACAATATTCTGTGTCGTACTCTTGTATACTTTGGAGCAAACAGACTATCAACCATTGCTTTCATTTTTTGTCCCTTTGGAGTATTGAAAAGTATTCTTAATAAATTGAAAAGTGTCAACTTGTTACCAGTTGAACCTTTGAAAAACACTCTTATTAAAAAATCAAACCATAGAAATAAAAATAATGACATCGAAAGAACTTGAAATGAAATACCAGCAACCATTATATGAGTTCCTGGCTCTTGGTCTGTGAAATTTTGAACTGCAATTGCTGCCCAGGTACCACCAATACCTTGCAACAATAAACTGATTAAATCACAAACAATGAATATGATTGAATACCACAAAGGTTTTAGTAGGGAGAATTCTTTACCATAACAGGTTATAATTTGTGCTAGAAGCATATAAACACCAGCCATTAAAAATGCTGGTGCTATTGTCAAACAAATAATTTGACACAAGTACATATTCAAATTAGTAACACTGTTTACAGCTAATGATCTAGCTAAATAACCAGCATATTCTAATCCACAACCACAAAAGAAACATATACCGAAATACCATGCTCTTGATTTAAGCATTAAACCTAATTGTACAGCCAATACTATTCCAAATGCAATAGTAAAGATTAGATTAGCTACTCTACTTAGATTTGCTGAATACAAATTTTCTGAAAACTCTAGTTCTTGTAAATTCCAAGTTGAATTCACAATTTGTTGTGTTGCAATAGCTTGAACTGATGTATCGGTTGCAGTTGCCAACACCTGTTGTGCACTTATGATTGTAAGTGATGCTTGAGCTCCTCTAATAATTTGTGACATATGATACATATCTTTTAATTTTTTAGCAGTTGCAAGTACATGAGTTGCTGAAGTCAAACTTGATTGTAAAGCAACAGTGTCATTATAGGTTATTGTTGACATTGTTGAAATTGTATGTGTTTTAGTTGGACTCCATTGTGGCATTAGCATTGCTGACATTGAAGCTTCTGAAATTGATGAAACGTATGATACTGATGCAGCAGAATACATTGATTTGGATATAACTGATGACATTGAAACTGAATATTGAGAAACCATTGATTTTGAAGCAGCACTAACCATTGATACTGAAGCCGCACTCACCAATGATTGAGAAGCAGCATTAACCATTGATACTGAAGCTGCACTCACCATTGATACTGAAGCCGCACTCACCATTGATTGAGAAGCAGCATTAACCATTGATACTGAAGCTGCACTAACCATTGACGCTGAGGCAACACTGACCATGGACGCTGAGACGGCACTGGCTGCTGAAACTGATGCCACTGACATCAAAGAAGCAGAAGCAGCATTTTGCGCTGATGCAAGTGCTGCTGCTGCTGCTGACAGCGATATCTGAAGTGATGACATCAAAAACTTTTATTTGAAATGTTTATATTTAAGATCTATAATTCGGTACCTCATCGGCAACTGTATGGTATATATAACATCAACAAGTAATAGCAAATTTAAGAAAGATTTAAATAGCATGCAAAACATAAATTCGATTGTTGCCCTTTTGACATGCAAAAATTCTTAAAACGAAAGAAAAGCTAGCAGATTTCAACTAATACTAGCCAGAAGTGTTAGTTGTTTTAAATTGATTGTTCAGGAACCAGGGTAAATTTAAGACATTTTGCATTTTATTCCCTGTCCGGTATGATTTGATTGTTTAAGACAATCTTTTGCATAAAAGACTTGAACTCTCGAATTTAAACCTCGAGTTCATGGCACACCTAAAACATGAGATGGGATTATTTTACACCTATTTGGTCAAATTTCAATCTAATTGAGATCATGAAATCAAGCCTGAACTCAAGCTTTACTCTAATGTGGTTGAATTTCAGAATTTCAACACCCTAACCTAAATAGCATGTCAAGAAATTACTTCCGTTAAGCAACAGGATCAAACTTTCATATAAACAAGGAGCAATGCAATTAACGTCTTTGATTAAAAACTTAAAAAAACAAAAAGACTCCAGCCAACCGTTTTGCTTTTTTTTCTTTTAAATCTTAAACATCGGTAATTCCGGTAAGATCGGATTTCTATGGCTGCGTTGATCGTTTGTTATGAGGGTCCTGGTCGCGAGTTTAACAATAGCAAAGTTTTGTTGATATGTAAATAGATTTTCGTACCTGTTTATAATCTGTATTCATAATTAGTGAACCTGGTGATGAGCGGGGGGGAAGTGTCGGTTTACTAAAATCTGATCCGTATTGGATTAAAGGATAATTGATTGCTTGTTGTCTGTTTTGGAATCTCGAAAGTCTCGTAAATTTCAAGAGTCATTTCAAAAGTCTAGTAATTTTAAGAGTCTTGAAATTTCGAATTTTTGGTTTATCATATGATTATCATTTGGCAAATCTTAAATACACGGTCAAATGCGCTATCTGTTGTTGACTTCGCGATGTTTGATAGTGTTCGCGATTTGATTTTGAGTTTTGTATAACACTCTGCGCTCGACCAATGCTCGCTCAACTTGTTATCTACGCTAAACGCTCTATGTTCAAACACAGATAATGGTTGACCTACCTACAATCCATATTCATCTTCAACTTTATTTCTCTACGTCTAAACTATCAACTTGTATTTTGTTGTATCCCACTTTGTTGAGTTTGAGGTTTTTGACCAATCAATTCATTTGTCAATTGCTCTCTTTTCCAAAATCGTAATAACAAATCCCCATAATTTTGTAAATCTTCAACCGAAATCATCAATTTGAAATCCAATAGTAATAAAAATTGTAGCTCTAGATAATTTAACTCTTCTAATGGTAATCCTCCAACTTTAGCATAACGTAAATTTTTATAGAAAATATCAGAAAAGAACTTGGATGATACTGTAATCCCAGATATAATCAATCGATGAATATTATATGAATCCATTACAAATAATTGTTCAGATTCACCATTTGTTTTGTTTTTATTCAAGTTATTTGCCTTTTTAGCTATCCTGTCAAAGTATACTAATAAAGACAAAAACACTTCATTTGTAACCGGACAGTATTTTAAAACTCTAGAAAGGTATGCATGAAGTGATATACCCGGTACATTTGTACCATGAAATGCAAGGACATTTGCAAGATATTTGTTTTTCATTTCATCTTCTTCGTCATCATCATCTTCGTCTTCCTCATCTAATTTTCGATTCTTGCGTTGTTCCTTTAACTTTTGTCTAATTGCAATTGTATTATCAAAATGATTTGGATGTAATTTATCATTTGCTTCTATAATCTTTGTTAATAAACATGATAACATAAGAGTCAATTCATTAACCAGATAATCAACCACATTCAAATGTTCTTCATATGTTTCATCATTTGATGATTGATTTGATGTTAAATTCTGGAAAAACTCTTTATATGACATATAATGATCAGGTTCAACCTGAGAATCTGGTGCAAGTGTTATATTCAGATTATTTATATTACTTTGTTGAAATGAATTTGATGTAAAAGATGATGATGGTGGATAAAATTTATTACTAGTAATACTGTTATTATTAAATGAATGATAAGATGATGATGTTGGATGAGCCAGATCCATTGAAATATTTGTAGTTGGGAATGAATAACTTGGTGTATAACCATTTGTTATATTTGAAGGTCCAATAAAATTGTTTGATGGTAAAGAATGTGTATATGACTGATTTGATGAATATGACAGACTTATTACATTTGGAATATTATGTGATGTTGGTATATAATTAAAAGAATTTTGTCCTAATTCAGGATTTAATGAACCTTGCACATGGTTATTCGGTAGATTTGGTAAATTTGATGTATCAGTATAGCTTGGGGGGTTTTGTGGTGGTACATTAGCTGATTGAAGATTCTTGGTTAAATTTGAAACCATCCCTGTTGATTTTGATTCTTGTTTTTGAAGATTTTGTGATTCTCCTTGTTCTGAATTACCCGAATTTGTAATCCCCGGGTTTGATCTTGAATTTTCATAACTTTCCCTTGACATAATACCTTAGTTTAATGGCATAAGGTATAAAGTAAATTTGTATATGTAATTATGTATAACAGATTGTTGGGATATGAAAACAAAAAAAAAGTTCAAACCCCAATAGCTTGTATTATATTGAACAAAGTCTTAGTTTTCAAAAATTAGATTTAATAATTAAGATAGATACAATATGATTATTGTGGCCTTACTTAACTCTATATGAAATTGACTCGGCAGTTATTGAGGTGAGGTTAAGTTTGGAAAATTGTCGTGTATGGTCAAGATCTGAATATCATGATTTGACAAGCCAAAAGTCATCTAAACCTCGATTCAAATATGTCAACGGCTTCAAAAATTACATTTGGTGCATCATGCGTATTTGCCGTTGGTTCGTTTGCATTCATAAATTATTCACAACATCTTGAACGTTCGGCTTTAAGACAAGGTCCAATAAAAGATGCTGCAAGGATGAGATCAAAAGAGTTGGGTAAAAAGCAAAAATTAAATGAATTAGAACACATCGAACAGAATAAATTAAGACAACAATACGAAAGTGTACAACCACTTTCATCAGAGATTATCATTGCAGAGGAAGATTCCTAGAGAAAATGTTTGTAGTCTTGGAGACACCTAGTGGTGAAAAATTATCACTAGAGGTACTATGATGCACAATTTTCTTTATTCGAATATTCAATCAAATAAATGATTCCATTAGTCTTGCTTCAAGTAATGCACCAATACGGATTATTAGGATGAAGATGTCGAGTTTATATCTTGACGATTTAACTACACCAAAACTAATAGATATTCGGTAAGAGTAAAGATGAGCGGTTTAGAGATTTATATAGAAGTGTGATTGGTATACACACGATAATTACATACATACATATATCTATATATATATAATTTATTATATTAATGCCTTCTATAAATCCAGTTCAACTGGAGGTTACTATAAATATACTTTATTAAACTTGGCAAGAAAAAAATTCAACCTATTATCTAAATTGGTTTTATTCAGTTTTTGGACTTGAAATTGATTCAACACTTTCAGGAGTACTTGACTTTATATCAATTTTTGATGATTTAAATATTGACCCTCTTCTTGATCTTATACTTTCATCATCAGGATCATGCATCCCCACTAGAATACTTGCAGCTTCTAACAATTGAACTTGTTGATGTTTTGAAATTAATAGTTTTTTTGTAACTTTCCATTCGGGTGTATGTTCCCAAAGATGTTTTGCTAATGAGGATATATGTTTATAACCTTTACCACATGCTTCACATCTAAGTTGTTCTTTTAGTCTACCTGTTTCACCTTCACTTATTCTTCTAACAACAAATTCTCTTGATAGGGTTTGATTTGATTCATTTGGATACTTACCAAGATTATTATATGGCGTTACTGATGAATGACGTCTATTATAATGATAATGCTGTGGTGTCATCTTTGAAACGAGTCTAGAATTTATCCTAGGTTTACAAGTTTCTCCAACTTTTATTAAATGAAAAATTTTTAGAATGCGATTATTTCTGCATAAAACGAAAACCGGAGACCTTCTTTTTCTATTTGGTTTAAGCTTTTAAATAAATTTTATATGCTATATGCTATACTAGATGACACTCTGATTAGTATTAGATAGTACTAAACGAGTTTGATTGGTTTCTTTATTGTGAGATAGAAATTCGCGTTGATGGTGAGAGAAAGTCACGAAAGCTATCCCCACTGTTCTCACTCAAAATATCTTACCCTTTCTAACCTAAAAAGAATCATCCATTTCATTTTCTTCTTTTGTTTGAAATCCAGCTTCGGTAGAATACAAAATTTCTTGAATTTGTTTTGCAAATGTAATCAAACCCAAATCATTTAATTCAGAATTTTCTGCCAGTTGAACATTTTCAACTAGAATTTCAATCTCACGTAACTTATTAAAATAGAAATTCCTTTCTGATTCTAAACTTTCTGAAGATACTTTATATTCTTGTAATTCATCAGTTATTGAATTTAGTTTTGATGTTGTATCTGATAATTGCTTTTTAATTTGAACTATTTCAGGATTAGAAACAGTTCTATTCTTTGGTAATGGTTTTGGAGTTGAAATTGAATTTGTTGATACTACCCTTGAACTCGGTAATGAATTTGATACTTTCCCATTTGATGAATTTCTTGAGGATGGAGCTTGTGACTTTAATGGGTTTGGTGTTATAACTGAACTTCTTCTTTCCTTTGCATTATAATTTGAACTTGAATCACTTGATTCCATCCAATGCTTTTTAAACCATTGTAATAATTCTAAATTATCTTGTAATCGACACTTTAATAATCTTTCAATATCAATCGATCTAGTGATTTTATGTTTATTAAAAGCAGCTTGTAGTAGTTTCCAATTTTGTCTATAATCATATTCCATACCTTCAAATCTAACTTTACTCATCGGTACTCCACCATAAATTACATCAATTAATTGACAATAAGCTGCTCCAGTACCACATTGCTCTATTTTGGTAAAATTAAGATCTAATGTACTATTTAGCCATTGCAAAAGTTCTAACCTTGATTCTCCAACCACCATGATCAATTAACGTGTGTTGGTGTATTGGTATTGTTTTGGTTACAGAAAAACAAAGTTACCCGGATTTAAAAATTGCATCACCGCGAAAGTTTTAGAGGTCGAATCTGGAACCTTAAGCTCTTGTCTATACATCTTAACTATAATCATAAAAGTAGGTTGATTTGAAGCATCGAGGTTTGATTTCGGCTACAAAAATTACATTGAGTCGGAGAAACGAAATTATATCGAGTCAGAGAATGGTAATTGTATTTTCAAGTAATTCATTTCAAACGTTTATTTACTCCCACCATGCTCCTTTGCTTACAACCATTTCTAAACATCCTATCTCATCCTCTCGTGCAACACCTTCGTGCCATTTCCAAATCTCTCTCGAATTTTCATTTCTCAAATCGTTACCCGGCTTTCCTAATTAACGAAAAAAGAAAAAAATTTTCAGCTTCGATATAGTACATTTACAAATTCTTCACAACACATCAACACAAAATGGATACTAAAACTCCAGTTACATTAGCAAAGGTCATCAAAGTCTTAGGTAGAACCGGTTCAAGAGGTGGTGTCACCCAAGTCAGAGTCGAATTCTTAGAAGATTCATCAAGAACTATTGTCAGAAATGTCAAAGGTCCAGTCAGAGAAGATGATATCTTATGTTTAATGGAATCAGAAAGAGAAGCAAGAAGATTGCGTTAGTTTTATTGTATATTAATATTAGATATCAATTATTAAATTTTGTCCCGTAGATAACATATTTTTATGACTTTGATACTCGATCATGATTCATAAACTCCTCTTGCTTTTTCCTAATTATGTAAACTTGATCATCAACCTGCTTCATGAATCTTTGCTTTGAAATTTCCATCCCTTCATCAAAAATTACATCTGGTTCTTTAAGCTCAGGAGATGAAGTAAGTGAACAAATCTCTTCAACTTGTTTAGTTACGTGTTTTGAAACCTGTTTCCTAACACCATCTAAATCACAATTTGAAACATCATCCATCTTTGCCATAAACTGTTTTGTAACCTCTTCTCCAACATTATGAATAAATTTGTATTGTTCTTCTGATTCTTTACTTTCTTGAGTTTTCTCACTTGAACAACTTTCACTATCATCATCTTGAATTTCATTACTTTCTCCATCATCTGAATCCTCACCAGTTGCTTCATTGGTTTTGTTTGGCGAATCATTATCATTATCACCAAACTCTTCAGAATCCTCCGATTCTTCCCCATCTGTTTGATTAATATCACTATCTTGATCTAATGGACTAACAGATTCACTCAAGGATTCTCTCAAACCAGTTGAATTGGCCTTGGCTTTATTGTGAAATGTACTATTCTTCCAAATAGTATATTGTACTAGATTTTCAAATGCAATTTTATCATTTCGATAAAGTGTTGCCAGATCAACATTAAGTGGCGAATCTGGTTCAGGGTTATCTATCAACATTAAAATTGCAAGCACCAAATTACTTAAATTCCAAGCAGGTGACCAATTTTCACTCTTTAATATATCAAGACAAATTTCTCCAGTTGATATATTAATATTTGGATGATGGATTGGAGTTGACTTTTTAAATTTGATTTTCGGTGGTTCAATAGGATAGCTTGAAGAAACCAATATATCTAAATCCCATTGTCCAGAATAATAATAAAGAGAATCTGTGATTGATGGTTTACAAATAGTTGCCTCCCATTTGAAAATATCATCCGTGGATATTGGAGCTAAGTTAACGATTTGTGGATTTGATAGATGTAATGGATTTCTTTGTAATTGTTTATACTCTTTAAAGAGTCTTTTCTCTGCCATAGTTTTAAAATGTTGTATGGACTTGAATAAAGATGATGGAAAGAGTAGGTATGTTTCGCTCGGTTACAAAATTACTGTTACGTCATTTTTATTTTATATATAGGATTTTTATGTACTCATCTCTGTAGACCATAAGATCGATTTCGGTAAAGTGGGGAACGATCTAATCGATTTCAAACGCAAGTGAAAAAAACTCAATTTGATTTAAAAATAAATGTTGAAAATCGGATGAGAGGATAATATGATTGTAAAGCAGTAAGCTGTGTAATTCAAATTATTGGATCATGCCAATGAATGAATGAAAAAAAATAATGACTTCCGCGAGGTTCGAACTCGCGCCTCCGAAGAGACCAGGAAAGTATGGTAAGGTAACCTTACCCTGGCGCCTTAGACCGCTCGGCCAGAAAGCCAATTATTGAAAAAAACAACAGCAAATGTTAAATATGTATTTAAATGTAAATTTTATACCTCTTCCCAGAGTACCATGTAATGATCTTTAGTATCAATTTTCTGAAAAATTGCAAAAAATTACTAAATTACTAAATTACAAATTACAAAACTTGAAAACCAAAACCACCGCACACTTTGGGATAGGTCTCTTAGCCTTAAATTTAAGTGGAAAAAACAATTACCATCTAAAAAAGTCCTCTTTTTAATCTGCCCTCCAACCTAACTTTCTTTCAGCTTACCATTATAGCTATTTGATTGGACCTTTTGACACCTGCATATATGCTCATCGTGAGTCAACCTAAATCGGAAATGTCAAATTTATTCAAATTGATCAAAGCTCTTCAAACCACTTGAAAATGTTGAAATCATCACCGCTTATGAGGCAAACAAGGTTGAGAAAATTTTCTCAAACCGCTATTTGTAAAGAGAAAAAGCTTAATAAATATTCATCAATTGTTACTCAACCAAAATCACAAGGTGCATCACAAGCGATGCTTTATGCAACTGGGTTTACTGAAGATGATATGAATAAAGCACAAGTTGGTGTTGGATCCGTATGGTGGTCAGGAAACCCATGTAATATGCATTTAATGGAATTTAACCATAGATGTACAAAATCAGTCAATGAAGCTGGTTTGAAAGGTATGCAATTCAATTCAATTGGTGTTTCTGATGGTATTACCAATGGTACTGTTGGTATGAAATATTCTTTACAATCAAGAGAAATTATTGCTGATTCTTTTGAAACTTTAGTTATGGCACAAATGTACGATGCAAATATTGCAATCCCATCATGTGATAAAAACATGCCAGGTACTTTAATGGCAATGGGAAGACATAATAGACCAAGTATTATGGTTTATGGTGGTACTATCATGCCAGGTGCCCCATCTTGTGGTGCAAATGATGTTGTTCCTGATAAGATAGATATTATCTCAGCTTTCCAATCATATGGTCAATTCCTTTCAAAAGATATCGACGAAACAAGAAGAAAAGATATTATTAAGAATGCTTGTCCAGGAGCAGGTGCTTGTGGTGGTATGTATACAGCTAATACAATGGCATCAGCAGCAGAAGTTATGGGGATGTCAATGCCATATTCCTCTTCAGCACCAGCGATTTCAAAAGAAAAAGCAGCCGAATGTGATAACATTGGTCATGCTATAAGACACTTGTTAGAAATTGATTTAAAA
Source organism: Glucitozyma multigemmis (assembly GCA_030572295.1). Taxonomy (NCBI): domain Eukaryota; kingdom Fungi; phylum Ascomycota; class Pichiomycetes; order Serinales; family Debaryomycetaceae; genus Glucitozyma; species Glucitozyma multigemmis. The sequence goes on from JAJLZT010000001.1 coordinate 984,684, forward strand.
CCACAACAAATCATGACAAAGAAAGCTTTTGAAAACGCAATTACATATATCATCGCTACTGGTGGTTCAACAAATGCTGTTTTACATATCATTGCAATTGCTCATTCAGTTGGTGTTGAATTAACTGTTGATGATTTCCAAAGAATTTCAGATTCAACTCCACTTTTAGCTGATTTTAAACCTTCAGGTAAATATGTTATGGCTGATTTACAACATGTTGGTGGTACCCCAGCAGTTATGAAAATGTTGTTAGACGAAGGAATGATTGATGGTGATCAATACACTGTTACTGGTAAAACTATTAAAGAAAACTTGGCAAGTCTTAAACCTCTTCCACAAGACCAAAAGATTATACACCCAGTATCAAAACCATTGAAACCTAGTGGTCATTTACAAATTTTAAAAGGTACTCTTGCACCAGGTTCCGCCGTTGGTAAAATTACTGGTAAAGAAGGTACTTACTTCAAAGGAAAGGCAAGAGTTTTCAATGATGAAGAGGCTTTTATTGTTGCATTAGAAAAAGGTGAAATTAAAAAAGGAGAAAAGACAGTTTGTGTTATCAGATATGAAGGACCAATTGGTGGACCAGGTATGCCAGAAATGTTAAAACCATCATCAGCATTAATGGGTTATGGTTTAGGTAAAGATGTTGCATTATTAACTGATGGTAGATTTTCTGGTGGATCTCATGGATTCTTAATTGGACATATTGTTCCAGAGGCTGCTGTTGGTGGACCAATTGCTTTGGTTTATGATGGTGATGAAATTGTTATTGATGCTGAAAACAACAAGATCGATTTATTGGTTGATGAAAAGATTTTAGCAGAGAGAAAGACAAAATGGACACCTCCACAACCAAGATATAATAGAGGTACTTTATTCAAGTATTCAAAATTGGTTTCTGATGCATCAAGAGGTTGTGTCACCGATTATAATTAATTTGTAATTATTGCATGAGTTTATCTTATCCAAGAAGGATAGAAGCTTTCAATTCTTGTTTATATACTTGTGTCCAAAGAAAGGATTATGGTAATGAAATTTTAGGTAAAAAAGTGTAGATGTAGCTTATCTCTGGTATGTTGACCTGCTTCAACCCGCATTTGAAATCTTGCTATCTTACCTCATCTCGTTATGCACTGGAAATGCTCAAATGCATTATAACCTGCGCAAAACATCAAAGCATTCACCGAGTCGGTGTTTGATAAATAATCTCTTATATACCTGATGTGACAAGGCTCAGATTCAGTAATAAATGGTGCCGTAGGGTTGAAATTTTTATATATATCATTGAAAGAAGGATTCAGTAAAATTATCGTAGGTGAAATGGAGGGTAAGGCACAAAAGTTTACAGTTGTTATTGGAATATTTTCTTTATTTCTTCTCTTTCCTTTTGTTTATCAACATCCAAAGATTAAAGATTGGAAGATTATACCAATTAAATCACCTTTAATCACATATAATAGTTCAAATGTCATACAAGTTATTGAAGAGTTTGCACCAATAGATTTTGAAAATGCCACTGCTGTTTTTAATTCTATTGAAGGTGTTTTTAAACAAAAAGATAATGATATTCATCCAATTGGAGTTGGATTTTTTCCAGTAAGACTACCAGCTGGTACTTTTTTTTATCATTCAAACCAAGGTGGTGAAGTGCCTAAGTCTTTTGAATGGGTAGCTATGGATTGGGAATTTTCTTATAGTTTTGCTCATATATTTAAGGGAGGTAGAGGACCAGGAGGACCAGGGGGAAAGAGACCAGGAGGACCAGGAGGACCAGGAGAACATGGACCTGGGGGACCAGGAGGTCATGGACCCGGTGGACCCGGTGGACCAGGAGGACCAGGAGGACCAGGTGGAAAACCTCCAGGTGGTAATTCACCTTCATTACTTTCATTCCAACTTCTTAAACCTCTTGATAAACTTATTTATTTAGATGGAGCTTCAGCAGCTAAAACCTCAACTGGAGAAATGGACCAACAAGTCATTTTAGCAGATTTAAAAGCTGGAGAAAATGCAAATGAAAGACAACTTGCAGATTCAATTTGTAAATGGGGTGAACCATTTGGATTAGATGGATTTGTAAGATTAGAAATTGGATTTGAAATTGTGATTTGTGATTTTACTCGTCAAATCAAAGAGAATAGATTAAAAGTTGTTGGCAATGATAGTTTAAGTGGTGATATTGTAAACATGACCTCTATTGAATCTTTATATTCTAAAGTATCTACAATGGCAGAATATGATCATATTAAAGCAGTTCCTGAACTTGATAAAAGATTTGACGTTGATTTTCTGAATTGGGTTACTCCATTAAATAGAACAGAGATTTCACCCGATACATATCAAAGGAGAATATATAATATAGAAGATGAACTTAAGGAAAACATTCGGAATTCTTTAAAGAGTCATATGATCAAAGGTGCAAAATCAAGTATAAATTGGCAAGAAGTTACAAATACAATCACTCGTAAATTTGGACCAGTTTTAAATACTTTGAATTCAACTTTAGGACAAGAAGACTCAGAGAAAATTGCCCAAAATGTAATTTCCACAATTTATAATTTGATTAGAAGGTACGTCAATGGTAAAAAATTAGATGAAAAAAGTCTTCAATCTGCTTTGGAGCAACTTGTTTTTGACTATGGACATCCCTCAGAAATCATATCAACTGATTCAGATTTATTAATTCAAGCTTCAATAACTAAAGTTGTTTCTACTATTGGTAAAGAACTCATAGGTCTATTCAAAACATCATCTCAGATTATAGAAGATGGAGTTGTAAAAGAAAAAGATGCGATTATTCGTCACCAAAAGACAATTTCAAAGTTGATTGATAAACTTGATTGGGCTTATTTTTATCAATGTCCAGGTTGTAAAGAAACCGATATCTGTTATACACCATTTTGGGGACCAACACCATTTGGTTGGTCAAATTCTCAAAAAGATGGAAGAGGTTTAGAACTTAGTAAAGGTTCGTATAGAATCAAAAAGAATCTTGAATGTATTGATCTTGATGACATGATGCATAAGAACTAATCAAGAATTATCACATTGTTTATATATATAGTTTAATATGAACTCTTTATCTTCTTTTAATTCTGGATATTCATAATTCGAATCAAGACAAAAGTATGGTACTTGTAATTTTTTAAATACAAATTCTGTCTCTGTAGTGAACGATTTCAACAGACCTACAAGCCTTTCATCAAATCTATTTAACTTTACTTTCAACTCTTCCTTCATACCTTTAATCAAATTATCACGCATATCAGTGTTTACTCTGAAAAGTTTTGATTCTGAATTTGTTTCTTTACCTTGAAGATTATTTATTGAAGCCATGGCTTCATTTATAAGAACTTCTCTTTCATTTTTCATTTTATTTATCAATTCTTCTTGCTTTACTATTCGATGTTTAATCATAATCCATTGATCTTTTGAAAAATCATCAATAACTTTTTCAGCTAGGAATCGATTAGTTATGTATTTTGATATTAGAGATCTGGAATTAGTCTTTGGAATTGGATCATTCTTTATAGAATTATGTAATAATTTATATATTCTTTCAGAGTAATGATCTCGTTTATTCAAGGCATCGAGTAAGATTTTACCATCAGAAGGTGAATTTTTGATTTTCTGATAGATGTGATCTTCGAATTTAAAGTCTAGAGTATAGAACTTCCTTGATTTTGATGTTAATAAATAAGTTTCGATTATATGATGAATAGCTGATTTAATCAGTGATTCAGACATGTTAAGATGAGGGTTTGTGTAAAATCAAAAACACAAAAATTTGTGAAGAGATGGTTGGTAGAGTTGTAAAGGTTGGTATCTAAATACATATGCAATTCTATAATTTTATAAACTAGCGTCCACAGTGTTGGTTTACTACTTGTTGACTGTGCTCATTTTGTTCTAACAGTATAATCCTCCCCAGATTGTGTTATATATCTAACCCAAGGATACGACTGATACTGTAACTTAGGTTCATTAATCCTCAAATATCTTACTTGAATACCAGAAGTTGTGAAATATGGTATCGAAAATTTGACTTTTATGGGCTTCTTTGATATTATATCTTCTGAATCAGTAACAGCAGGTAATCCTAATTCTGCTCTCATATGAAATTGTTTACCACCAGGGAATGTTTTCAATTTCCAAATTATACATGATTTTTCTGGTAACCATTTACAAGATCCATATTCTGGTGTGAATTTTGGAGTATCTGCATCTTCAGGTATTGGAATTATCACCTCAACATTATTCGCAGTAGACTTTCTTTTGATCTGAGTACGAACTGAGCATAAAATCTCAATTCTTGAATGCTTATGAACTTTTGTTTTACAATTCACCAATATCAATGGTTTCATTAAAAATTGTGCTGACGATAGTCTATACGACATTAAAGTAAATTCACCATCTGGTGGTATAAATGTAATTATACGATCATTTTCAAATTTCAGTAACCGAACACATTGATGAAATTTGATATCTTCCATTTCAATTCCTTTATTATTTGCTGGTGCACCAGTTTCTGGATCAGATGAAAAAATTCCCTTGTCATTTAATCCTAATCTTAAATCTGGCATACCACTTAGATGTGATTTAATTTTAACTTCACCCAAGATTTCACTATTTAAAACTTGTCCATTTGCAGTTATCAACATATTTATAGATTCAACAACATCTAAAAATGCTTCGTTTTTCTTATAAGCGATTCCATCTTTTCTCCAACTAACAGCATTTGTAACAGCATTTGGAGGTTGAATAACTCTAGAAGTTGATTTTCTAATTAATTTATAATAATCTTGGGTAATATATTCTTTTAATATCTTTGTATCGGTTGTTTGAGGTACACCATAATCCATCATTTCATCTAATAATTCATATATTATAACAAAATTATCTCTTATTGATTCTTCCTCTAGTGATTTGAAATACTGAGTTAAAACTTCGATTAATTGTGATAAAAATACAATCAATGCCATAACATTTTCATTTTTCCTTGTCAAAGCACATATGTATAAATTATTATGATTTATATAAACATAATTGATTCCTTTACTATTTACAAATGGTTTATAATTTGATTCATCTTCATTTTCTAATTCTAATAAAAGATGAGGAAATTTTTCAATCGATCCTTCAGGTATATCTCCCTTATAATCTCTGGAGAGTAACGACTTTCCTTTTATATCTAAGAAGTGAATTTGTGATGCCATTAAATGATTGATGTGTTCGTTGGTTGTATGTGTGAGAAATGAGTTTTAGTAGTGTGTAGGAGGAAAATGGAGCGAGCAGACAGAGCGAGACAGACAGAGCGAGACAGACAGAGCGAGACAGACAGAGCGAGACAGACAGAGCGAGAGAGACAGAGCGAGAGAGAGTTAATCGCCAATAAAATTCAAACCTAAGATCGCTAAGAATTTACAAAGTTTAATTTAAAAGAATCGTCGAAGTAACAAAAGAAGTTTAAACTTAACTATCTATATGTTTTTAGTAACAGATTTGGACTTCAAGTCTATAAAAAAACACAATTTGCAACCGATCTGTTGTCTTCAATCTGTCATACTTGGTCTCCGCGGTCTCTAACGCTCTCTCTCCCTCCCTCTGATGCACTCTCTCCTCCCTAATCTTCCTTCACATACCATAAACGCGCTACCCATACTTATAAACATAACACAAAACCAAAAGCTTATTATACCATACATAAATAAACAAAAACTCACATCTATCACCAAGCCTCCATGCTTAAACTAATCAGCATTTTGCTATTATCTACATTCGCTTTTGCAATTCAAAGTGTTACAACTAAAGGAAATGCATTTTTCCTTGGAAGTGACAGATTTTATATTAGAGGACTCGATTATCAACCTGGTGGTTCATCAAAATTAACTGATCCTTTGACAAAAGATCTTTGTTCAAGAGATGTCAAATATTTTCAAGATTTAGGTATAAACACTATTAGAGTATATTCTGTTGATAACACAGTCGATCATACTGATTGTATGAATATTTTAGCTGATGCTGGTATTTATGTTTTATTAGATGTAAATACTCCACAAGCTTCAATTGCAAGAAACTCGGCAAATTGCTCTTATAATACACTTTATTTAAATGAAGTTTTAGCAACCGTTGAAAATTTTGCTCAATTTAATAATACTTTAGGATATTTTGCTGGTAATGAAGTAATTAATGATTCTCCTTCTACTGCAGCTGCCCCAGTAGTTAAAGCAGTAGTTAGAGATATCAAAACTTTTTTGAAAAATAAAAATTATAGATCAATTCCTGTTGGATATTCAGCAGCTGCTGTTGATGAAAATAAATTACAAACTGCTCATTATTTTAATTGTGGTAGCGATGAATTAGCAAGAGTTGATATGTTTGGTTTTAATGATTATTCATGGTGTGGATCTTCAAGTATGCAATCCTCAGGTTATTCAAGTGAAATGACAGATTTTAAAAATTATTCAGTACCAATTTTCTTTAGTGAATTTGGTTGTAATGCTCAAAGACCAAGAAAATTTAGTGAGATAAAAGCAATCTATTCAACTCAAATGTCTTCAGTATTTAGTGGAGGTTTAGTTTATGAATATTCTGAAGAAGGAAATAATTATGGTTTAGTTGAACTTGATGGTGATAAAGTTACAACTGATGATGAATATGACAATTTAAAATCTGCTTGGAGTTCACAATCAAATCCAAGTGGTGATGGTGGTTATCAATCAGGTTTAGATCCTTCAAAATGTCCTGATTATTCAAGTGATTGGCTTGCAGGTTCTTCAATTCCATCAACACCAAAAGGTGCTTTAAAATATATAAATGGTGTTGTATCACCTTCAGGTAATGGATTTAATGCAACAACTCAATGGGGTTGTGCTGATGGTAATAATAATATTGATAATTCAAGTTCAATATCGACTTCATCAAAGAAATCATCTTCAACATCAAAAAGTTCATCAAGTTCTTCTGATACTTCAAGTTCACTGTCATCATCAAAAAAGTCAAATGGTAATAAACTTGGACCTTGTATTACTTTGATTGGATTTATTGTTTCTTTAATAGCCTAAGTATTTATTCTATATAATTATTAGGTTGTGGTGAGGAGGATTGACGTGAGTCAAAAAGTCTACTCAATCCCCCCACAATACCTTTATGTAATAGCTTGTATCTAAACCTATATGTGTTAGCATCACCTACCTAGAACCATCGAACTCCACTCCATCACTTCTGGAGTTTAAGTCCATGCATCATCTCTTCCTTATTAATCAAATGACCAATTGAATCAACTTCTTCCAATAATTTATCAATATCATATATCCAGTCATTCAATAATTCATTACCTTGATCACTAACTCTTCTTTTAGTTTCAAACTTTACAATTCCCTTTGGTCTATTAATCTTTGCGTAAATCATACCTTTGTTAACCAATTCAGATACATTTTTCTCTGTTTCATCTTTATCCAATTGTAACAAATAACTTAATCTTTCCATCTTGATACACTGGTAATATTTATTAACAATTCTCAAATTATGTTCAATTACTCTTTTTTGTAAATTCTTATAATTGACTTCATTATCAAAGATTGAACTCTTCTCAAAGTATTCAACTTTATAAAGATTCTCAATATTTGACCAATGAATCAATTCATTGGTTGTGAAAATCTCTAACAAATTGAAAATCTTAGGATCAACATTCTTCTTAAATACAGAATTTTCAATGATCTTATTAATTAAATCACGTTGTAAGTTATCAAATGGAGATAAGATTATGTAATATATCGTATCAATTAGAATATTTGAAAATTCTTTTGATTCTTTAATATGTGATAGCTCAATCAACAAAAGTGAATTCTTTACAATATTAATATAATCTTGATCTTGAATACTAATTTTAATTAAAAAGTTGAGGTATTTTGCCTTTGCTTCTTCGGATTTTTCAAAACCTTTCAAGGTCTTTAATAAGATTTTACGACTATGAATCTTGGCTTGCTCATAATCTCCTTTTAATAAATTCAATTCAACTTGTTTCAAGATATATTCAATCTTTGTTGGGAATGCCATCAAGGTATAAGTCTCAACTTGTAAATCACATAAAATAGAACATGCTTTATCCAAGTCTTTCTTTTGTTCCAAGTAAATATCTGATAATCTTTTTGAAACAATTGCTCTTTCAACTTCTACAAAGATTTTTTTATCAGTGGTTGTTCTTATAGTTTCAATCAATTTGATTTGTAAGTCTAGTTTTCCATCGAGAAGGTCTAATTTGTCTATAATATGACTTATAAATGATTGGATTGATGATTTTAACTGACCATGTTTTTTTGAAATGGATGGTATCAATTCATTAAGATATTCCCAATCATCATTATTGACAAGTGTATCAACAATCTTTTCTAAAACTCGTTTCGAAGATGCTAAATCTGATGATTGTCTTGTTTGTTTTTCTAAAGTAAGTAGTTTTTCTGTAGCTTCTTTATAGGGAAGGGATTCCAATTCTGGGATTTGTTTATCCAATACAGAAGAGAAATCTTTTTCTGGTTTAATTGGATCTTCTCTTGACATGATTATAATTTGGTGGCAATGTTGAGATTGAGGTTAGCGACATGGTAGAGGTGCGACATGGTATAAGATGCGACACGCGACATCATCACACTACAATACAAACTCTCTATAACTTACTCTATAATATTCTAATCACCCCCAAAGCTATACTTAAACTCTACAATTTGATATTTGTGTAACCAAGATATCAGAAGCACCAGCTTCCTTTAATTCATCCATAATATCACCCATTTTCTTAACTTCAATCATTACCGAGACAGCAACCCATTCTTCTTCATCCTCTTCTCTTCTTTCCAATACTGAAACAGTTGGAGATCTTCTACCAGGTGTAATTTTTAAAACATTTGCTAAAATACTTCTTGAAGCATTATAATTACATAACACATACTTTCTTGCAGCTAATAAACCTTCAAATCTTTGATTTATCTTTTGAACTAATTCTGGAAATCTAGTTTTTTTAGATGCAATTAAATGAGCTGAAGTATTCAAAACAGTTTCTATTGCTTCTAATCCTGCAGCTTTCATGGTTTCACCACTTTCAACTAAATCAACAATTGCATCTGCAACTCCTAATGCACATGAAGCTTCAACTGATCCACCGACAAATCTAACTTGAGTAGTAATATCATCTTTACCTTCCAATTGTTTAAAATAATCAGTAGTTAATTTTGTAAATGAAGATACAATTTTCTTACCAATTAATTGTTTTGGATCTTTAAATTCTCCTTCAGCTGGTACTTGAATTTGTAATTTACAAGTACCAAATTTCAAATCTAATAAATCATCAATTGAATCTAACATACTAGCTTCAACAATCTGATCATATCCAGTAATACCCAAATCACAATTACCTTCACCAACGAAAATTGGAATATCAGCTGCTGGTAAAAAAATTAAAGCTAATGGTAAATTTGTTGAAAGTGCGATATCTAAACGATTTGAACGTCTAAATTGAACATCAGCTCCACTTAAAAGATTACAACATTTTTCATAAAGACGGCCCTTCTTTGGTACCGCAAATAACAATCTATCAGGAAGGTGATTTACTAAATCCATTTTAAGTGTTGAGAAATCGATATGACTCAATTGATGAGACTGAGATTTATATAGTTTATGTACAGGATAGCCATCAATCACGATGCCAGTTTTTGATATTTGTATATTCTCTGCTTTATACAGTCTGATATACCTACTTAAATGAGTTCATTATGATGTTAAAGGATATCTTTTTCGTATCCCATCTTCAATTTCATTACTTTTGTTGATATCACTCGAATCATCAACAATGATATCGCCAGTTTCTTCATCTTCATCCTCTTCAAAATCGGTTTTCTTCTTTCTATTCGTTAAATGTCCTTGGCTATGACCATACCAATACTTGTTAAACCCCCAATTTATTAATATTTTACACATATCCCAAGGTTTAAATTCTGGCCATAATTTATCAACAAATACAATTGCACAATCTGATGAAACACATTGCCATAATAAAAAGTCTGAAAGCCTATATGTACCAGAAGTACGAATTAACAAATCTAATTGGGGTGAATCTTTTGTATACAAATTTTGTTCAATTGTAGATTCATCAATTTCAATTTGTTCATGTATGGATTTTTTAACCACTTCAACTATAGAATGAGTGATTTCATCTCTTGAAGTATATGGGAAACAAACATTTAAAACCGCTCTTGTATTGTTTTTAGTCATTTCTTCCGTTTCTTTTAATATCTCTTGGACATCAGTTGGTAATAGAGGAGTATTACCTAAGATTTTTATTTTAACACCATATTCTTCGCAAAGTTCACCATGTTGTTGAAGTTGTCTAAATTTTTGTTTTGCTAAATCCATTAACCATTTTACTTCATAACCCAGTCTTCTAAAATTTTCTATAGAAAATGCATAAACTGTTACATGCTCAATTCCTGATTCATATAAAAGTTCTAAGATACTTGCCATACTTTCAAACCCTAGATTGTGACCTTCTTTTAGTTCTATATTTTGATTTTTAGCATATCTTCTATTACCATCCATAATTATACCAACATGTCTTGGTGTTGGACCAGTTTGAATTATTCTACCAATTGTTCGTTTTATCTTCGTTAAGACATAAACATAACCAGGAAATGTAGATATCCACTCTGGCATTATAAAACTCTTTTATCAACTTCGTATTGGCAACTTTTGCTGAGTATGTGTGATTTTATGCGTACTGTGTGGTGTCGAAAAAACCGATTGCAAATACAAAATGTCATATTTGTTGGATTTGAATTAAGGAAGTAAGGCAAAGTGGATGTATCATGTGATGATCAAACATCTAACTAAAGCTGTCTAACGGAGTACTATTAAATCTCTTCTTCAACCATAGTCTTGATTCTTATAATTTTGTGCAGGTATAATTACCTAAGCTTAGATGTTCCTCATCGCGATGTCTCAGAAATCTAATCTTCTTATATAATGAATCAAAATGAAGATGTTCAAAATGAAGAGATCCATAGTGAAGAGGAATATTTAGATTTAGGAGAAATTGAGGAAGTTGTTCCGGATTCTGAAATTCCAGCTCCAAATTCTGATAATGAAGATGTTGATATGGAAGAAGATGAAACCATTGAAATTGATATGACAAATAATTCTTGGGCATATTTTGATCAACATAAAGATTCAATATTTACAGTATTTGCTCATCCAACACTTCCGATGTGTGTTACAGGTGGTGGTGATAATACTGCCTATATGTGGACTACTCATACTCAACCTCCAAGATTTGTTGGTGAATTAACAGATCATAAAGAATCCGTAATTTGTGGTGGATTCACTAGTGATGGTAAATACGTTGTTACTGGTGATATGAATGGATTTATACAAGTTCATCAATCAAGTAAAAATGGTCAAAAATGGGTAAAATTTGCTGAATTGGAAGAAGTTTCTGAAGTTTTATGGTTAACAATTCATTCAAAACATAATTATTTTGCATTTGGAGGTGTTGATGGTTCTGTTTGGTGTTATCAAATTGATACAGATTCAAAATCTTTAATACAATGTATGTCAGGATTTTCACATTCAATGGAGGCAAATGCCGGTATTTTTATAAATGAAGAGAATCAAGATGAGTTAACATTAATGACAATATCTGAGGATGGTTCAGTGGTAAATTGGAATGGATTTAATGGTAATGTTAATTATAAATTACTGCCAAAAGATGATTTTAAAGGAGTTGAAAGTCCATGGGTTTCAATCAAAAGTTATAAACAAGTTGTTGCAATTGGAGGTAGAGATGGTCAATTATCAATTATAAATACTGAAAATGGAAAAGTTGTTCATACAGTTAAAACATTAGAAGCAGCAGAAGATGAAGCAGAATTATCAATCGAAGCTTTGAGTTGGTGTAAAACACCATCTATAAACTTATTAGCAGTTGGACTTGTTTCTGGAGATTTGTTATTGTTTGATACACAACAATGGAGAGTTCGTAAAACTATAAAAGTTGATGATACCATAACTAAATTACAATTTATTGGTAATACACCAATTTTGGCAGGTTCAAGTATGAATGGTAAAGTTTATAAATGGGATTCAAGAACTGGAACTGAAGTTTATACTGGTCATGGTCATAATATGGGTGTTTTAGATTTTGTAATAATTGAAGAAGGTAAAAAATTGATTACTGCTGGTGATGAAGGTGTTTCTTTAGTCTTTGTTGATGAGTAGTGTGTATAAAAATATAGATTTGATATTTCAAACTAGATCGCATCGCGTACTTGACGCGTTACTCAGAGTATATTATGACAGAATTAAATGAAACTCGTCGTAAACCTTCTGAAGAAGATATGAGGTTTTATTACGAAAGATTATTACCATTTAGATATATATTCCAATGGTTAAATCATTCACCAAAAACATCAAAAGATTTTACAATGAGAGAATTTGCTTATGAATTTAGATCAGGTGCTTATAGTAGATATAATTCATATTCATCACAAGAAGATTTTAAAAAAGAAGTTGTTAGTGCTAATCCAACCAGATTTGAAATTGGTGCCATTTATAATTTAAATCCAAAAGAACGTAAAAATTTACCAAAAAATGCTCTAAAACCACAGACAAAAGAACTTGTATTTGATATAGATTTAACAGATTATGATGAAATTAGAACTTGTTGTAAAGGTACTTCTATTTGTAAGAAATGTTGGAGATTCATTCAAGTTGCGACTAAGATTATAGATGCGGCATTGAGAGATGACTTTGGATTTAAACATTTGATATGGGTATTTTCTGGTAGAAGAGGTGCTCATTGTTGGGTTAGTGATATAAAGGCTAGATGTCTTGAAGAACCAATAAGAAAAGCAATTGTAGAATATATGGATATTTTAAGTTTAAGAGGAAATTCTAAAAGATCTTTAGGATTGAAAAGACCATTTCATCCTCATGTTGAAAGATCTTTAGGTATATTAAAAAAGGAGTTTGTTTCAATAGTTATAGAAGATCAAGACCCATGGCTTACTACAACAGATCAGTCCAATGAAGATAATACAAAAGCATGGAATCAAGTTAAAGAACTTTTAAGTTTCCTACCAGAAAAATCATTACAAGAAGAATTAAAATCATTATGGGAATCACAATCCTATTCGACTTCAAAATCTAAATGGGAAGATATTAATATCATTGCAAAAAGAGTCTTGAAAAATCAGTTTCAAGTAAATGCTTTAAATGAAGCTAAAAAGGAAATTATACTATTTTATATGTATCCAAGATTAGATATAGAAGTTTCAAAACAACTTATCCATTTACTTAAATCACCATTTTGTATTCATCCAAGTACGGGTAATGTTTGTGTTCCATTTGACCCACTAAAGAATTTATCAGATAACAAAGAAGATGATGATTATGGATTTAATCCAATGAACTCACCTTGTCTAAGTATTCTTCAAGATGAATTAGAAGCATGGGAAGGTTCGGATGAGATCAAGTTAGCAGATTATGAAAAGACATCATTAAAACCATATATTGACTATTTCGCAAAGTATGTAAATGATTTGGTAAAGACAGAGTTTAAAGAACTAGCTTCTAAAAGACAAAATGAAGATGAGGGTTTAGAATTTTGATAAATATGTAATTAAATATTTGATCTATTTTAATACGATTGTCGCAGTGTTAGGTTTTGTCACTTCATGATACCATTCAATGTATTCAAGATCTTTATTGTATTTAACATGACCTTCACTTAATCCTAAAGAAGAATTGTCAAGATCAGGATAATGCCATTTTGGTGCAAAGATGATGGTTGGTACATCTGAAGCAGTTGTCAATTCAATTGTTGCTGAGAATCTACCGGTTTTTATATCAAAATAAGAATCTTTTAAAACCCCACTAGTTGCAATTACATAAGGTCTGATCACTGCATCAACAGCTCTTACACCATCTTTTGAAGGGAAACATGATCTACTTCTTTTTGTATTTAAACTACCAGTTGATGTTGAAACACTACTTGCCCAATCATCATCATCAGAATCTTTAACAATTGTAGAGTCAGTTTCAGGAAATTGTACTGAATCAACATCTGGATTTGTAAACTCTTCCACCTTTTGTTCTTTTTCATCCCCAGGTAATTCAACAACATTATTACTTATATATCCATAAATATAAGTTTTACGAACTTTTGAATTAAAGATATCTCTTAAAGATTGGAATTGACACCTAAGATGAGTTTTGGTTGCTTCTACAAGTTCTGATGCTTTTTCTTCAATACAAGTGATTCCTTTATCTTCAGAAGACCAAAATGAAAAATCTTCATTATTCCATGAATCCCCCCATTTATGAGTATTTATACTTGTATAACACCAAAAAGTATGAGACATATTGGACCCTTCTAAAGCATAAGTTAAAGCATCTATTGCACTTGTTTGTGAACCAAATTTCCCATCAGTATAAGCTCGAAGATTATTCATATTAAATGGCATCCCAGTTTCTGACATCAAAACTGGAATAGAACCTAATTTGGATTCACATTCCGATTTTATCTCAGCTAATTGTTTTCTTAAACAATTCCTTATAGCTCTTTCACCAACAACAAGTCCTAATATTGGATTAGCATATCTATTTCTCATAATACCAAATGTGTCTACATTATATTTTGTATTCCAGGTCTTTAACATTAAAGACATTCCATCATAATAATGAGGACAATAAATAGTTTTAGAATCAATGATATGACGAGGATCTGTTTTAAGATCTGGTGGGATTTCTAATACTGGTGGTTGTATTAACACAAAGATATTTGGTGCCCATTTTCGAATGATATCTTTGAATTTTATATAAAAATCAACAAAATTATTATTAACAAAATGATCTATCTGTAATTCAATGCTAGTAGATTTAGTTTGGGCTAAGTTTGCACTTTGATTAAAAAAATTAGGTTTTAACATCTTTGGTTTTGTCTCTCCATAGCTTAAACGATCAGCTTCAGAAAGTTTGAGATATTGATCCATATCCATCCCATATGACCATATACCTCTTTCTGCAAATATACATTCACCTAATTTCCACAGAGTAGATCTATTCCAATTATACTTAGTATCAAAGAATTTTGCTTCTGTTGGAGTTAACCAAGCTCTTTCCCCCTTTGGATCTATTGTTTTAACTCCACATTTTTGTGGTCCAGTTAAGGTTATCTTATAAACATCCAAAGGTGTTGAAATACCCATACCTAATTTCATAGATTGATATACAGTTGGTGTTGTATCTACTTTAAGTTGCTGAGATAAAGGAAGAACACCGAGATCATTATAACCTATTAAACCACAATTTGGTTCATTTAAAGATTCAAATCCTAATATACAACCTTTTTTAATTAGATCAGGGAGTTCTTTACAAATTTTTGACCAAAAATAATCAACTGCTCCAAAGTATTGATCTTGTAAATAATCTTGAATATTTTTGCCATTGATCTCAAGATCTGGGAAGAAATCTTTACCAGTAAAGAACAAGGTAAACATAACTAAACAAGCTAATCTTTTATAATTTGTTGTCCAAACCATTTTTGGATATATTTCTTTCTTTTTACGAAATCGTTCTTCATTATGAAGTATAGTCGCTTCAGTTACTCTGAATCTTTTAGGTTGCAAACCAGCTGCATAAAATGTCCATAATGGAGCACCACTGCCACCCAGGAATCTACTCCAAACATCTTGATGAGTTTCGAAAAACACATATAATCCACCAACTTTATCTAATATTTTTACAATTTCAATTGTATACGCTATATAATCATCATCGTATTTACCTGGACCTTTGTGTTCTAAAGCTTCCCAAGTAATTAGATACCTTATACAATTAAAACCCCATGATTTGATTCTTTTAAAATGACTTGCTGCTTCTTCTAATGGGAAAGGTCTCCCGACAAATGAAACATTTTCACCATCCCAAAAGATATCATTTGGATCATCCAGTACACCTTTATGAGATGGTAAATTAGGTTTTACGGGGAATTTCAGTGCAGAATCAACATTTATACCTTTCAAAATGAATTTTCTATCTAAAGAATCAATGAAATTACCTCTACCATCTGTTTCAAGTGGTTTACATGGTAATATAGATTTTTGTATCACTAAATTTGCCTCTGGCGTAGTTTTTGGAAGACTGGTTCTATCATCTAAATCTAATTGCTCGTGTTCATTGAAGGCATCTGAACCAGTTTTACTCGATTTTTCATCTATTTTCAACTTTTTGATATCATTATCTAAATCAGAGTCCTGCTCTGTTTCAGTAACTTTTTCAATATTTGGATCATCACCTTTAGTTTCCAGCTTCTCTAACGAAATTTTAGTATTATTTAAAGCCTCATGATCTTTTATCATACTAAAAAATGACTTTGTTGTTGTGTAGCGTATGGGTTCTTCTTTTTATATCTTCGTTTAAGTTGTGGAGAAGTTTGCTACAAAAAAATTTTAGCATGCAGGTTTTGAATGTCACAAATCACAAGATTTCGGTTTTAACGTGTTACCCTAAAATAAATATAGAGATCTATAGAGCCTTGATTTATTGCAAAACTGGCAAATAAATTCATTATATTATATACAGATTTGTTTTATAGACTTCTCTATTTCATGATAAGTAATTTCCATCGGCGAAATAAGCCCATGACCTTGATATTTTGCAACTTCTGCAATTTAAGCTTTATCTGGATTCTAAACTTTATCGGTTATTACAGAGTTTAAATTGTAAAGGTTCGGGTGAAACACGGCTATTATTGGCCGAGAGTCGCCGCTAGGGCAAACCTCTCAATTATGTAATGAACTTAAAGCTTTCTTTTTGGCTTCCATTTGTGCGGTTAATCTCCATGATTCATCTCCTTTAAATTTATCATATAATGGTACAATTTTCTGTCTTTTCTTATGATTACTCAACTTATTTGAATCACCAATTTTAAAGTAAGCTGGTGCCATTTCGGGTAACCATCTTGGATCAATTGTAGTTGAACAATGCATATACTCTTTTGTTGTTAATATCAAAGTATGATAAATCAAATATTCTGGGTTTTTACCAAATAAAGAAGATGATGGATGGATTGCAACTGGGATCTCATCAACTAATGTTTTATAACCTTCTTGAGGGTCCCTTCTTGCTGAATTTTTGAAAAAACCTCCACATAATGCTTTTCGAACTCTATCAAAATCTGATCCACATGATAAGATTTCATGTCTATACTTTCTCATGATTGTAATTAGTTGCTTCCTTACTTCTTTGGCTCTACGCATACTTCTTTCTTGAATAAAATTCTCTTTACACCAAAGTGAACCATTATCACTCATACTCCAGCCTCTATAAACATTTAGTAATGTTAAATGATCTCCATGAGGACTATGAAATCTTGATTTTTTTTGATCTGCAAGTTGTTGTTTATCTTTTGGTCTATAGAAAATCGTTTGTACTGATAACATTGCCACTATAATTAAAATCTCTTCTAAACATTCATACTCTATTGCAATTATCAATACTTTTGATAATGCAGGTGTCATTGGGAATTCTGCCATTTTACGTCCTAATTTACTTAGATAACCTTCCAGATCTAAAGCTCCTAAAGTATATAAATCTTGTAAAGCAATCAACATTGAATTTACAGGTGGTGGATCCATAAACTCAAAATTTATCATATCATTAATACCCATTGCTTTAAGCATAAGAATGGTTTGAGATAAATTTTGTCTTTGAATTTCAGGTATTGTGTTTGCAAGCATTTCATTCCTATAGGCGTTTTCAGTATAAAGTCTATAGCATTTACCTGGACCGGTTCTACCGGCTCTACCACTTCTTTGATTTGCTTGAGCTTGTGATATTGGTGATACTATCAAAGAGTCCATACCTAATTTAGGATCATATGCATTAATTTTAACAAACCCAGGATCTATAACATAATAAATCCCATCAATTGTTATAGATGTTTCAGCGATATTTGTCGCTAAAATCACTTTTCTTGAACCTTTTGGTGTTGCTTCAAAAATCTTACTTTGTATCTCTGATGGTAAAGCAGAATAAACTGGAAGTATTATAAGTTCAGATGCAATATTTCCTAGCGATTTCATTTTTTCAAACAAAACTTCACAACTTGTATCAATTTCTTCTTGACCGGTTAAAAATACTAGAATATCACCTTCAGGTTCAGATATATGGATTTGAATTACTGAATCTAAAGCTGCTGCAAGATAATCCATCTCTGGTGCTCTAGTATACATAATTTCAACTGGGAAAGTTCTGCCTGGTATTTTCTTAATTGGGCAATTATTGAAGTAGTTGGAAAATTTGTTAGAATCCAATGTTGCAGATGTAACAATAACTTTCAAATCTGGATTAGAAATTGCAGCTTTTTTCAATAAAGCAAATAAAACATCTGTTGATATCGTTCTTTCATGTGCTTCATCCAACATTATGATAGAGTATTTACTCATACTAGGATCATTTAGTGCTTCTCTTTGTAACATACCATCTGTTAGATATTTTATTTTTGTTGTAGAAGATGTTTTATCATCAAATCTAACCAAATAACCAACCTCATTTCCTAAATCACAACCAACTTCTTCGGCAACCCTTTTCGCAACTGACATTGCAGCAACTCTTCTAGGTTGAGTACATCCAATGAGTTTATTTTTATTTAGACCTTCTTCATATAAATATTGTACAATTTGAGTTGTTTTTCCCGAACCCGTTTCTCCTACTATCACCAAGAATTGATTCAGTTTTATCGCATCAATCAACTCATCTCTCATAGAATATACTGGTAAACTTTTTCTTTGTTGTTGAATAGAAAGTGACGTTTTCCTTCCATACGTTATTTTTGAATTCATTTGAGACTTCTTCCAAGTCAATTCCAAATTTGGAGTCTGCTCGTTTACTTTAGAATTTATAGGATCATGTCCTTTTAAAGACTTGGATTCTGATCTTCGAGTCTCTTTATCAGCTTCACGTTGAATTTTACCTCTTTCCTCTTTAAATTCTTTAGCTAATTTTGAACCAGTTGAAGCTGCTCTACTCATAGTTCCTTCAGGATTTTTCATAACTTCTAAAGGTTTGAAGTCTATTTTTTGCGCTTTACCTTGTAAAAACTTTGGTTCTTCATGATTAAGTTCAATTTCGATAGATTCTTCATCCTCTAAATTATTAACTCTTGGATTTATACTTGAATCATCTTCTAAATCTTGAAGCTCAGGATGATCTTTTGCTAATATTACCCCTGAAGCAACAAGTTGACGTAGTTCCCATCTTTCTGGAGAAGTTAATTTCCTCTTTTTCACATTTTCTGTTATAAATTTGGATCTACCTCTGTCTTCATAAACAACTTGTTCTAGACCAGTATCTTGATCAATATCTCTCATACTCAAATCAATCTTTAGACGTCCAGCTTCCTTAGAAATCTTGAGTACTTTGACATAGACCTCTTGTCCAATTTTAATAACAGAAGAGATATCGTTAATTCGTTTTCTAGTTTTTGAAATCTGAGAGATATGACAAAGACCTGAATTTGATGATTCAGGGTGTTGTAGACTTATGAAAGCACCGTAATTTGTAATTTTATTTACATACCCTTTATATATGTTTTCGGGTATGATTTGATCAGATTTTTGTGTTGTAATTGGTTGAATGAGATCCGATTCTGACCATTTCAGTGGTTTGTTCAATAAACTCAACCCAGATATTGGCTCTTGTTTAATCTCTGGCACTTTGAGCTCATCATAAACTGAATTTATGAAATCATGGGGGAAGTCATCGCCTCCATTTTTTTGGATTGATTCACGAAATCGAAGGAGCCGATCTTCTTTATGAGTCTTTATAACTTCTGAGTATAAGCCTAGTATAAAATTCGCTATAGCTTTACATTCATCTTCGTTTGTAACTCCTAGATATTTTGTAACTAGCCGTGAGATTGAAGCGATGTTATCCATAGATTTAGAAATCGCGATCAGTTCATTCAAGACCTAGCAAAGCTGAAGATTCAGTCATAAAAGTCAGCTACAAGAGAGTCATCCAAAGAAAAGAAACTGCTACCTCGCCTACATTCTACTCAATCTCCCGAATACTACATTTTACACCAAATATCTTTAGATTTACTTCATTATACTTACCTCTATTTAAGCTTCACCAAGTGACCTTACACCATCTTTATCAACCACTTTTATGTAAACACCTTTAAAATCAATCGGTAATCTTGATCTTAACTCTTTTAAACACAAATCTAATAATTTTAAACCTTCATCTACTGACAATTCCTTTTTATAATGATTATCTAATAATGAAGTACAATAAAATGCAGCATATCCATGAGCAGCATAAGGTAATTCAACTTGTGTTCCCAAGTAATCTATCCAATTTAAACTTGATTTTTGTGTTTTTTCATCATATCCTCCAAGTAAAACATTAACTTGATATGGTTTACGTGATCTGATTGAAGTTGCTAATTGATTTCTAACAAATGATGCAGTAGCTTTTGGTGATAATTCAATATCATTCTCTCTCATTGTATATAATTGAATATTTGCTTGAATGTATTCGGCGAATTGAACTGTATCACCTGCTTCTCCAGTATAAGCCATCAAGTTATGAGAATTTAAAACTCTAGTTTTATCATCCGTCGTTTTTAAAACACTTACACCTCTTGTGGCTGCTTTAGATGTTGCAATTATAACAGCATCTTGTGTTTTTATACCCAATACAATATCCATTATTAGATTTGAGTTTGGTATATCTTGAGGTTTGGTCGCTATGCTATTTGCCTCCGTCGTGTATGGTTAATCTGTGAATCAAGTCTCGCGACAATCTTACAACGCTATAAATGCATTAATACTATTTATTCTCAACTCAAGTTCCACTTCCAGCCATTTCTAAGATCTTCTTCTCCACTAACCTTTCTACCAACTTTACCAAAACACTATTCTCATTCAGAATTTGACCTGCTAAATTTAGTTCAATTTGCTTTTCAATCAATTTCCCTGTCAAATCAACCTCTATATTTACAGCATCTCCAATTTTTTTCAATGGTAGGATGACTTTAGATTGAGTATAAGCAATCATCATTATTGAAAATTCAAATTTGTTATAATCAACACCAGTTACTGTTAAAGATGTACCATCAATTGCAATGAATCCCTTTTCAACTATGTAACTAATATATTCAATATCTCTTAATTCAAATGTAAATGAAATTGCATTACCATCTGATTCCATCTTTGTGATTTTAGCTATAGTGTCAACATGTCCTTGTACAATGTGTCCACCTAATCTTGTTTCTGAACTTACAGCTCTTTCTAAATTCACTTTTGAACCTTTACTTAATTCACCTAAATTTGTTCTACGTAATGTTTCTGGAGCAACACCGACTTTGAACCAAGTTTTGTCTTCATCAAACTCTGTCACTGTTAAACATACACCACTTGTACATATTGAGTCACCTAAATGAACATCAACTAAAATTGGTCCACAATCACCAATTACCATTGATACTCCATTTCCACCAGAGTCTTTTGTATCTAATTGGTTATATTCGAGAACAGTACCTATAACTTCTATTAAACCTGTAAACATGAGGAGTGATTGCCGATACAGGGAATGAACTATGGTTATATAAGTAGTGTTATGAACAAGATATTGGATCAAAAGTACAGTTTCTCTAGATTTTTTGTAAAACCTCAGGGGTATGTCCTTTTTTATATAATAAGGTTAAGCATATTGACTCGATTTATTCAACCTTTACCTTCTAAGTGAGTTCTGCTTTCCCAGCTCAAGAAATTACCATAAACTTATCTACCTGCAGTACATCAAATACTTTTTCACTTCAACGATACAATCAACCATCATCACCTACTCAAATGCCATTCAGATTCCCTGTAAAGTTTGAGATCCCAAAACATTGTTATATAAATGCTAGAGTGATAAAGGATCAATTCAAAAGGTTACAATACGCAGAACATGAAGTTACTAGAACAGCTTTAAGATTTATTGCAAGAAATACTGAATTACCATCAAAAGTTAGATTAGAAGCACAATTACAACTTACAGCTATGCCAAATTACACCTCATACTCTCAAATAAAGAATAGATGTGTTGCATCTGGAAATGCCAAATCTGTTATACCAGATTTCAAACTTAATAGAACTGCTTTTAGAGATAGAGCAAGAGCAGGTGTGCTCCCTGGAGTTCAAAAGGCTTCTTGGTAAACTTTTGATGTTTGTATATAGTAATAGATGAATTGAATGAAGAATTTGTAGATGATTTTGAACATAGAGAAGAAGTAAGTCTAAGTGAATGAACTTGTCTAAAGTTTTTGAAAATAGTCTACAACAATCCTATAGAATGTAAATTCTGCTTTTTCGGCGTAAAGACCAAGAAATGGCCTTGATCTTCATATCCATCCTCATCTCTAACTTCATCTCCATCTTTACTTCATCATTTTGTGTGCAAGTGAAAAATCTCACTAAAATCATACATAGCTCATCATCACCATCATGTTCGAAAGCTCTCTACAACGTTATATAACTCCTCAAACTAGAAGATATCTATCATTGAAACCAGACTTTTCCAAGTTTAAAAAAATTTCACAACCTCCAGGTTTTGTTGTTGGTACGGTCAATGATGCTTATACACCACCAATGGGTAATCCATATGAAGGTGGATATCATTGGACATATGAAAGATTTGTAACTATTGGAATGGTTCCATTAATGATGACACCTTTTGTTGGAGGTGTGGATTTTCCGATGGTTGATTCAGCTTTTGCCATACTTACATTATTTCATTGTCATGCTGGATTTAAATCATGTATTATTGATTATATTCCAAAAAGAGTTTATGGTATATGGCATAATATCGCTTGTAAAGTATTAACATTAGGGACGTTTATTGGGATGTATGGAGTTTATTTATGGGAGACAGAAGCAAATGGGATTTTTGATTTCGTTGCACAAATTTGGAAAGCATGATTGTCTATGATCCATTCAACCAATCGATCTTCACCATATTGACATTTTCCAACTTATCTTGGGGTTTCACAATTGGTTTCGTTTGTGGTGGATATTCAGATATTGATGAAGTTACAAATATAACTTTCTGTAAAGAGTTGAGATATTTTGAAGAGATGGTAGGATCATTGAAATTTCTTTCCTCAAGTAATAATTCCGCTAATCTTAAAATTGTAAAGGGAGGTGCTTTTGAAAAATTGATTTCAAGATGTGAAATGAGTTTATTAATCTTTTGTTGATCTGAGTCTTTGAAATTTTGAAGTCGATGGTTTATTTTGGGTAGCAACTCTATCCATAACTCATTTGATATTTCTTTAGATTGTACTACCGTCGTTAATTTTTCTTGAAGATCTTTAGACATTTCATTCATCATAGTCAATGTATATATAGATAGGAGTATTTAGATGATTGAGTAAATATAAAAGTTGGAGAGCGACTATTGTCTTTGTAGAAATTAAGAGATATACGATACTACAAAATGTCAACTGAGTTGCAAATGGATTTGGGTCGTCTCAGACTTATACTCTTCTCAGTCTCGCTGTAGTCTCTTGAGTTCTCAGTCTGATCTCATATATATTCTTTATACAGGTTGCAAAATTTTCAAAATATCACACTGTCTCTCAAGCAAATCTTTATAGCATGCTCAAAAGTTACACAGCATTTAGATCAGTTTCAAGAATATGGAAATTGAAACCCAGGTTATTACAAGGAAGCTTCATAAGGCATTCGTCTACAAATTCTGAAAAACCACCAGTTTCACTTACACAAATGATATATCCAATTGAGAAAAGTTCTATTAAGGAAGAAGATCTTGATAAATGGATAGGTGCTCTTCAAAAGTTAAAATCACCAGAATCTCAAGCTGTAACTGAAGAAGAAGTGTTTCTTGAAGAAATAACAAAACCTGAAGAATTTTTAAATAAACCATTTGAACCTACTGAAGAACAATTACGTCAAGTTGATTTGTTCAGTTCAACAAAAGTACCATTAAGAACAAATGCCATTGTAGAAACCTTAACAAATTTAATAATGAGACATGGTAAGAAATCACAAGCAAGAAAGATTGTTAATGAAGCTTTATATATTGTATACTTAAAGACTAGAAAAGATCCTATTGACCTTCTTGCGGAAACTGTTGAAAAATTAAGTCCTTTAATGTGTACAAAAGTTGAAAGAACAGGTGCTGCTAAAAACAGAGTTGTTCCTCATCCATTAGCTAAAAAGCAAAGAAATAGAATAGCTATAATTTGGATATTGGAAGGTGCAGAAAAGAAAAAATCTCCAAGTTATTCTGTTAGATTAGCCGAAGAAATTCTTCTGTCATATGATGGTAAATCATCTGGTTATGATAAAAAGGCACAAATGCATAAAACTGCTATAGCACAAAGAGCCTATGTAAGATTATAATCATGTAAATATTGAATGTATACCATACGTTTCTGTTTGAGCTTTATAGGACTTGTTTCTACGCTCTTTCTCGCGACTTGCCGCAAACACCTTTTGTAACATGTTTGACTACAAAGACAATTTAGATAAATGGAGAGACAAATATCATGATATAAGATTCAAATTAGAGTTCTTAAGAGTTGAATATATTCAAAAATATTATAGTCTGACGGAAGAATCAGGACCACAAAGAGATGAATTTAAACGACTAATCTCTTTAAGACCTAAAGAGGAACCAAGTTTTAGATTGAAACCAGGTGGATTTTTACACAATTTTGATAAAAGTGAAAATGGGGATTGCTATTGTAATTGCCATGGACCATTAGAAAGTACAACAATCGAAATTGAAAATTCTAGCAATATATTGGAAGGTGAGACAGTTAGGGAAGAAAATTGGACTATCAGTTCCAATATATATCCTAAAGGATTCTTGACATTATATGCTTGTAGTATTCATGATGATATAGGAAGTAGAGAAGAAAATGAAGGGAAATAATCAGGGGAGTGAAGACGACCATAAAGGAAGAAAGTATGGAACTGATGAGCAGCTGTCAAGTATTAGGGAGAACTATTGTATAGGTAGCTAATTTTAAGCAGAAAATAAATCCAAATTTTATTTCAAGTAGACTTAAACTCGGGTTTCTCTGCCTAATTACCGATTATAGCCATCTTTGATAAGTTTGCAACTAATCCTGTACATCAACATATGTTGCAACTAACAAATATTGCAACTGACAGATTCAGTGAATAATGAACCTCAAACATATCTCTAATCTATGATTATAAACCAAATTACACTTTTTTGTTTATATTAACAAATCTCTTGACAAAATCGGCTTCTTATATTCTGAGAAATATAAACCTTCTCATTGGTTGCGAAATGTAAAACGCTTTTTCTATCGTCGTGTACTTTCCAATTCAAAACACCCAATGGGTTTTGTTCATTAAAACAAATCATCACCATAATGCTTCGCTCTATTAGTCGCCCAGCGCGTCGTTTAGCTTCCACTTCAACAAAGTATACCACACTTTCCAATGGGGTTACTGTTGCAACTGAACAAAATAAAGCTGCAACTTCATCTACTGTTGGTGTATATTATGGAGCAGGTTCAAGATCTGAACATCCTTATAGTAATGGTATTTCTGCTTTAACTTCATCAATTTTAGGTAGTGGATCAGAAAATGGTATTCTTTTATCAAGTGAATCAACTCGTGAAACTAATGGTATCATTGCTCAATCCACAAACTCAAATGTTGCTGAAGCTGCCAAATTAGTTACAAAGATTATTTCAAATTCTTCAGAAATCTTAAATAAAATTGATTTTACAAAAGCTAAACAAGCTCAAATTTCAAAGTTAAATACTCTTGAAAATACTCCAAGTTTAAAAGTTTTAGAACATTTAAATGCATCTGCTTTCCAAGGATATTCATTAGGATTACCAACTTTAGGTACTGAAGAATCAGTTACAGGATTAGAAGTTCAAGATTCAATTAGACATCTTGAAAAGAGTCTTGTAGCTTCAAATGTTGTTGTTGCAGCTTCAGGTAATTTTGATCATGATACTTTAGTAAATGCTATCGAAAAAGATTTCAAAGTTGCTCAAGGTGCTAAACCTAGTAAAACTCAAGCAGTATTCTTAGGATCTGAAGTTAGAATGAGAGATGATACTCTTCCAAAAGCTTATGTTTCAATTGCTGGACATGGTGAAGGATTAAATTCACCAGCTTATCATGTTGCAAAAGTAGCAGCTGCTATTTTCGGTTCATTTGATCATAACTCATCAATTGCAAAATTCACTTCATCAAAGTTATCTTCAATTGTTCAAGAATATCACATTGTTGATAAATTTCAACATTTTTCAACCTCTTATTCAGATACTGGATTATGGGGGTTTAACGCAGAAATTTCAAATGTTGCAGCAGTTGAAGAATTTGTACATTTTGCTTTAAAAGAATGGAATAGATTATCTATTTCAATTTCCGATGCCGAAGTAGCAAGAGGTAAAGCAGCAGTGAAAACTGCTTTATTGGCAGAATTATCAAACCCAAAAGCAGTTGCTTCTGATATTGCATCAAATGTTTTATTACAAGGATATAGAACTTCAGTAGCTGAATCAATTGAAAAAATCGATTCAATTACAACATCGGATGTTAAAAAATGGGCCCAAGCTTCATTATGGGATAGAGATATTGTTGTTTCTGGTACTGGTCAAATCGAAGCATTATTAGATTACGGTAGAATGAGAAATGAAATGGCAATGATGAGATGGTAGATTGTCCACTTCAATGTCCATAGTAATAAATTTAAATTGTAAACTATAAAATGTTATTATAAAATCCCACTCTTCATCAAGTTATTTTGTATCATCAAGTCGGTAATTGCCGATAATACAAATTTCATTGATTTTGTATCGGTTGCACAAGTTCTATGGATATAGATTTGTTTCTTTGTACGATTTAGTTTTAAAAAGCTTTGTTCAAAAAACGAAAGAGATTCTTCGTAATCACCATCTTTACCAGTATAAGCAGGGAAATAGTTTTTCAATGGCAGTTTTGGTAATTTTTCGGCAAAAAGATCAATCTTATTCATAAACAAGATAAATGGAGTGTTTGTAAAGTAACTTGAATTACAAAGTGAATCAAATAAAATTATAGATTCGTGCATTCTATTGACTTTATCATCTTCAAATAACACCTGATCATATTCTGAAACTGCTAAAACAAACATAACTGCAGTTATATTCTCAAAACAATGAATCCATTTTTTTCTTTCTGATCTTTGACCACCAGCATCTAAAACTTTGTAGTTTGTTTTATTGATCTGGAAGTTTGTTTCACTAATACCAGTTGTTTTAATTCTACCTTTTAAGATATCCAAATCTGAAGATAAATAATCAGGATCAGCAAATTTCTCGACATTATCAAAGAAATAACTAACTCTAGCATCTAATTGGAATTCATTTGACCTTTCAAAAACTGTTTTAATACCTTTATCATACTTCCAGAGATTCAGAATCGCATTTGCAATATCATATCTAGAATCAGTTTGATTTGAAATTTCAAAATCATTTTTATCATAATAAGTAACAAAATCACTAATTTGATTTGTATCAATCTTTGCTCTAAATAAAATCTCTTTATATTGGAGTAAAGGACTATTATCATCATCACAGTCTAGACTTATAGAAAACTTTCTTGATTGGATTAAAAGAGTTTTCATTGATTGTATAATATCAGACCATATAACTTTTGAATATTGACTTCTTTCTTCAAGGGAAAATCCATCTTTATGAAGTAATTTCATTTGTTTCAAAACTGTTGATTTACCACTTTCACCTGATCCTAGTAGCATTAATTTGATTTGGTTATTTTCACTTTGTGATTTTGATCTCAAACTTTGTTCAATTGCATCATTAACAAGTTTATCGTTAAGTAGATCTTGATTCTCTGGTGTACTTACAAAACATCCCATGATGACGAGGAGGTTTGCTGATTCACAATTGGGTTAAAGATTATGATGCACTGACTGCATTTGGATATCACCTCTTACATCTTGTACAGCATATTTTTCATAAAATATTATCAATCGATAAGCCAGGTCTTTGTCTCGTAGCTACCTTTACCTCAAAGCTGTCCTCGACTCTACTCTATTACACACCCCTTACTTTGACTCTCACTGCCCTCACTACACTTTCTCGCTCCATCCGCTCCATTCCCTCAATTCATCTTATATATAACAAAATAAATCCCAATAACAACCCCCATCATCATAACCACTTGTCTTAAAAACTGTACCAAATTATACTTCTTAATCCAACTAATCACCCTTTCAACACTAAATGAATTTGTCTCATAATAATTTGTATACTTTGGTAAATTCAGATAACTCATCTCTTCATCGTTTTTCAAAAAATGATACAACTTTTTTGAAGTTGGTGTTATGGGTTTATACCTTCTTTGTTTAATATTTAACCATAGTATTAATAACGTAGACACAACTGCCAAAAATACATAATTAACGATATTTAAATATGGGATTGGTAAATAACAAATATCAGTATGATAGTCTTTAAATCCATTTTTAAAACTTAATAATTGTACTGCTGGATACTTTATACCCATTGCTAAACTAATAGATTTAACTGTTACTTCTCTTGAATTTGTTTCTGGATGTATGATATCACAAAAATCATGATCATCTCCACTAAAGATTAGATCTGGTTGGATTTTCTCAAGAATTTTAGTGGTGACTTCTTCTGTTAACGCCAGTCTATATTGATATCCACCATCTAAATAAAACTTTTCATTTTCTCTAAATGACCCGCATTTTAAATTTTCAGTATCTCTATATAATGGTACATGAGATAGCAATACTCGAGGTTTTGACTTTGGTTTTAAAGAATCCAAAAAAATTGACGATTCATTATAGATTTCAACCTTGGTTGACGATAATGAAATTGTATCTAAAGTTATAAACTCAACCCCATTTATTTCTTGCATTGTATTTGGTTTACCAAAATACTTTATAAATCGGTCTCGTGATGGTAATTTAACTCCATCTCCCCAACCTATATCATGATTTCCTGGTAAGTTTGTAAAGAAGGTCTTATCTTTTTCTAAATATTTAGGTTTAAATATTTTTTCAAATCTATTTAATTCATTTTGAAAGTATCTATCACTACTAGATCTACCATTATCTAAATAATCACCTAAGAAAAATAGATATTGTGGTTTTAAAATTGATATTAAAGCATTGTAATTTTTTTTGATATAAGCATCCACTGTATGTTTTGATAGACTTAGAAGTATTTCATTTCTACCTGGATATGTATGATTATCAATAAGTTGTGGATCAGCAATGAATAGAATTTTGGTTTCTTCTTGTTTCCAATCACATTGAAATGCTGATAATCTTGGATTTATATATTCATGAAATAGGAATGTGAAGAGCCATGAAATAACACATATAATTAAAATTTGATTGATACTCTTCATGTTTGATTGAAGTAGTTGTATCGCGTATATGGGAGTGTATGAGAGAGACATCGCTTGAAGTTATGAGAAAGACATCGCGTGGAGTGTATGAGAGAGAGAGGTGTCTCAGTCTCCGATTGTACTCTTATTGTTTGTGATTATATAACACAATAAATAGCACAATTGAGTTGATTAAGACTGTTGGATTCTCAGTGCACACTCAAATCAGCCCTCGATAGAATCCAGTTACTTAGCTTTCAACCCAACTTTTCATCTTTGTTATAAACCCCATATAAATGTCACTACCCTTTCATTTACTGATTCTGCTGATTGAAGATATCTTACTCACTTTAACGGCAATCTTTCTACTTAAATATGCTTTTAAACTCGTTATTCATCGAATGAAGGATGTACCTGATTTATATCTTCAAGAACAATCTATAATTGAAAGTATAAGAGAAGAGAATGAAACTCCTATTTATAAATCAAACAAATTAGATTATTCCTTAGGTTTAAGAGTTGGTCTTGATATTAGATATGATCTGTATAAAATTCGTAATGGGAATCTTTGTGATGTCTATGAATTTCTTGTGAAACAAATCTCTACTGACATCAAGAGACGTATATATATCGGAGAGAGTTACATACTTCTAGGTGATCTTAATACTAGAGTTCATGAATTGAGCAAAAGATTTAAAATGAAAAAGACTAAATCAGTTGGCATCAACTTGAATGATTTCCTCAAATCAATTGATAGTTTGGTTGTAATATTAACATGTTTCATAGATAGAGTACATTTATTTGTTCATGATGATTTCAATATTCCAAGCGTTGATTGGAATTTTGAACCAATAGATTTTCCTTCTAATCTTGGTTCTTATTCTCATTTTGAAAATGATTATGAGCCTGAAAAAGATAAAGGTATAGCTTTAACTTTGACTAGAAATTTTAAATATCAAATAGGATCAAAAGTAGAAGTAACTCAGTTAAACTTAATTAGTTCGATAGCTTCAACTATGAAGCATATACCACAGAATCACGAATTTAATGAGAATGATTTGTTTTTAGTTGATTTTACAAATGCTTCAAATGAAGCTTTATTAAATGGTTTAACAAAAGTATTAGTATCATTTGTAACTAAGCTGAAGTTGATAATTACTCATAACGTAACTAGAAACTTGATCAGTGACCACAAACCAACTGTTGTTTGTTTGAGTGATGATACTTTCAAAACCATCTACAGCACTAAAACACACTCAAGATTAGACGACTTCAAAACCAGAATCTCACTGAGTTTTTTATCAAGAGGTTGTTTTATTAGTCATTCTGTATCACCTATCAGACTTGTTTATCTTAACAAATCCATTACATCAGAGAGTCTTTTTTCATCATATGATCTAAATAAAATAAGAGCCGAATTGGGTTGTCGGTTGGTTTTTGAACATGGTTATTATAATGTTGTAGGCCCAATCATACAAACAGATTTCTATGATTATAGATTATTATCACAACGTTATAAATCATTTGGATGTATCTCACAATCACTTGATATGAAACTTTTAGTAAAACAGAGCAATAATGAAGTGAATATTCGTGGGTTTACAATTTGTAAATCAAATGATCCAATGTATGGTGATTTTAATGAAATTAAGAATAGGAAAGGATTCATGACTTTAAGAGGTGTAAATGGTAAATTTGGTAATGATGGTTGTTTATACGTTATTTAAGAGAGGTGGGAGAGTCAATGTCTTTTATGAATTGTATGATGTAATATGAGTATGTAAGTGTCAAAAACCTAACTTATGAGGAGTGGTTGAATATACATTGACTGATGGTAGAGTTAAAGATGATGGGGTGTTTAATAAGTCAAGCACAAGAGCCCGCGCTCTCGCCAGAGCTCGTTAGGATCTTATTTAGCGACCGGTCCGGTCTTTTCACATCACAACTCGATCCCAACTGGTCTTTCGATCTCAAACCTCAAATAAAATGCCAGCGATCTCACGCTCATCTCCTCATAGCTCGTTGTTGTCCTCACATCACAGATCCACCTACCTCGTACAAGAGAGCTCGTCAAAAAAAAATTTAATCGATTTCTCTCCTACAATCTTATACTATATTTTCATGCTATTCCTATTCTATTCCTACACACCTAATATATGGCAACCCTCTTATCTTGTTTTGTAGAAATCTCAAGAACATCACTTGATCTCTTGTTAAATAACAGTGGGATATCATCAATGATGATCTTTTTACCCATTTGTTGAACATAATATGAAGTAAACTCAACCTTTACATATTCCAAATTTGATAAATTCAAATTATTCATAAATTTTGACCACTTTTCAAGTTTAAGATTCTGTTCAATATCACTATCCCAGAACAATTCATTCTCTAAAGAATTTACTTTATGACATTTGATAAAGTCATATCCAAAAACTAATAATAAATTACACCAATTTTCATATTTTGAATCGTTGATGTAACATTGATGGTCGAGTAAATTCAAGAGCTCAATCTCTAAAGATTGAAGGCTCTTTAAGTTTGTACAATTATCTTTCGATCCACAAATCTTTAACCAAGATTTGAATGAGTAATTTGCATCTTGATTGAATTTTGAAGCAATTATTAAACATCCTAAAAATAATCTCTTGGGACATGTTGGAACTTGTTTCTTCTTTAATAATTTCAAAATGTAAAAACATGTAATTTGTAATGTCTGAATGGAAGTTTTCAGACGTCTAAGTATTTCAATGATAAAATAACGAACTGATGCTGTGGATACATCTTTATATAATAACTTTATCAAATTCAAACAACTATTGATCAAAACCAAATTAAACTGAGTCTTTGTAAGATGAGTTTTATAATACTTTACATTATTTGGTAAGAAAGTTGATTTTATATCGGGGGAACAAAATGGAGAATCTGGGGTAAGACTTTGTTGATTCATGATTTCAAAGTACACTATAAACAAAAACAATAATGGAGAAATATCTCTCCTAAACAACTTTTCAACCTTTTTTAACGCGCTTAGAACGCAATATTTAAACCATCATTGGTTATCCTGATAACCAATATATATATACACGAAATAAACTTAAATAGATGTAGCTAAAAGCAATGAGATGAGATTTGTAAACTGGAAACCAAGTAAAGACTTTAACTAATGAATTTGTTTTATGCTTGTGCTATCACAGAGAACTAGCTCAAGATTGACACTCAATCTTGTTATCAGCGATGCTCACCCTATTTATAACAAAAAATGAGTAACCTGGATTCCGGGATTAACATCCTGTATATTCAAAGTTTGATAAGACTCATAGTGACTCAACCGTGTATATACAATTTTGGGAAGAAATCCTTTGTTTCCGGTTATAAATTAACTATTGGTGTTTGGATGAAAAATGAATAAATTGTGGTGTAACACAGTTCGGTTAAGTATTAGTCGTGGCTTGTTATGAATCAAAATCCAGTCATTAAACGTGATGACTGCGGTGACAAGAGAGTCATAGAATTATTTGAATACCATGTTTGAAATTATTACTGTTTTTGTGCTAGCGTGGAAGTCAACCAATTTTTTATCAAGTTTACTTTACTCTTTTCATGATATTTTCTCTTTTTGATTTTCTTCCCTATTCAATCCGTTCTTCTTTCCTACCCTACAACACCCGCATCTCCCTAAATCTCGCTTCCTACTTCCCCCACATCTCCCTAAATCTCCCTTCCTACCTCCCCACATCTCCCACATCTCACTACGCTCGCTACGCTCGCTATTTCTTCTCTACTTTACTTATATTCCTATTTGGTCAAGTTACGAAATACCACATCAATCATCTCTCGTACCTCTTTATAACTTACTATTATACATTTTTGTTCATCTCTAGTGATTAACAAAATCTTCTCATCAATACCAACGTCCAACTTATTCAAATTTACTAATACTCTTGACAAATCAAAAACTGGTTTACCATACTCATCATATTGGAAAAAGACATAATCTTTGAATAACTTAATTATATATCTGGTTCCATGCTCTTGCCACTGTATATCATCTTCATACTCTGGTCTATCGATTATGTAATTTATCTTTGTCATGAGTCTAAATAATCTTGCATTTTCAAGTTCTGTACCCATTTGCAGTTCCATAAAATCTGAATGATTCTGTAATCCTTCTATAAATTTCAGCATCTCTAAACTTATCAAAGATTGAAAGCCTTCTAATTCTGGTTTATCAAATAGAAGTACGTTAACTGCCTCTATAAATTTATCGCTAAAATCATTTTTAAGGATCTTTTGTATACTTTGCCTTGTCATTGAAGTTATATCAGTTGATCCACGCCCAATAGAATGAAACGCCAACTCTATTATTACTTTACCCATATTTGTAATATCTTCTTGTTGTAACTCACTTAAATTTCTTTCAACTTCTGATTCTAAAACGTCACTAATTCCACATCCAGCAAGTTTAATTCTATTTTTATTCGTAACAATGATTTTACTCCAATCAACTGATGATCTGGCTGCTAAACCTTTTTTATGTAAATATTGTAAAGCATTCGTAATTTGTATAAGATATCCCCAAAGTAAATCTTCATTTATAACCTCAAGTTTACTACCAAGTCTTCTTATTAAATGATGTTCTTGTAATGTAATGGCATTTGGATAATAGTCATATATAAATATTAATTGAGCATGATTACCACCAAATGCCATGGTTGTAAATGCTTCATGAACCTGGACAATATTTGCATTTTTCACTTGTTTCCATTTTTTGATCTTACTTAATGGTATTTCATTTAATATCCGGATTTTACTATGACATTCTAATTTCTTGAAAAGATAAGCATTACCATCAATATTTGAAAACACTTTATAGTTATGACTCGGAAATCCATAAACTTTTGACATTGTATCAAAAGTTAGGTCAATGGGTACTAACAGATGATATGAATTTATATATTCTGGTAAATTGCCACCAGGTATAACTTGTAAAGTTGCTTCATTTTTCTTTTGTAATACTTCTCTTAAATCATTTGGTATAAACATTAAACTTGAATTGGTCTCATGAGATGGTAATGGTACTGTTAATCTTGGAGGTGGTGCCGGTGCATATAAATGATATTGTAAAGGATAATTGGATGTTTGAGTTTGATAATAAACATCAGATTGATTTGAATTTGAATTTTGTGATGGATGCGATCCTGATAATGAATTTACCAGTATTGATGATGTATATGGATTTTCTGATTTTTTAGATTGTTGTATTATTCTTTGAGTTAAATCTTGTGGTGATGATTCATATGTTGATGGTGTGAAGGATGGTGTAGCTGTATTGAATTTTTTACTCGAAGTTTGGATTTCATCACTATGTCCAGATGGAACAAATACTGGTATTTCTTTTAATTTTGGTGAAAGATTTGAAAATTTATTTGAAAGTGTTTGAACGGATGTTGGTTGGAATGATGGTGTATTTAAATTAAATTTACGTTTATTTGGAGTTTCTAGATTTACATTGTTTGATGATTGATTAGGTTCCTGTTTCTCCTTTGTATCTTCTTCTACTGATTGTTTTCTATGATGACTAAAAGCACATCCTTTGTTTTCAAATTTACAATAACCATATATCAAAATGTTTTTACAAAGTGTTTCCTTTGCTGTATCTAAATTTATATTCATGAAGTTTGTTTATGGTGTTGATATATTGTTGGTTTTGTGTTCCTTAATGTGTGTCTTGAATTGGAGAGCGTTTTGATTAGACACGACGTGTATAGATTGCGAAATGAAGGTATAATTGGTTTATAATGACAGTTTGTATTTTAACTGGAGCTTCAAAGGGTAAGTAAAACTTATACGTATCAAATGCTCTTTGTCTAACTTTAGGAATTGGTGCTAGTTTTGCAAAAATTTATCTTAAAGATTCAAATTCAAAACTTATCGCTATTGCTCGTTCAAAAGATGCTTTAACTAAGCTTAAAGATGAATATCCAAAACAAGTCGAAATCGTTGTTGGTGATGTAACAGATACAGAAGTTATTAGTAAAGCAGTTTCAATAGCAATTGAGAAATTTGGTCAAATTGATTCGGTTGTAGCAAATGCTGGTGTTTTAGATCCAGTAGATAAAGTTGCTAATGCTGATATCAATAAATGGAAACAATTATTTGATATTAATTTCTTTGCAATAGTTGATCTTATTAAACAATCATTACCTTCATTAAGAAAACTGAATGGTAATATCATTGTAGTTTCTTCAGGTGCATCTACAAAACCTTATGATGCTTGGGGTGCTTATGGTGCTAGTAAAGCAGCATTAAATCATTTGATTTCAAGTGTTGCAGCTGAAGAAAAAGATGTTAACGCAATTTCAATTGCACCAGGTGTGGTTGACACTTCAATGCAATCTGACATTAGAAATGTATTTGGTACCAGAATGACACCAGATTCTCTACAAAGGTTTACTGACTTACATAAGAATAATGAATTATTACATCCTGATATTCCAGCACAAATTCTTGTAAAGTTAGCTTTGAATTTGAAAAAGGAACATAGTGGGTTATATTTAAGATATAATGATGAACAATTAGAAGATTATTAGAAAAATTTAACATTGTAAGTATATCATTGTTGTAACTATCTTGTTTAAAATTGTGATAAACCGCGATTTTCCCCTGTCCCGCGACTGTCCTGAGACTGGTCCTGAGACTTGTCCGCACTTGTTCGCAACTGTGCCGCGAAAACAGATTTTGATATCAGCAAATATCTGTGATTCCGCGAAAACTCATCTTTAACTCAAACTCAACTTTGATCTTAAACTCACTTCAACATGTTTAGTCGTAGCTTTAAACTCATTGGCAGATCTAAAATCTCTCCCTCTATAAGATTTAATTCAACTCGTGCTGCTCAAGATAAAGCTAAAATTCGAATTTTAATGGGAGTTGGTGCTTTAGCAATTGGAACAACAATAGCTGCAACTGTTTTTAAAAAAGGTGAACCAATTTCAGCTTTCGAGCCAGAATCTTACCCTATCAGTATTCCAAAAGATAAAATTTCAATCATATTTGTTTTGGGTGGTCCAGGTTCAGGAAAAGGTACTCAATGTTCAAAATTAGTTAAAGATCATGGATATATTCATTTATCAGCTGGAGATTTATTAAGAGCTGAACAAAATAGATCGGGTTCAACTTATGGTGAATTGATTGCAAAACATATTAAAGAAGGTACAATTGTACCACAAGAAGTTACAATTGCATTATTAAAACAAGCAATTGAATCTGAATTCAAGAATGGTCTGGTTAAATTTTTAGTCGATGGATTTCCAAGAAAAATGGATCAAGCTATTACATTTGAAAATGAAATTGCAAAATCATCTTTCACATTGTTTTTTGAATGTCCAGAGAAAGTTATGTTAAATAGGTTATTAGAAAGAGGAAAGAGTTCTGGTAGAGCTGATGATAATATAGAAAGTATTACAAAAAGATTTAGAACTTTTATTGATACCTCAATGCCAGTTATTGACTATTATGAAAAGCAAGGTAAAGTTGTGAAAGTTTCATGTGATAAACCAGTTGAAGATGTATATAAAACTGTCAAAGATGCTTTAAAGTCAAGAGGAATTTGAATGTAAATAGAATTGTATATTCCTGCAGGTAACCATGGTAGTCTTATATTATCATCCTCGCCATCTACAACTTAATAATGTCAACTCAAACTGGATTACCACCAAATTGGGCAATAAAAGTTTCACGTACACATAACAAAGAATATTATCTTAACCAATTAACAAAAGAATCGTCATGGGAACCACCATTTGGAACTGATAAAGTCAAATTAGATAGTTATATTAAAAAATTTAAATCAAATGGTAACAAACCAATTGTTAATGATGGTAAAGTTAGAGCTTTACATTTATTAGTCAAACATAATCAAAGTAGAAGACCAAAATCATGGAAATCTCCTGAAGGAGTAAATAGAACTAGAGATGAAGCAATTATTCTCTTGAAAAATTTTCAAAAAAGAGTTTTAAATGGTGAGGTTAAACTAGGGGATTTAGCAAAAGAAGAAAGTGATTGTAGTTCACATAGCCAAAATGGTGATTTAGGATTTTTTGGTAAAGGGAAAATGCAACCTTCTTTTGAAGAAGCAGCATTTAATTTAAATGTTGGTGAAATTAGTGATATTGTTGAAAGTGATAGTGGTTTGCATTTGATTCAAAGAGTAGCTTAAAAAAGTTATTCTATACAGATCGGCTAGAACTCGCCGTTCGAAACTCTTGAAATATTGAAGAAACGGCTAATGTCCATATACGGCACGAGATTGCGTAGATCCATCATAAACAAGTTAACTTTGTGAAGGAATGAAATTTTTATGAAGTTAAAGTTGTTAAAGAATTATAAGCTAAGGTGATGTTCACAAGGTCGATGTATGGTGATACAAGAACCAATGGAAGATTGGTGTCAAGTCAATTTAATTGTTAAAGTCAAAATAAATAAAAAATTTCATAAAAAAATCTCTTTTCTATTTATTCTATCTACTCTTTTCTCTCTTTTGCCATCTATTCCAGTGACATACTATTTCGTCAAATCTCTGTTCTTTGATATTCTTTCAAATCTGTGCAGACTGTTAGCCTTTCTTTGATTGTGCCATTTGCCGATATTTGGTGCCAGTCCTGTATAAATTCTCAGAGTTTTTTACCCGGCCATGATTTTATATAACTAGAATCAATTTGCGACCTATTATTACCGCCACTCCACAAACACCTCCTTCAATGTGTACTGGTAATGGAACTGTTGGCTCAACTCCTGTTGATAGAATTGTCTTACCAACACATGTTAAACCTACCAATTATAATTTGACTGTTGAACCAAACTTCGAAACTTTTAAATTTGATGGTACAGTTCATATTTCAATTGATGTCAAAGAAAGAACTAATACAATCACTTTAAACTCAATTGATATCAAAATTCACAAAGCTAAAGTCAATGACTTGGAAGTTAGTGATATCACTTTTGATGAAAAAGAACAAACAGTTACATTCAAATTTGATGATTATTTAAAAGAAGGTGCAAATGCTATTGTATCTATTGATTTCACTGGTGAATTAAATGATCAAATGGCCGGATTTTATAGATCTTCTTATCAAGAAGATGGTAAAACAAAATATTTAGCAACTACCCAAATGGAACCAACCGATTGTAGAAGAGCTTTCCCAAGTTTTGATGAACCTGGTTTGAAAGCAACTTTTGAAATTAATCTTATTGCTCAAAAAGATTTGGTTTGTTTATCTAATATGGATGAAAAATCAACAACTTTATTAGACAATGATAAAAAGAAAGTTGTTTTTAATAAGACTCCTTTAATGTCAACCTATTTAGTTGCTTTCATAATTGGTGATTTGAAATATGTAGAATCAACAGATTTCAGAATCCCAATCAAAGTTTATGCTACGCCAGGTTCAGAACATTTAGGTGTTTATTCTGCTGACGTTGCAGCTAAAACCTTAAAATTCTTTGAGGAACAATTTGATATTCCATATCCTTTACCAAAATGTGATATGGTTGCGATTCATGATTTCTCTGCTGGTGCAATGGAAAATTTTGGTTTAATTACATATAGAACAGTTGATTTATTAATTGATCCTAAAAATGCAAATGTGGATATTAAACAAAGAGTTACTGAAGTCGTTATGCATGAATTAGCTCATCAATGGTTTGGTAATTTAGTCACAATGGATTTCTGGGATGGATTATGGTTAAATGAAGGTTTTGCAACTTGGATGTCATGGTATGCTTGTAATGAATTAAATCCAGATTGGAAAGTTTGGGAAAGTTATGTTGGTGACACTATGCAAAGTGCATTAAGTTTGGATTCTCTTAGGTCATCACATCCAATTGAAGTTCCAGTTAAAAGAGCTGATGAAATCAATCAAATTTTTGATGCTATTTCTTATTCAAAAGGTTCTTCATTATTGAAAATGATTTCAAATTGGTTAGGAGAAAAAGTATTTATTAAAGGTGTTTCTAATTATTTGAAAAAACATAAATGGGGTAATACTCAAACTTCAGATTTATGGGAAGCTTTAGGAGAGGCAAGTGGGAAAGATGTTATAAAAGTTATGGATGTTTGGACTAAAAATGTTGGTTTCCCTGTTGTAACAGCCAAGGAAGAAGGCAATAATCTTGTACTTACTCAAAATCGTTTCCTTACTACTTCAGATGTCAAACCTGAAGAAGATCAAGTTTTATATCCAGTGTTTTTAAGTATCAAAACCACTGATAATATAGATGAAGAAGCAGTTTTAGATGAAAGAAGTAAAACTTTTAAAATTGATGATTCATTTATTAAACTTAATGCAAATAGTACTGGACTTTATCTTACTGCTTATGAACCATCACGTTGGATCAAATTAGGTTTAGCTGGTGTTGAAGGAAAATTGACAGTTGAAGATCGTGTTGGATTAGTTGCTGATGCAACTTCATTGGCTTCATCTGGTTACATATCAACTGCAGATATGTTGAATTTGATCAAATCATGGAAGAAGGAAACTAATTATGTTGTATGGAATCAAATTCTTCTTAGAATTTCATCAATCAAAAACATACTTTTATTTGATTCTGCTAGTGTTAATGAAGCTCTTGATGAATTTGTTCTTGATTTACTTGAAGAAAAATTAACTATATCAGGTTGGTTACCAAAAGATACCGATTCATATGAAGAAGAACAATTGAAATCATCACTTTTCGCTTTTGCTGCTCGTAGTGGTCACAAGGAAATTATACAATATTCAAAAGATGTTTTCCAAAAATTTATCAATGGTGATAAATCAGCAATTCATCCAAATATAAGAAACTCTGTATTTAAAACAGTTGCCAAATCCGGTGATGAAAAACTTTATGAACAATTTTTGGATATCTATAATAACCCACAATCCTCAGAAGAGAAGTTGATGGCATTAAGGAATTTGGGTTCATTTACTGATGAAAAATTAATTGATAGAACTATTGGTCTATTATTAAATACCGATGTTATTAAACCTCAAGATATTTATTACCCAATGCAATCATTACGTCTTCAAAAATTAGGTGTTGAAAAGTTATTTAATTGGTTACAAACAAACTATAGTCAAATTATCAAGGTATTGCCACCAGGTTTATCTATGTTAGGTAGTGTCATCAGTATTGCTCTTGGTGGGTTTACAAGAGAAGAACATGTAGAAAAAATCCAAAAATTCTTTGAAGATAAAGATACAAAAGGATTTGATCAATCCTTAGCACAAATCATTGATCATATTACCTCCAAATTAAAATGGGTTGATCGTGATGGTAAGATAATTGAAGAATGGTTAACTACCAATGGATATTCAAAATCAAAATTATAGCATATGTATAGTTACTAAATACTAAAAAGAATGTTCATTTCAATACTATTTTTCGTTCTAGAAATGCTATTGTAAAATTCCTTGATGCTCTTAAATCATCCTCGAATGGGTTATTCTTTAGTTTACCTTGTTCAACTTCGACAAAGATGTTACCAAGTTTTGATTGAAATCCACATTTTTTGACGTAGTATTCTACCAAGTTGTGTTCTTTGATGACTTCTGCTTTTAATACAATCTCTTGTATCTCTTCTTTCACGAAATTTTGTAGAAATTCTTGATCCAGTAAGACCTTGTTGATTATGATCTCAAAGATCTTTGAACCAGCATTTTTCATAAAAGAGGTGAATCCAGTAAGAAGAAAGTACAAGGTCTGATTTTTTTCTAATTCAAAGATTAAACCTGCTGTTGCCAAGATTCTTTGTTTGACATTTGCAAAATCAAAATCTATATCTACAATTTTTATTTTACAGTCTTTAAAGTCGAATTTATGGTGATGTTTTGAAGGTATATCACAATCATATGGATCATTCGATTTGATAAAATGACGGCTATCAACACCTCGAAATGATTCTTCCGAACCTAAAAGTAAAAAGAAGTAACTATTTAGGTTTAGGTTGAAATCTTTACAAAAGGATTGTTCGTTCTTTATTCTTTGAGACTCAATTATTTTGAAATTATGTCTTGCTTTATCATAAGATTTGTTGATAACATGATAAAGGTCTGAAAATCTATTTGGTTTGTTTTTGGCAAAGATCCATTCAGGTGTTAATATCAAGAGTTCCATTGATTTGGATTGGGATCGTTTGGATCGATGTAGATTTGAAATCGGTCTGGTATCGGTATCGACTTGGATCGGTCCTGAGAACGGTATCGATTTGGATCGGTCCTGCGAACGGTATCGATTTGGATCGGTCCTGAGAACGGTGGATAGACAGATCTCAAACCTTGAAGAGACAAGAGCAAAGAATTAGTCTTAAAATTAGTTTGATGATCACTCTAATCGAAACTTGCTATACTACACAACTACACCACTAATCCAATTGCTCTTCTATTACACTCTAGGTAACAAAC
Organism: Glucitozyma multigemmis; assembly: GCA_030572295.1. Lineage (NCBI taxonomy): Eukaryota > Fungi > Ascomycota > Pichiomycetes > Serinales > Debaryomycetaceae > Glucitozyma > Glucitozyma multigemmis. The sequence continues at coordinate 1,026,604 of JAJLZT010000001.1, forward strand.
TAAATATTCTCGCACTCTTCATTTCTCATTATAGCATCTTCTCCATAGTTATATCTACTTCACATTCATAAATCTCACTAACAACATAAAAATATCATCTTCATAAGGAAAATCTTCCCTAAATTTAATAATATGTTTCCATCTCTTTGCATTAATTGATTTTGCTCTAAAAAGTCGATCCCATAAATGAAATCCTCCAATATGATTCATCAAGATAGGTTTTGATAAATCAATATCATTAAGACTTTTGAATTTGATGTCATTATTCTTTTCCTGATGCTTTACCCAAATCAAAACATGTCCTATGTATGCTAACGTTGAATAATCCAAATCATTCTTATGTACTGATCTTTTTGAATTTGTAATTGAAGTATGAGTTGTACTTAATTTAAGAGCATCAAATCTATTTACAGTTTCAATCAAATCTGGATGATGATTTCGAGTCTTTTCGAGTCCAGCAGCCTCATATAATGCAATATTAATACATAACTCAAAGAATTTATGACCATCTTTTGACTCAAAAAATGAATCACTATGTGATATCACAAATTGCAATATGTTGTTCACAAATTTTGATTTTGTACCAGCAATGATAGTCTTGATCTTTACATCGCCTAAATCTAGTCTTAGCAACTGTTTATAAGAAACACCTATGATATATTTAATTGGTGTTATTTCAGGAAGTGTCTCCGTATAAACTTTTTTGTTTGCCGCAGTAGCTGTTTTTGTAGTTCTGAGTTTGATTGAAAATGGACTTTCTGACAACTCATCAACTTTAATGACATCATTGGTTATCTTTGGAGGCGTTGGCTCTGGTGTCACTAAACTTTTTTCTTTGATATTTGCCTCTTTTCTTTTCTTTTTTCTTTCTTTTCTTTTAAGTCTTTTGGCCTCAAGTATAGCTCGTTTCTTTTCATCATCTTGTAATGAATTGCCTTCGAGCTCCTTAATAATCTCTTGAGTTTCGCTCTGTTCCTCAACAAGATTAGATTCAATCTGTTTTTCAAGTTCTTCGTATGAATGATTATACCCATCATCTTTCTCCACTACAAAATCTTCCACTTCCGAATCACTTGAGAATTCAATATCCTCAATACCTTGAATTACTATAGAATGATCAACTAATTTCTGATTTATGAGACTACTATTAGGTAAAACTTCAACTTTTTCTTGTTTTAAAACCTTCTTCTTTGATTTATTACTGGGTTTTGATGGCATGACATTATTTGAACTTTCAAGTAGATAATCTAAACTATCCTCAAAATCTTCTTTAAAATCAAGAGTAGGTTCTTCAACAATTTCCTCGGATGCTTTCTTCTTTTGCTCGGGTCCTTTGATCATAATTTTCCGAAACTTTTGATTCTCGTCTAAATTCTTCTTTACGTCAATGAAATCAGTATTATACTTATTAAAACCATTATTGTGCCTTGGTTTATCATAGATTTTCTTTGAAAGTTTTGCCTTATCATCTTTAGATTTGAATTGGGGTTTTCCATATTGCTTTTTATCTTGTTTCTTGTCGATATCTTGTTTCTTGTCGATGTCTTGTTTCTTGTCGATGTCTTGTTTCTTGTCGATGTCTTGTTTCTTTTGGTTATCTTGCTTCTTTTGGTTATCTTGTTCCTTTTGTTTCCTCCAATTCCTATTCAACTTATCAAAACATTCCCCATTCGTTTCCTTCTTATTAAAATTTAACTTTGTTCCATCTTGATCAATCTTTACCTTATCATTCAAATCCTTTGATTCATTGATCTTCTCCTTTATTTTCTTCTTAGTCTCAAGTCGATCTTTCTTCGACTTCTTTGGTTTTGTTGACGACATCTCCCAATGCACCTTCAATTATATCCCCTGCTATCTTCCTCAGTCAGTGATGAACGTCTTAGCATATCCATCGATTTCAGCGCGCTTATAAAGATGGACATCCACGAACACAAGCTCCATCTACTCAACCTACTACTACAATGTCTCACTCTACTCTACAATGTCTAATAATACTGTATAGTTTCTTTAAAGATAACTAACTTTTATGTCAAAGAAAGTCGGAATATATAAACGTTGTCCTTTCTTAATCATCATGAATCATTGCAAATCTTAAAAAGATTCGGTAAATGATTTAGTGACTGATTTCAACTTTTCTAATAATTCTTTAGACAATTCACCCTTGGTTCTGATAGCTTCCAAAATTTCAGTTTCATTGGATTTTAAGTGGTTTAAGAAAGATTCTTCAAATTCACCTAATCTGCTAATAGCAATGTTATCTAAGAAACCGTTAACACCAGCATAAATTAATGGAACTTGTTCTTCAGCAGCCATTGGTGAAGCTTGTTTTTGTTTTAACAAGTTAGTTAATCTTTCACCTCTAGCTAAAGTTTGTTTAGTTGAAGCATCCAAATCGGAACCAAATTGAGCAAAAGCAGCAACTTCTCTGTATTGAGCCAAGAACAATTTCAAAGAACCAGCAACTTGCTTCATAGCTTTAACTTGAGCAGCAGAACCGACACGAGAAACTGATAAACCAACATTAATAGCTGGTCTAATACCTTTGTAGAATAATTCAGCTTCCAAGAAAATTTGACCATCAGTAATTGAAATAACATTTGTTGGAATATAAGCAGAAACATCACCACCTTGAGTTTCAATAACTGGTAAGGCGGTTAAAGAACCACCACCTAATTTATCATTTAACTTGGCAGCTCTTTCTAATAATCTAGAGTGCAAGTAGAAAACATCACCTGGGTAGGCTTCACGTCCTGGTGGACGTCTTAATAATAATGATAATTGACGGTAAGCAACGGCTTGTTTAGATAAATCATCATAGACAATTAAAGCATGTTTACCATTGTCTCTGAACCATTCACCAATAGCAGAGGCTGTGAAAGGAGCAATATATTGCAATGGAGCAGCTTCAGAAGCAGTAGCGGCAACAATGATTGAGTATTTCATAGCATCATTCTTTTCTAAAGTTTGAACTAATTGAGCAACAGTTGATCTTTTTTGACCAACAGCAACGTAAACACAGTACAATTTCTTTGATTCATCAGTACCATCGTTCCATCTTTTTTGATTTAAAATGGTATCTAAAGCAACGGCGGTTTTACCAGTTTGACGATCACCAATAATCAATTCTCTTTGACCTCTACCAATTGGGACTAAAGAATCAACGGATTTTAAACCGGTTTGCATTGGTTCGAAAACTGAGGTTCTTGGTAAAATACCTGGAGCTTTAACTTGAGCTCTTGATGATGAGGAAGCATTCAATGGTCCTTTACCATCAATTGGATTACCTAAACCATCAACAACACGACCCAATAATTCTGGACCAACTGGGACTTCAACAATCTTACCGGTTCTTTTAACGGTTTGACCTTCCTTAACTAAGGAATCAGAACCGAAAAGGACAATACCAACTTGACCAGCTTCCAAGTTCAAAGCCATACCTTTAACACCTGAGGAGAACTCAACCAATTCTTCAGCTTGACAATTGTTTAAACCGAAAACACGGGCAATACCATCACTAATTGTTAGTAAATATCCTAAGGTTTAAAAAATAAAGTGTTATACATACCCAACAGAAAGAACTCTACCGGTTTCATTTAATGATGCTTCATCAGAAACACCTCTAATTCTTTCTTCCAAGATTGATGAAACTTCAGTTGGAGAAGGTTTAGCTGAAGCATAACGAACAGCAGTAACACTTGGACGAGCCTAATAGTTAGTATGTGACCAAACAATTGGAATTATTTGAATTGATCAAGGATTTATTGATTATTTGAGTAGTTCGTTGACTTCTCAATTGCTCATTGACTAGCCGATCAATTCCAAACTTATTAAAGATTACTTACAACTCTTAAAGTTCTGGCAGCAACAGCTGCTGAACGAGTAGCGGTACGTAAAATAGGACGAGCTGACAACATGTTCTCTAATGACTACAAGTAGAAAACTATTCTATGTGGAAAAGAAAAAAGTGCGAAACAACACTATATAAAAAATTGCCAGAGGTTGTCAAAGTTTTCCGAGCGAAAAATTCGATGTAAATGTCGCGAGAATAGGACGGGTGTTTGGATTTTATTTAGTGAGAGTTTGTTGAATTTGTGAGAAATAGCGAGGATTTGGGTGTGTATAAGAGTCGACGATTGACCAATCTTTTCAGTTCGGAAATTGAAAATAGTATTTGATTGGTTGATGTAAGACACGTGAGTGGATGAAAATCGGGGTTATAGAGGGAGTTGTGGGTAGCGCCATAGAGGGTAAAGATAGATTACTGAGTTTCTGTGAATTGTCTTTATTGATCTCGATTCGTGGCGAATAAAGAGATTATAGTGGGATTGCTTTTAATGTAAAACTTGTTGATTTTCTCGAAGCTTTCTGACCCAGTCTTTTTATTTCCAACAGTATGTATTTGCAGCCAGTATAAAGAATTATAATTGTAGACGTTAATGACTAAATATAAAGATACAGTAGGTCAATCCCAAAATAATACGCAACCATATTTATTAGTGTTGGTTGAGTACTCAAATTCGAACATCTTTGATAAATTTTTCTTTACAAATGTAAGCTCCCTCAAAAGTCATCTCCTTCCCTTTTGGGCAATCTAGTTCTCAATACTACTTTTTGAAAAGTTTGAAAATTTTCAATATACCATGTTTAGTCAAAGTTTTAGATTCAATGGAATCATTAGAAACAAAACTATAAGACTAAATTATTCAACAGATTCCAATGGTAAAAACCCGTTTTTGTCAAGTCTTTTGAGTAGAATAGATAAAATTAGTGAGGAAACACAAAAGTTAAATCTTACAAAGAAACCACAACTCTCTCAACAAGGGATCAAATCCGGAGAAGCAAAATTTAGCCAAAGAGGTAACCAAAAAGGTGAACAGAGAGGTGAACAAAGAAATAAACCAAAATTAAATAAATCAAAAACTCAAAAAGCTCCAACTTTTACACCACGTCAAACAAGAGTTATTGTAGCAAATCATCCACTTGCAAGAAACAAAATTCAAATTTCAGAGATAGATTCAGGTAATTTTGGTCAACCAAGGAGAAGACAACAAAGTTTCCAAAAACCAAAACCTGAATCAAGAATTAATAGAACAAAACCATTTTCGAGAAAACCAAAAGTAACTTCAATAACACCAATTCAATCCAAAGTTTTAACTGAAAAACCATTTAAGCCATCAGATCCAGAGTTTTTATATAATAAGATCTCATCAATCACAATAGATAAACAAACAAGAATCGCATCAGTTACAAAAGATATATTGAATGAATCAAATTATCCATATAAATTACCAAAAGATATCATTGAAAGTTTGGAACCTGGAGTGGAAAGAAACAGATTTTTATTACAATCGAACTTCAAGACCGATGTAGCTTCTGATTTGTTGAAGTTGAAGTTAGAAGAGAAAGTTAAAGGGATTACACAACATTTACAAGTGAAAGGTAATGATGAAAATTTGAAGATTGGATTAATGACGAATCCAGATTTTAAGCTTGTAGATAGACAATTGATTTATGATATTGCAAAGGGTAAAAAAAGTATCAAAGATCATCTTGCATTCAGTAAGGTTGCACTGACATAAATCTACACTAGATATAAATAACTTGTATTACTTTTATACAGCAGCCATCTAAGCCGATAGAATTGAAGATTAAATAGGAAACCAAACTGTAGAATGTCTATATTTTATTCATTAGAGATTTAAAGCTAACATGACCTTTATATGGAGTAGGATTACTTTCTTTATAACTTAATAAAAATGGACCAGTTGATGAGATAGCTAAATAGCTTAAAATAAGGATTGAAGCAGCATTTGATTTTAAAATTAAACTTGACATACTATTAAGTTTACCTCAAAATTGTGTAGCGTCTTATGGCTTTTATATATTCTCTATCTGATGTTGCCATAATAGTAAAGTACAGTACTGTGGTTGAATGAAATCATACGATCGTGTTTAACTCAAAACAACAAATATTTATGTACCGTCCGATTCAACAAACTTAATTTAGCTATTGTCGCGTCTAAAAACTTCTTAACGCGTGTGTTTTGATTTGGATTGTTAAGGATTGTGATGTGATCCGACTTCGCTTTAGTGAATTGCTTTTATTGAAACCTGTCGATCGCTAATATTGCTGAACTTTGGCATAATTTGGTGGCCTGAGCTTTCTATTCAAATATTGAAACAACCAAACCGGGAATAAACTAATCCCCAAAATCAATCCAACTTGAAATATATAACTAAATGAAGTCACATATTCTAAATTGAAATAATCAGTCAAGAAAGGGAAACTCCCTAAGAAAATCAATAACGTTATCATTAAAGTAATCATCATAACTCTATTCCATTTATTGATTTGTAATCCAACCATGATTAGCTCGTTTAAGATTAAAGCCAGAAATGATAATGTCACCAAGGTCAAGAAATTGATCTCTTCTAAACCTTGGAATTTCTGTGATATAAGTTGTATAATACAACCTTGATATAGTGATATACCAACCCAAACGAAAAAACTTTTATATGATAATGATTTACCAAGAGTCAACTCTTTATATAATTCAGGATAAAGCCTTGTTAGCTTCTCATCAATATCACAATCAAGTGTAAGAGAAAAAATTGGTGCCATTGTATAAACAGTTGAAAATCCAACCATTAACCAACCTTGATATAATGCTAATGGTTCAAATTTTGATGAGATTGAATATATTGCTTGAGCAACTGATATTAACAACCCTCTATGAATTAAAAATTGTCCAATTTTGGCTGATCTTTTATATGAATTTCTACCATGCCATAACAATAACTTAACCAAAAAACTAAATTGATTAATACTAAAATCTGCTGCCAAACTTGCTTGTTTACCTTCTTTACCAACTATGCCAACACCAACATCTGCACATTGAATCATACTAACATCATTACCACCATCTCCAATACAACAAACTCTTTTACCAGTAAATTCTCTAATCATAATTGCAACATCAGCTTTTTGTTGTGGTGTACATCTACATGCAATTACTGCTGGTAATTTGATAACAACATCAAAAAATTCCTTTTTGAACTCATCACTCATATAAATCTTTAAACTATCACCATCAATCAATAAAACAGAATTTGTATTTGATCTCAAAACCTCCAACTGATTCAATATAGATTCACCCTTTTTAATCCCAGTGATTTGATGAACATATTGTCCTCTTGAAATCAACTTTGAACTTATTGAGACACATTTTGCTGTTTCAACTTTATCACCAGTTAACATCCAAATTTTGATTCCAGCATTTCTCAATAGTTCAATGGAGTTTTTGACACCATCTTGTAATTTATCTTCAACTCCTGTAAGACCTTGTAGTTCTAATTCTTTCTCAAGACAATTTGATATGATTTTTTGCATTTTGATGTCTCTTTCTATCATAGATAATGATGCCTCTTGGTACAAATTTACAAATTCTTCGTAATGATAAGCTCCAAGTTTCTTTCTACCAATAACCAAAGTACGTAGTCCTTCTCTTGCCATATTCCCAGTTTCTTCTTCTAACCAATCATTCGTATTAACAATTTTAGTCATAACCGTATCAGCACCTTTTTGTAAAAACCAATATTCACCTCTAAAGTCTTTAACAATGATTCCCATTCTTTTGGTATCTGAGTTAAATGGGAAGTTATACAAAATATCAAATTGGAGTTCTTTACCTGATGATAAGTGTAATAATGTTATTGAATGACGATCTCTTTTATAAAGCTTTAAACCGACAAGTTCACAAAATTTCACAATTGCAATTTCATCTGGTGATGCTGCTTGATATGTGACCTCATCACCTTCATCATCATATGTTGGTGTGACATTATGACATAAAGCTAATGTAAGTACCAATTCACAAACTTTACTACTCAAATCCTTCTTTTTGGATTCTAAAAGTAAACTCGTACTTATATAATCACTTACGATATCTATACTTTCACCAGCATAACTGACTACACCTAAATGTAGTTTCCTCATCTCCATATCGTTCTTTGTCAAAGTCCCTGTTTTATCAGATAATAAATATTCAATTCTACCTAAATCTTCAGGTATAGTTGAAGTTCTTACAACTGTCTCGGGGATTTGTTTATCATTTTGAATCTGATTAGCATAAACAGATTTTGCCAAATCTAGATTTACCCTAAGTGACACTGGGATTATTGTCGAAAATAAGATCAAAAATCTCATGATATCAACATACCAATTCTTCTTTAAGGGCCAACCTTGACTAAATACTAAACCTGCTGAAAGTAGGAAAACTGTTATACATAAAAGTTTTGAGATACCATTAATTTCAAGTTCAAGTAATCCCGTTTTAACTCCACTTTTTGTAGTATTTAACAGTTGTCTTGTTTCTATACCAGTATAGATAACAATCCCAATTGCTGTTCCACTTGCTAAAACTGTATTTGCCCATAGTGTTTGATCTATAGTCAAAGGAATTGATTTGTCACTATCATCAGTTTTATATAAAAGTTTACCTTGAAACTCATAAATTGATTTTGTTGGTTTACCAACTACAAGAGAGATGTTTGATATGATTTGACTTAAAGAGCTTGATTGGGTTAAATTATTTGCAATTCTTAACTTCCAATCAGTTTCACCATCAAGTTGATCTGTTTTGATAAATGCTTCACCGGATCCTTCTTTATCTGAAGTTTGAAGAAGTATCATATCAGCAGGTATACGTGAATCTTTATGTAATCTCACAATATCACCAACTCTAATTCTTTTAGATGGTACTATACAAGTATCTGGTAAACTTGAATATGAAGTTGTTCTATTTAATACTTCATAGGATTCATTATTTTGTTCTTTATCTCTACGTCGTCTTGCAATATCATCACCTGCTTCTTTAAACATTGTTACTGTTAATAAAAATGCTAATGGAACAATATATGATGATAAGTATCCTATTCTTAATTGTGGAATAGCCTGTGATAACGAAACCACTAAGAAATATAAATTAAAGAAGAATTTGAATTGTTCATATAGAATGATTGGAATAAATGTAATTGGATTGTATTTTGCATTTGAAACAGCATTTGATATTTTGAATTGTGGTTTTATACGGGGTGATATATTCCTTTCTTGTTGAGGATCATCATCAATTAAGTCATCTCGAGCAGATTTGAAAAAGTCTATAATCTGGTTTATATATGATTTGATTCCCCTTCTGGTATTTAAATCTAGTATACTTGAAGAGAAAGATCTTGCTCGAATTAAAGGAGATCCATCATCTTGATCTAAATCTCCAGAATCTCTGCTTGTACCCATATTTGATAATGGTATACCTTGTGAAATACCTCCAGAATTTGTGGTATCATATAAACTTTTAGATGCATCGTTTAATGCTTTATCTAAAGAGGATTCAAAATCATCAATCGATTTTCTATCAAATGAATCTCTCCATGACATGTCTAAAGAACAATGTTTGTAATATGAGTGAGATCATGGGGATGATATGAATTGGTATGTACACGTAGTCATATAAAGTCCTCTGGGGGGAGGAACACAAATTGTACTTGATATGACAAACTTCTTTCAATTACAAACAGAACAAGATGAGAAGACAAATACTTGGATCAAGAAAGCAATTGAATTTTTCAAATTAGCTATACTCAAACAACCTAATGAGTTTGAATTACAAGTTTTAAAGCAAGAAGCAAATGATTGTTCATTAGTTTCAAAATATAATAAAGTAATTAGACTAGATTTATCACAGATTAAAGAAGTATCAATAGATCATCTTAAGCTATTTTCAATTCATATTCCACATCCTCTTAAGAGTTTTTTAAGGAATGAAAACAATGTTGTAGAAACCAAACAAAACATACTTAAAGAACTTGAAGAATCACCAATTCTAATATTTATTCATGGACTTGGAGGACAAATCTCACAGTTCGAACCTTTAATGGGATTATTATCACAATGTCTGGAAATTATGGCAATTGATCTACCTGGATTTGGGAATCTGTGTATATCATCAAAAGGTAAACTGATTTCACAAATTTCAGAAATTGATAAAAAAGAGATCTCAGAAAGTGTTTTGGCAATGACATGGGATGATTTTAAATGTGATAATATAGTCAAAATATTACAAGCTTTTGTTGAACAACATATACCTCAGGATAAAAAAATCATATTAATTGGACATTCAATGGGAACAACATTATCAACAAAATTAGCAAAAGTATTACCAGAACATAAAGTAGAAGGTCTAATTTTATTATCACCACCACCAATAGTAGATTCCAGTGTGAAAAGTCCAACGGTTTCATTACTTAAACTATTTACATATATACCATGGTTTTTCAATTATTTCCGTATATGGGATCGTTTAGAAGGTCTTAATAGTAAAAGTGTAACTAGACAATTTGCAAAAGGAATTGTAAATTCAAATATTTATATGAAATTAAAACAACTTAGATGGAATATGGATGTTACAACTCAGATAGTTTTGAAGTATGCAAATGGATTTAAAAAGACAACAACACCAGAATTAGTAACAGCAATATCAAAATTTAATAATAATGTAAAAGATAATAAGGTTTATGAAAAGACATTACTTGTCTGTGGTACAAAAGACCAATTAACACCAGTTCAAGGTATAAGAGATATTCACGAAAAATTGATTAAAATTTTCCAAAACCAAGTTTCGCGAGTTATCGAAGTAAATAATGTTGGACATACTTTATTATTAGAAAAACCAGAGTTTATTAGTGGTACTATACTACATCATATCGAAACCCGGTTTCCTCAAAGATTACACTTATCACCTGCATGGGTATTAAGAGTGAAAGCTGATATATCTGGAGATAAATGGGGGTTAAAGAATGAATTGAAATGGCTGAAAGTACAACCTATATCTTCTAATATAACCCGTGGTAACGAAATATCACCTTTATTAGGAATGAAAACTTTAAGAGAAGGAGATTTAATCCATTCACCAGAAATAGTTGAAAGTAATTTTTATAATAAACCAAAAGAAAAATTAATAGCCATAGTTGATATATCAGCCGATATACCACCATATAATCCAGAATCATTTACAAAAATTAAATATTACAAATGTGCAACCGTATCAAAAGTAGTACCTGATCAAGATGCAATTAGAAGATTTATACATTTGATAGATGATATTTTAGAAGATACAACAGAAAAATATCCTTTAATAGGAGTTCATTGTCATTATGGTTTCAATAGAACTGGGTATTTGATTTGTTGTTATTTAATAGAAAGATTGAATTGGTCAGTTAAAGAAGCAGTTGAAGCATTTGAGAGTGCGAAATCTCCTGGGATCAAGCATCCACATTTTGTTGATGCATTATATGTTAGGTATGAGTAATAGATTGTAGAGGTTTATAATATATGAAATAATTTAGACTTTTATGTTGTTATCCTTGCTATCATAACATAATCATGAAATTCGCACTCTAATTCCTGATAACCATAGTATGAAGTTTGGTGATTCATTAACTGAAATCCTGGTACCTGAATGGAAAGATTTATATGTAGATTATAAACAAGGGAAGAAACTAATAAAGAAACTTCGACAAAGAGATAGTATTGACAAAACTTCAGAACAAAATGTTAAACGAACAAATGATAGAACACCATTATTAAATCCACAAACTTCAAGTGTATCAAAGAAACAAAGTCAAAATGAAGACCCAGAAACTGGAGAATCTGGAGAAACTGGAACAACTGAAGAATTTATATTACCTGAATCAGCAAGATCAAATTCATCATATAGAAGACTTTCAATTTTCCAATTTAATAAAGATAAAGAAATCAATGGTAAAGAGACCTTCACCAATTGGATTGAACTTGAATTAAAGAAAGTAGATCAATTTTATAAAAAGAAAGAAGCTGATATATATGAAAGATTTCTCTTTGTACAAGATCAAGTTTATCAATTACAAGATCATAAAAAGTTATATCAAAAAGAAGTTCATCATGATCATACCAATGTAGCAAAAGTTAATGATTTAGCATTTCATACAAAGAATGCAATTGGATTCTTAAGTAAATATGAATTACCTTCTTTACCGTCTATGGTATTTTTAAATAAATGGAAGAAATCAGAAACAAGTCATGAACAAGAATTAGATCCTATAAATAAAGAAAATCAAATAAGAAATGGTCAAAGTAAATTTGAAGATGATAATGATGAGAATTTAGAAGTCATATCTTCAGCATCATCAACAAGACAAAAATTGAAAAGAGATTATATTACAAGAAGAAATGAGTTCAAAGTACCATACTTATATGCTAGAAAACATTTAAAACAAGTTTTAATAGAACATTATAAAAATGTCAACTTGTTGATGTCATTTAAAACTCTTAATAGAACAGCATTTAGAAAAATTACAAAGAAATTCGATAAGACAATGAATACAACTTTAGCCTCGAAAATCATGAATCAAATTGATGATGATAGTTATTTTCAAACAAGTGATATAGTTAACAATATATCAAAAGATCTTGAAAATATATATGTTGACCTATTTGAACCTTTGACTGAAGATAGAAAACAAACATTAGAAAAGTTGAAAAGTGTTGCTTATGCTTATAATTCACTTGATACTAGATTACCAACTTTCTATACATCTTTTTTTTCATCTGGATTCTTTTTAGGATTTGGTATACCTTTGTTTGTGCTAGGTATATATACTGCTTTACACAAGATCTTAGCTGGAGATTTTTATGATGGTCCTTATCTATTACAAATTTGGGGAGGGTTCTTTTTGATAAATCTAATGATGTTCTTATTTGGTATCAATATGGTTGTTTTTGACCACTTTAAGATCAATTATAAATTCATATTTGAATTTAATACAACTTCAACTTTGAATTATAAACAATTTTTCTTGATACCATGTGTTGGATTTGGAGTATTGTCTTTGATATCATGGTTTAGTTTTATTGATTTTTGGCCACAACAATTTAGAGGTAGATTATGGCCATGGATATACATTGGTTTAGCATTGATGATATTTCTTTGGCCATTTAATAATTTCTATGCTTCAAGTAGAAAATGGATGCAAGTAGCTTTATGGAGATTACTATTATCAGGATTTTATTCAGTTGAATTTAGAGATTTCTTTCTTGGTGATATGTTTTGTTCTCTTACATATACAATGGGTAATATCTCATTTTTCTTTTGTTTATATGCTTCAGATTGGGAAGGTGTTATTGATAACACTCTGAAATGTGGATCATCAAAATCACAATTATTAGGGTTTTTCAGTTGTTTACCAGCAATTTGGAGATTACTACAATGTTTAAGACGTTATATGGATACTGGAGATTTGTTTCCTCATATGGCTAACATGATGAAGTATGCATTTACCGTTACTTACTATACTTTATTAAGTATTTATCGTATAAACAGAAGTGAAAATCATCGAGTTTTATTTATCTTATTTGCTACATTGAATTCAATTTATACATCAACTTGGGATATCTTCATGGATTGGTCTTTAATGCAACCAAATTCAAGAAATTTCTTATTAAGAGATTATATCTTTTATAAAAAACCAATTTATTATTACCTTGCAATGATAATTAATGTCATATTAAGATTCCAATGGATTTTTTATGCTTGTTTTAGTTCACAAGTTGAACAACTGGCAGTAACAAGTTTTTGTGTTGCATTAGCAGAAATCATTAGAAGATTCATTTGGGTTTTTTTCAGATTAGAAAATGAACACAGTACAAATGTTATCTTATTTAGAGCTTCAAGAGATTCACCTTTACCATATCCGGTTTCTGAAAAAGTCGACAGAGCTATTAAAAAACTTGTTCATATTAAATACAGAGATGAAGATTTGGAATCAGCCAGACCAGATTTTACAACAGACGATGAAATTGTTCATACTAAACCTAAACAAAAGAATACCTTTTATTCTATTGCAAATATATTAACAATTGCTCATATTAAAGATTTCCAAAGAAGAAAAACTACAACTGTTAAACATGATTCTGATGATGAAGATGAAGATGAATGATGCGAACTAAGTCTGAGTACCTCAGTGGGTTAGTACTAAGTACCTCAGTGGGTTAGTACTAAGTACCTCAGTGGGTTAGTACTAAGTACCTCAGTGGGTTAGTACCAAGTACCTCAGTAGGTTAGTACCAAATACCTCAGTGGGTTAGTACTAAGTACCTCAGTGGGTTAGTACCAAGTACCTCAGTGGGTTAGTACCAAGTACCTCAGTGGGTTAGTACCAAGTACCTCAATAGGTTAGTACCAAGTACCTCGGTGGGTTAGTACCAAGTACCTCAGTAGGTTAGTACCAAGTACCTCAGTAGGTTAGTACCAAGTACCTCGATAGGTTTAAGTACCAAGTACTTCAGGAACTGGAGTCCCATTTTCAGCATGATAATCTTTAATAATAGAATCAACATCATCAATATTTAATTGTCTAACATCACCTAATTTTTTTATTCTTTCTGTAACTTCTTTACATTGACTATCGGTCAAATTCAAATTTAATTGGTCAACTCTTGATTTAATGGCATTCCATCCAGTTAATCTATTTGCAAAATGAATATACCTTGTCAAACCAAAATCTGATGGACTCAAAATTTCATATGTTGATGGATTTGCTAATATAGCTTTAGCATGAATCCCTGCTTTGTGAGTAAATGCACAAAATCCAGTAATTGGGTTATTAAAAGGAATGTTAACTCTAACTGATTCAGCAACTAAATTCTCTAAATCTCTTAATTTATGAACTTTATACTTTGAAAGGACATAATCTCTATCAGCAGCAATCATTCTTGCCATTAAACCACCAAGAGATGTAATACCATTTCTTTCACCAATCCCTAATACTGATACATCAATAAATCTTGCCCCAGCTTCTAAAGCAGTATAAGCATTTGCAATTGCACATCCAGTATCATCATGGAAATGACATTCAATATCACAACTTACAACTGACTTTAAAGTTCTTACTAATTCATAAACTTGTCTTGGATTTGCTCCACCAACTGTATCAGCAATACCAACCCTATTAACACCGATTTTATCAACGGTTTTATATATATTCAATAAATCAACCAAATCACTTCTAAATGAATCCTCTGATGAAAATCTAATTTCAATTCCTTTTGATTTTACAAATTCAATAACTTCAACTGCTGATTTGGCTATGTAATTCATATCTTTACCATGAGAATATTGTCTTAAGAATTGTGATGTACCAATTACAACATCAACACCATCAACACCAGTTTCAACTGCAACTCTTGCATCATCCATATGACATCTAATATGAGTCAAGATCTTTGCTTTTAATCCTAATTTACATATAGCTTCACAATCTTTTCTTGATTGTTCTGAAGCAACTGGACTTGTTAATTCAATGTAATCAACACCAAAATCATCAAGAGCTTTTGCTATTTTGATTTTGGTTTCAGTATCGAAAAATGAATTTGCAAATTGTTCACCTTCTCTTAAAGTTGATTCAATAAGTTGAAAATTTGAAACATTTGATAAGAAATCAGCAGGATTAGGACCATAAGGATTTGAATTAATTACTCTTGAATCTTTATGGCTTTCTTCTGATACTTTTGTGAAACCAGGGACTCCATTGAGTGAGATTGAAGGTGTCATTATATGATGAGTTTGAAGATTACTATAGATAAGTTTACTTGGTGGTTACCCGGATTTAAATACAGGAAGAGACATTTGATAATTTTCAGATCAAAGTGTGAGTTGTTAATCATCTTAATTAGGCACTTTGAAGTCAAATTGTCTAAAAAGGAGTCAAGTTTTAGTTTAAAATACGAGCTATGCATGATCCGAGGAGAATTAAAAAAAGTAAGAATCTTTAGATCAAGCTATTTCATTATGTACTAATAATCTAAATTAAGGCTTCTTCGGAAGAAGTGTACGATTTAGATATAACTGAGGAGAAGCGAGGATATGTAAATCTTTAAAGCTACTCAAAGGTGATATAAAAACTCTAAATTAAGCTTTGAAGACAAAACTTTAACAAACTAAATAAAACGCAGAACTAAATGACAACTGAAATAAATGGCAAAACTAAAACACAGAACTAAATGACAATGGTCCAACTTAATCTAGAACTCTAAACAGACACACTTGGTAAAGCAATTCTTATATTACTTCTAACTCTTGAAGAAAAGCTAGTAGTAGGTGGTTGAACTCTTTCGTTATTTCTTTCCCTTCTTAAAGCTCTTCTAGTTCTTACTTCAACCAGATTATAAATTTGTTGCTCAATTTCGGTTTGTCTTCTTTGAAAATCTAAATGTAGTAAAAAAGGTGCAACTTTATCAAAGATTACATCATCTACATGATGTAACTCCCAAGGATTTAATGAATCTGGAAGCACATTAAACTTTATAAATCTATTTATACTTATTTTTAAATCTGAATCATTTTTAATAAGTACAGAATTAATTCGTAGACATTCAGTAAATCTTGGATCATATGATATAAGATCTAAAAATTGATGTAAATCTTGTTTATATGGTGGAACTTCCTCTATTTGATCGAATTCATATTCATCTTTTGGTGGTTCGATTTCTTCTTCGTCTTCTTCTGCTTCTGCTTCTTCGTCTTCTTCTGCTTCTGCTTCATCTTCTTCCTCCTCCTCCTCCTCCTCCTCCTCTATCTCAACTTGTACTTCATTATTTGATTCAACTTTGAAAATTCTAAGATGAGATGCTGAATTATTTGGTCTTGAGTTTCTTCGAAATCCATATGAATTTTGCAACATGATGAAACAGACAAATAAAACAAGTAGAAACAACTCAGAAATCAATGAAAAATGTATGAATATACCTAAATACTAAAATTTTGGTGGGTTACTACTCTTGATGACTTCGGATAAGCAGCTCGATCATGATATGTATATATATATTAGTGATATACAGGACATAAACTACTAAAGCAATTAATAACTTATCCGTTTACGGTAGAAACTTTTAAAGAGTAATCGCGACATTTTGACGACATCTTCTAAACATAAAGGGTGGGGTTGAATATCGTGCTTTACATTGTCAATATGATTTGTGCTTCTCGAATAGGTTATTGAATTTAACTTATATAAGAAATTTAAACTAAAAGTCTGAATACAATGTACAAAATTATTGTCTAAAGTGACTTTTTAAGCTTAATCACGGAGCTCACAAGTACTTTTCGGCTCATCTTCAACTAAGGTTCCGGTAATCTTCAATCTATATGTCAATACAAATAACTAACTTATGCAATTGTTTGGCATCCGACTATTTTAATTGTCTCTGCACATTCTCTTTACCATCCCTCTACATTCGCCTATACATTCAACTACAACTAAATATTCTTAAAATTATATTTTCAATACATAAAACTATTTACTTTTTCTTGAAACCATCAAGTTCCTTTTCTAATGAGTCAATCTTTTGCTTTTGCTTTTCTAATTGCTCCTTATACTTTTTCAAACTTTCAGCTTCGTGTCTTTTAATATATCTTGCTTCTTCACCTCTTTCCTTTTCGGCAAAAGAATCTTTTTGGAATTGAACATTACTCATTGAGAAATATCTAATAGCAGGTAAAGCAATTGATTTATTGATTGAAGTTCTAACTAACATTATAAGTTGTTGATAGTTGGTTAACGGCGAGATCGCGAGTTTATATATTCACACCATTTGATAATATACAGGTTAATGACTAAATTGCTTAATACTTGACTTCAAGGCTATTGAAGTTTATAAGATTCTATGAGGTAAATACCTTGCATGTTTATGAGTAGTACTCAATAAACCACATGCTCTTGACCTTTTGATTGCAATTCCTAATAATTTTTGATTTTTACCACTACAACCAGTCAAATCTCTTGGTAGTATTTGACCAGTTTGTGAGACAAATTTTGATAATATTTCTGGCATCAAATAAAGATCTAATGGGTTGATACCACTTGTTTCAAATGGATCAACTTTTTGTACTTTTCTTGATTTTTGTTTTGCTTTTGCATCCATGTCAACTCTATCCATTGATAAATCAAAAGGATCATAAATGTCACCAGCATAAAACCTTTTTGTAAAAGTCTGATCAATTGTATTTGGTGGTGTTGACATTTTACCCAAATCTTTTGCAAAATTAAAGATTCTTTCAGTATCTGTAGTATTATTCTCCATCTTCAAATCTTTAAATACCGATAAAGTTGAATTGAATCTATAAGTTGGTTTTAATAAGAGTCGTTTAAACATCGTGTAGTCGTTATAATGTTCCTTGTAACTATCTTCCTCTCCGTCTTGCAACTCTCAATCTAAAAATTTTCTTTTCGATTGGTTTTTACACACATATCAAACCCCCGACACTACTCAACCAACCTCATTAAACCAAATTCAACCTGTTAAACTAAACCTCCTTAACTAAACCAACTATTACATCATGGAAAGGGGGCCAGATCAATGGTTAGAGCAAATTAAAAAATGTGTTGCTTTAACCGAATCAGATATGAAACAATTATGTGAACTTGTAAAAGAACTTTTAATGGAAGAATCAAATATTCAACCAGTACAACTGCCAGTAACAGTATGTGGGGATATTCATGGTCAATTTCATGACTTACTTGAGCTTTTTAGAATATCTGGTGGTCTTCCGCGTGATGATACTTCAACAAGTTATATCTTTTTAGGTGATTATGTTGATAGAGGTTATTTCTCCTTAGAAACATTTACACTTCTAATGGTACTTAAAGTTAAATATCCTCATCGTATAACTTTAGTTAGAGGTAATCATGAATCAAGACAGATAACTCAAGTTTATGGATTTTATGAAGAATGTCTAACTAAATATGGATCAACAACGGTTTGGAAGTATTGTTGTCAAGTATTTGACTTTTTAACCCTTGCAGCTATTATAGATGGTAAAATTCTTTGTGTTCATGGTGGCTTATCACCAGAAATAAGGATGTTAGATCAAATTAGAGTATTAAGTAGAGCTCAGGAAGTTCCTCATGAAGGTGGATTTTGTGACTTAGTTTGGTCAGATCCCGATAATGTCGATACTTGGGCAGTTTCACCAAGAGGTGCTGGATGGTTATTTGGTCATAAAGTAAGTCATGAGTTTAATCATATAAATAATTTACAATTGATAGCAAGAGCGCATCAATTAGTAATGGAAGGGTTTCGATATCATTTTAAAGATCGTGATGTTGTTACTGTTTGGTCAGCACCAAATTATTGTTATAGATGTGGTAATGTTGCAAGTGTAATGCAAGTTGATGATGATTTGAAACCAAATTTTAAAATTTTTAGTGCTGTTCAAGATGGTGATATAACCGCTAAAAATAGTAGTCAAAAGCAACAAAGAAGTGATTATTTCTTGTAAAATCATTATCAAACATCACATCAGACAGAGACATTAATGCCTAATCCATACATACTTTCAGGTTTTATTTATTCCATCTGATATAAATTTTGCATTTATCACGCTTTAAGCTACTTTCATATATGTATTATTAGTCAAATTACAAACCAATTCGTTTATTTATCTACCTACTCTATTTGAAGTCTTTTAATATCAACCAGTTCCAGATATTTACTACATTGTAATAATTCTCTTTTAGAAACACATTGATAATTTGGTACTCTTAGTTCATCAAAGAATACGATACCATCATCAATCTCCTCTTCATTCTTTAATTTTGTCCACTCATAATCTTCATAATCATCTCGACTGATCAAAACCTCCCTCATTCTACCATTTGGGAATACTTTATAATAAACATCGGTGAATATTTGTAATACGTTATTTGTAGAACAAGTGATTTTGCCACCATAATTTTGTGTTAAAGAAACTGGATCGGTATGTTTATAGTAAGTAATACCAAGTAGAAAATATGTTAAACCTATTGAATTTGATAAATCAATTTTTAAAGTATAATCCCACAGATAACTTCTTGAATAAGTAGCTGTACCCGAAGAAAATTCGGCTGAAATACAAGGTGATACAGCTATATTTTCAATTTTAGCGTCTTTACTTGGTCCAAGTTGAACTTCTACCATCATAATCTTTGGTTTTTTAAATATGTCAAGTATCAGTTTTTCCCTTTCATATTCAGATTTATGAAAGTATAGAATTGATTGAGGTTCTTCAAGGTAAATTACAGTTTCCAGAGATATCTCTGTATCTCTGGTTTTGAGGTAAAATTTCCAAAAATCAGATTGGATGAGTTCTTGCTTATCATAAAACTCATAACTATTATTTTCAGGATAATAATCCAAAGTTGAACCGTAAATTGTTTGCAGTAAAAATGTATGTAGCAAAAGTAAAAAGACAAACAGCATTAAGATAATCCTATATTTCAGGTATCTTAGTACTTTCATTCTCTTAAGTTTGTATGTTCGCATACTCTTTTTGCACCCAGTACTGCGAATTTATATATGCTGCAACCGATCTGTGCAACCAATGTGTGCAACCACATCTACACCAAATACTAATTGACTTTATTAACTATGCTACATTACTAATTTTTACCCTTTCTTCTTTTACGTTTCTGTCCAATCATTTGTTTTATATCATCTGAAAGACCAGATTTTGTTTTCTCTTGTGTATCACCTTTCTTTGCACCTTTATTCATGTTACCTTTCTTTTGACTACCCTTTCTTGCTTGTTTCTTAAACTTCTTTGGATCTTTTTCTTCGCTTGGTTCTTCGTCTCTATCTCTTTTCAAATTCCCACGTGCTTGGAATACCTTATCTCTTCTTCTTTTAACAACTTCGGCATTTTCAACTGCAAATTCAACAATTAAATTTCTCTTTGATGATCCATGAATATCAGCATTTTTCTTTTCTTCTTCATCAAAACCTTCAAGTATTTCTGGTATAGTTACTTCATGAGCATTTAACCATCTTAAACCCATTAAGGCTGATTTATGATCTCTAAATTCAACAAACCCATAACCTCTACTACGTCCAATTTCACCAGTACCTTTAACTTCCATAATAACTTTGGCTTGTTTAACCACACCAGTATGTTTGGTTTTATTAACTTTAGTAGCATTTGCAGCTGCTTCTGCTTCCAATAATTCATGCTTGAATTTTGTTGATCTACTAATTTCTTCTTTTGATAATGGTGATCTTTTCTCTTCTTTAACTTCAGTAGCAAATTGAACAACTGCTTTACGTCCTAATGCTTTTAAAGCTTTAGAATTCATGGCTCTAGGTAAATTTCTGATCGCTAATCTTGTCAATGATAAATGTAATGATGGAGTTTTATTTAATTGTTGTACTCTTAATTTATAAGACTTTTCACGAAGTTCTAAATCTGTTTTAGATATAAACTGGGCAAGTCTAGAATTTTCAGTAATTCTACCTTCATTAAGTAAAAATAAATTACGTTTATCTTTTTCACCTGGTGCCTTACCTAAAGCTTCTTTTCTATTTGTAGAGTTTCTTTCAGCTAATCTACCAGCTGAAACTCTATCTACAGCTGATGCAATACTTAAAATACGTCCTTCGTAAACATAATCTTGTGATACATCATCAGCAATAAGCATCGAAGCAGATTCAATTTTTGGTGCATTATCAAGACATTTCAAGTATGATTCTTCAGTTTTAAATGCAACAAAAGCTGATCCTCTTGCAAGTCCAGTTTCTTTATCAACGACAGGTAAAGCATATTTAATTTCACCAAAACGTTCAAAATGCTCAGCAAGAGATTCTGAAGTTGCATCATATGGTATATTACGTATAAAAATAGAAAAAGCTTCTTGTTTGTTTGCTTTTGGTCTGGTTTCTTCAACAAGTTCTTGCTCTTCTTCATCCTCTATGTCTTTATTTTCAATATCATTTAACTCATCAAATTTGGCGGTCTCCTCAGTTTCTTCCTCTTCTTCTTCATTATCCTCTTCTTCCTCTTCTTCCTCGTTATCTTCTTCTTCTTCTTCCTCTTCTTCTTCCTCCTCTACCTCTTCCTCCTTTATCTTCTCCCATTTAGACTTCTCAACCGCAAAATCAACAGCAACTTCTCTACCATCAATTTTCAATCCAGAACAATCTTTCACAGCAGCTTCTGCTGCTGATTGTTTCTTCATGATTACAAAAGCAAATCCACACATTTGCCCTCCTTTCTTTTTTGGTATATAAGCATCAAACACAGCTCCATATTTTGAAAAAATCTTCTTCAACCCATCTGGTTTCTTACAAGACCATGGTAAGTTTCTAACAATCAACCTAGCTCTTCTCTTTTCAATTGGTGCAACTTCTCTTTTTGGTAATTTTTCTTTAGTTATCTTATCTTTACGTTCTCTTCTTTTAGCTATATCAACTCTTAAGAATCTATCTTGAAATTTTGATTTCTTTGCTTCAGCTAATGCTGTAAGTGAATCTTCTTCTTCAGTAAACGAAACAAATCCGAAACCTCTTGATTCATTCTTTTCATCTTTAACAATAACTGCATGTTTCACCGGTACAAAATTCGAAAAAAATTCTGATAAATCATCTGAAGTTGCTTCAAATGGTATAGAACGTACAAATAAAGTCTTTCTATCTAATCCATCTTCAAGAGAATTGCTTATAGCTATATTCTCTTCACTCATTAAAGTCTTTGTACTATATAAATCTCACTCCAGATTTTGATTTTTTTCGAGATGCGGTTACCCGGATTTGATCTATCTCATGTTTACCTTTCAATTATTATATCAACAACTATGGGGAATGTCCTACCGAACACCTATACTCCAGTGTTATCAAAGAAGATACTTGTAAATATTCTTCTACGATTACCAAAATTAACATTAGTAGAGCTTACTTTGACATGGATCAAATTATCAAATACACAACCACCAACAAAACCAAAGACAAAGTTGGAACAAAGGAAACTCAATAAAAAAATCCTTGAAACAGCACAGACTTGGAAATCAAATCCAACAAAAGTTACCAAAAGGAAAATCATAGATACAATATTATTCGAGTATTGGACTGAAGGACTCAATTTACTTCAAATATCACAAATTGATTGTCAATTGATTGTAGATAGACATAGATCATATAATTGGATAACATCAACAGTAAAGAATTCAAATGGGAAACAAGTGACAATTCTGCTTGAGCCTCAGAAATTTCTAAACATCTTAACTGAGCAATTAAGTGCCTTATTCTTGACTTATGTATATATATGTCGTCATCCAAGAATCCCTTTAATCATTATAAGAATCCAAGTATTTGATTTACAAATGTTAAACTCATTGATAAGAACTGATACACCTCATATAGTATCACATAAACCATTTTTTCTTGCTATACCATTGAATTCTCCAAATATAATCCATTCCCCATCAACAGATATAATTAATAATATCGTACTTCAAGCAGTTCAACAATCATTGCCACAATCCCCCAAAGAATTGTTGACTTTGAATACAACTGAAAATCAAAAGCCAATACTATCTTTAGAGTCAATGCATATATTTCATGGCATATCAAGATTTAGTAAAAGTTTAGGTATATGGACCCCATATGCTGATGGTATAGTTGATACATCTCCTTTAGACTCAAATGTAAAGCCAACTGGACCTAAAAGTTCATATTCAGATATAAGAAAATTAGCAAATCTTCGATTTAAAGGAACTTTGGATGGAATCATACAATCTGAAAAGTATTATGATGATAATAAGAAACCTAAAAAGAAGAAGTCACGGAAAGAAATTGAATGGCTTGATGAAGATATTGATGAATCTAAACCTCAAAATGAATTTGGTTCAATTGCTCCTGTTCAATATGCTGAATACACCATAAAAGAAAAACATGATAATGAGACGATTTCTAATATTCAACTTAAATTAACTGGTTCAGATGTATTTGCTGGATTATATGAAATATCAGCAACTATAGAAGATGAAGATTTGATTGAAATACATCCTTCTGAAATCCCAGGCTGGCTTACTGGAGAAGAAGGGTCAAGTCGAGGTGTTGTAGAAAATGGGATTTTCAAAACCGAAGACTAGTAATCAACCGAAGGGAGATTACTAGGATCGTGATCGCGGTGAAATCTAACACTAGTAATCGACCGAAGGAAGATTACTGGGGTCATGATCCCAGTGAAGACTATGATCCCAGTATATGATCCCAGTATATGATACCAGTACATGATCCCAGTATTTAATCCCAGTATTTGATCCCAGTGTATGATCCCATTACACCCCATAATGTTACTCCTCTGAATCATCAGTAACCCAATTTTGCAATAAAGGAGTCGATTTCCTTAATATCATTATCCTCTACAGTTTGAACTTTCAAACTTCTCAAAGCTTCAATGTCTTTATTCACAAAAGCTTCCTTCCCAGCAAGAATGTAGTTTCCATTTTGACAATACAATTGAATTCTTTCGATATAATCTAAATCACGACATAACTGAATATATTGTGATATGTGATCTTTTGGTGCATTATAGGTAAAACCAAATTTAACAACATCTTTATAATTGATAGGTAATTTGGCTGAAGTAGTAGAATTTTGTAAGGACAAAAATTGGTGTAATCTTTCGAAATTTCCAGATTTCGAATATACATCAACTATCAAATACCAATGTTTCTCGGGTGACAATTTGAATTCTTTTACAATTTTGGCTACGCTTTTCAATTGGTTCATTTTGATTAATCTTCTTAAAATCAGATCAACCGATTTTTCATTATAAAATGAAATCTGAAAGGTTTCTGTTAACTTCCTTTTCAATTCTAAAGTTTCTAATTCTCTTTGATAAGTTGGATGATTTGAACTTGAACGATTTAAACTTGATAGTTTGGATTTATACTCTTCATATAAATCTTCATCATGATTCTCGTTTAAGAATCGTTTAATTCTATCTAAAGATACTTCTAAAGTTCTATCTTCTTGTTTAAGATATAATTCCATTGCTTTGGTGTTAATAGGTTTGATTATGTTTAGCCAAAAGTTACCAACAAGATCACCACCAACAATAAGATTAATATTAAAAGAATCAAAGTTTTCATCGATTTTCTTTAATTCATCTATTGAAGTATCTTTAATCAAACCAGTATATTCATTTTGACTTAAGATTTTCATTAACAGTGATGTTGGGATTGTATTATAAAGATGAAGTAATATTAATTGACATAAATCATAATTACCAGTTTGAAATGATGATACTAAAGCAAGTTCGATTTCTTCAAATTTTAGAAACTGATTGATTTTCTTATCTATGGTTGGTTCCAAATAGATCAAGAGTTTACAGAGATCAGTTCTACCTTCTTCAAATGAAATATTTGAAATTTTCTCCATTGAGATATGACTTAAACCACCAAGTTTGATTTTTTTGTAGATAATTTCAAATAATTCTAAATCAGTCTTGTTGAGTTCATTTTTAATTTTATAACAACACCAATGGATATAAACCAAATCTTGATAATTATGTAAATCAAGGATATCAATGATTTTAAGGGCAAGTAAATGTAGTTTTCTATTTAGTAACATATGTATGATTTTCTTCCATCCAATAGTAATTAGTTGATGATAGGTAAAGAACAAACCAATTTCTGGTGATCTTAATTGATTTAGAATCTTTAGATAATCAACAGTTTTAAGATACTCATCAGAATCATAATTTATATCACTATACGATTTCCCAAATGAAACAGCTCTAAGGATTTTTTTTTGCCAAGTTTGACTAAATTCTTCTAAAGCTGCTTTCAAACAGTCATTTATAGCTGTAACCAAAGTA
The DNA here is from genome assembly GCA_030572295.1 of Glucitozyma multigemmis. Classification (NCBI taxonomy): domain Eukaryota; kingdom Fungi; phylum Ascomycota; class Pichiomycetes; order Serinales; family Debaryomycetaceae; genus Glucitozyma; species Glucitozyma multigemmis. The sequence continues at coordinate 1,052,325 of JAJLZT010000001.1, forward strand.
TTATCAGATTTTAGTAAGAAAATATTAGTATCAGCTTTTGAAGAATGTTGTGATAATTTATTTACACAATCTAATAAAATACCACCAGGATGGAATGAACCAATCTGGTATAAATTTAAAGAAACTTCAGGTACTCTAGATAAAAATTCTACTTTTGTATTAGTTATAACTCTTAACCCATCAGATTCAGTTTTTAGTATTGGTATTACAAAGGTTAATTCTGTTTCTGGAACATAAACCAAATCCATAACTAAATCATCTTCTTCAATCATATCATAAAAAAATGATATGGATCTTTGTGATGGTCCGATTAATTTCAATTCATCACGTAATGATAATATAATGGAGTCATTCCCACACCATTCGATTTGATATGGTGAGCTCGATTCTTTACTACAGTCAAATTCAAGTAATACCTGATCAAACTGATTATTTATAACAAAGATCTTTGATACTTCGTTATTATATAGTGATATCAATTTGTTATTTGGTGAGATATTTATCATTGTAAATGGTCCATGAGATAACATGTGATCTATGGTTTCAAGTTGAAGTGAATCAAAGTCAATTATAACTGAGTATATTGTAACCCCATAACTTATAACCAATGTTAATGATGAAGATGATTTGGAATACATAGTCCAATTATGAATATCCCGTACTACTATATTAGATAATCCAATCTCATAATTAACAAAACTATCCAAATCTGTTATTATAAACCTATCAACAAGTTGTAATATCAAATATTGATTATGAATCTTCATTTTAATCAAATGAAATACCTGTTCAATCTCATCATTTTCAAGATTTGTAATCAACTTTTTGTTATCAAAGTCTAATATAGAAGAATCTTTAACTCTTAGTAAATTCAGTGTATATGAATATTCATTATAAGTACCATTAAAATCAGTATAGTAACGGAATTTTTCATTATTAAAACCGATACAAAGAGATTCGTTACGTAATGCAAAATCAACCATATAAACTTGTGGTGAACTATTGAAACTCATTGAATATAACTTATCTGAATTGAAACTATACAAGTCTATAGTTTTGAAATATTGAGATTTTGAACTTAATGCTATGATACTTTGACCAATTACAATATCATGATCGAAATAAAGATTACCAACATTCCATTCAAGAGACTCGTAACATGGTCTTATATGATAATAAACATCTTGTAATTTTTGCCATGACAAAGTTGGATAATCCATTAAAGAGTTATGGAGTTGATTATCATAAGACGTCGTGTATAGTTCATATATATAACATTGATCTCTGTAGTGTAATTTGACATGGAACTTGTTACACTTGTTTCTGTTGATGGACACAAATTTACTATATTAAAAGATGTTGCACTGATCTCATCAGTTCTAAGAAGTACTCAAGGTTTTGAGGAAGGATTAACTGGTAGAATTGATTTAGATATGGATGGTGATATATTAGAATGTATTGTTGAATATTTATATTATAATTTCAAATACAAATTAGAAGCAGAAACTGGTATAGTACCTGAATTTAATATACCAACACATTTGGCATTAGAGTTATTGGTTAAAGCGGATTTTTTAGATATTTAGGAGATGGTATAGTTAAGAGGATGGGTATAACAAGATGTGCGAGTGTAATATGATATAGTCAGAGGATGGAACAAAGGATTAAGGATACTCTGGGTCTTCTTTATATCTTCTCTAAATCTTTTCTGTGATCTAAACCCTTCTCTAAATCTTCTTTTGGCCCATTGCTCTTTGAGCAATGGCGCTGAGCAATGGGGTCGCTCATTCTCACCTGCATCAGGGGTGAAATCTACAATCATCCATGAGTTCAAAAGACTCCCCGTTAATTGATCTACTAGAAGATGGTACAAATTCATTATTATTTACTGGTGAAGATACTTTCACAAATTTAATACAAGATACTGATGTTTTATTACAAGAATTACATCAAATTGAAGCGGATTTACTCAAAGATCATAATACATCAAATCTAAGTCAATTGGTAGAAAATCGTAGTAATAATTGGTATAAAAGCTCTATTAGTAGTTTAAAGAATTATAACTCTGGTATCAACAAATTTCAAAAGAATATTATAACAAATCCAAAATTCAATATCGATATTGATTCTGCTTATATATATAAATTAGATCTACCTCAACATCCAGTTGGGAAGCTTTATAATCAAGCGACTATAACTCAGAATGAAAATCATACCGAATTGACAAAATCAATCATGTTACATTTACTTAAGATTGGTAGGAATGATGTCTTTCAACTTATGGCAAAGGATATGAAATTGCAAATCCCTAAAGATATTCTTTGTAAATTTGAAGAGCTAAGTTCAATTGTAGATGAAATCATAGGGAAACATGATCTTACAAAAGCATTACAATGGTTTAAAGAGAAATATAACCAACGTATACCAAACTCAAGTCATATAGTTACATATCATTATGAAAGGATAGAATTCAAATTTCATCTCCTACGATTTGTCTTATTGTTAAATGGTAATGAAGAAGTTTATGATTTAGATAATATAGTCTCAGCATATCTGTATTCAAAAGAAAACTTTCCTCGATTCTTTAAGGATTATTATCTTGATATTTCACCATTGATGACACTCTTAGTATTTAGAAATGGTCCAAATGATGACAATTTAAAGGAATTTAGTTCTAGAATTAAACAACAATTTATAAACGATTTGGAAAAGAATATGAATAAAAATCATGAATCAAAATTTGTTTCTGAATTACTATGTAATTTTATGAATATTAGGGATAAACATTCTTTATTTGTGAATTTGACTACAGAATTCGTTTCTGAATTCTGTAAAGATTTGAACCTTTCTAATGGTAGTTCGTTATTCCAAAGTGTTTTAGCTGGTTATATAAATTTACCAAGTTTTTATAAATTCAACAAATTACAACTGAAATTAAATCAAACTCTAACAAATGTTATTGATCTTCCATTTCAGTTATCTGATTCAAATAAGTTTTTATTTGATTATCATCCAATATTTATTTGTCCAGTTTCCAAGGAGCAATTAGTACCATTGACTAATATTGTTGATGAGCAAGAGAATAAGAGGAGTAAATTACAATTGATATCAACTGATGGAATTACAAATCCTGTTGTTGTTTTGAAACATTGTCAACATATTGCATTGAGAGATAGTGTTTGGCAATTGTCTAAGGGTACTGATATATTTAAGTGTCATTATTGTTATAAGAAGCATATGTTTTCTGAGGTATCGGAGGCGTATTTTATAGATTTGTGACCATGAGCGTAGCGAATGGAGTGAGGAGGTGGAATTAACGAACTTTAGATCTCCATGAGCGTAGCAAATGGAGTGAGTAAGATGATGTAATTATGAGCTATCTTCAAGAGCGGCGAAAGAAGAAAGCAAGATGATGTGATTATGAGCGAACTTCAAGAGCGAAGCGAAAGAAGTGAGATAATCGAATGAATTGAGACAAACGTAAGAAATGAGACAATCGAACTCTTAGATAGAGACGAAGCGATCAAAAGCGTTGCAAATGGAGCGAAGAAGATGACGGTATTGTGAGAAAGCCGATGGTATGAGGTAGATGATGGTATTGTGAGAAAGCCGATGGTATGAGGTAGATGATGGCATTGTGAGATATTAGTTTTATGAGCGACCTCCAAAGAGCAAAGCGAAAGACTGCAATATTACAAGTCATGAGCTACGCTGACGAAATTTTCTACAGCAACATCTAAGCATGACTAGAAATTTCAAACTAATACTCCAAGACCAGCAGGCTCGTAAGTGATACAGATTGAACGGGTTAAAACTAGATCACCTATGATACCGACCTCCAGAACCAAATACAATGATTTCAGACTACGCTCAAAAGGATAATAACTATAACATAATTAGATTTATAATATGAACTCTTAACAAGCCGTGTACTATAAGACATAATAATATTCCTCAATGTCATCGTGATCTTCATCAATGCATCTCGTGATAAAAAATGCGAATTTCCGATGAGATCAATACTTTATGAGACCAAAGAAGTCAAAGAATAAAGTAGATTTAGAACTTCTTAATCAAAACCAATCTCCTTTAGGTAAATCATGGGTACCAATTTATCAACTAGATGTTGAATTTCAACCTCATCATTTTGAAAAAGCAATGTTAAATATAATTGAACAACCAAATATCAATTCAACTGTAATAATGAGAGCAGAGATTCTAAAGAAAAATATCTATGATCCTTTGGAAGGTGATACTACATTTGTAAGTAAATTAGCAAGTAAAATGCCAGAGATTGAAAATGATGAAAATGAAATTGTACTTCATAGATATTTGGATGATATAGATTTAAGACATATTCCTTTAGAAAGTGATATACCTTTCACACCAAAATTGGAAATTGTTAGAAGAATTATACCTCGTAATCCATTTAAAGATCATATTATAAATCAAACTTGTTTAGTGTTTATCGCTGATGAATCTGTACTTGTTGTTTATGTACCACATATAAAGAAGACTGAAGAGACACCATTTTATTTACCACCAGTTTATGGAATTGGAATTTTACTTCATCAAAAGACTTTATCTATACATTACCTACCGTTCAATGATATTGAATCCATTAGAAGTCTTGATGCTTTAGATCGCTCAAGTAGAATAGCACTTCGATTATTACAAACATCAAAAAAACATTCAGATGGTGCACAATCTGGTTATGAAAAAAGAGTTAATCATGATATAGTTATACCTAAAATTGCATTTCAAAATAGATATATGAGTCTTAAAAAGAAATATTCTTCAGAATTAGTAAATGGTTGGTGTGAAAGTACTGATCCCAAAAAACATGTATTTGAGGATTTAGCTATAGCAGCATTTTTAATAGAATTGTGGACTTTGAAGTATAAATCTAAAGATTGTTTTGAATTCAGAGATTTGGGTTGTGGTAATGGTTTATTAGTACTAATTTTAATCAGAGAAGGTTATAAAGGGAAAGGTATTGATGCAAGAGCGAGAAAGTCTTGGAAACTGTATTCACAAGAAATTCAAAATCAATTGAATGAAAAGGTCATAATACCAAGTATCTTGTTAAAACCACATCCAGCAATTAAAAAATCAAATCCAAATGTCTTGGATAATGGTAAAATGTGGAAATTTGAAGACCAATGGTATTCATCATCACAGCTTTTAGAATCGTCACAAATTTGTACTGATTCTGAATTTCCAAAAGAAACTTTTATAATTGGTAATCATTCAGATGAACTTACTTGTTGGATTCCTTTATTAGGTTATCCATTTTTAGTTTTACCATGTTGTTCACATGGTTTAGATGGTTCAAGAAAGAGATATTCACCAAAAATTAAAGAGAATGTTTCAATGTATGGGGCTTTAGTAGATAAAGTAGAAGACTTAGCTTTAAAAATGGGTTGGGATGTTGAAAAGGAAATGTTAAGAATACCAAGTACTAGAAATGCTGCAGTAATTGGAATGGCAAATAAGTTTGAAAAAGAGATTTTTGATTTAAAAGTCTTGGAGATAATAAATAGTGAAGGTGGTGCAGATAATTGGGTAAAGAATGGTATGGTATTAATGAAGAAAGCACCACGAGGTCATTAGGGTAGTGGTTTATAATTAAGATATAGTTTAGATGATCTTCTCATGTAGTCTTATCCATTGGTCGTGTGGGTACAATACACGCGAATTTCAATTATCAAGTCAAGACAACGAAGATATGACAGGTTCTGCTTCACAGTATGTAAAAGATAGATGAGTTGGAGTTTTATATTGTGATTAAAACAATACCAACTATTCAATTGACCCATATTAACCATAGATTTCAACAATTAGAACGTTTAGGTGAAGGTACTTATGCAACAGTTTATAAAGGAAGAAATAGAACTACAGGTGAATTTGTAGCCCTCAAAGAAATTAATCTTGATTCTGAAGAAGGTACTCCCTCTACTGCAATTAGAGAAATCTCTTTAATGAAAGAATTGGTTCATGAGAATATTGTTACTTTATATGATGTTATTCATACTGAAAATAAACTTACATTAGTCTTTGAATATATGGATCAAGATTTAAAGAAATATATGGAAGTAAATGGTCAACTGGGTGCTTTAGAACTTAAAGTAGTCAAATCTTTTATGTTTCAATTACTTAAAGGAATTATGTTTTGTCATGATAATAGAGTTTTGCATCGTGATTTAAAACCACAAAACTTATTAATCAACTCTAAAGGCGAATTAAAGTTGGGAGATTTTGGTTTAGCAAGAGCTTTTGGAATTCCTTTTAATACTTTTTCAAATGAAGTTGTTACTTTGTGGTATAGAGCTCCGGACGTTTTATTGGGTTCAAGAGCTTATACTACATCTATTGATATTTGGTCAGCTGGATGTATATTTGCTGAACTTTGTACTGGTAAGCCACTTTTCCCAGGTACCGATAATGATGATCAACTTTTAAAGATTTTCAGATTGATGGGTACACCAAATGAAAGAACATGGCCTGGTGTTTCTTCTTATGCTAATTATGCAAATAACTGGCAAATATTTATCCCACAAGATTTAAGATTATTGATTCCAAATCTAGATTCAATGGGTTTAAACTTATTATCAAGTTTATTACAAATGAGACCTGATGCAAGAATAACCGCAAGACAAGCTTTACAACATCCTTGGTTTCATGAAATATCAAATCCAAATCCAATATTGCATTCATTAACTGATCCATATCAATAATTACCTCAACAAATGTGAGAAAGTACTAGTGTTGTGTATTATGCTATATATGCTACGAGATTATAATTCCATGAGTCTTAAAATCTCACTATTTGGAGTTCCCGCGTACTCCATGACGATATCGAAAAGTTTAAAGTCTTTCAATTCGACTAAAAGATGCCATAACTTATCATCATTTTTAGGTGTATCATAAAAATTTTCTAGTAGTGCTCTTGCAAGTGAGGTTAAATTGTTATAGGAATCATCATTGACTTCTTTAGAATGAAGAATTCGGAATAATTCAACTATGGAATCAGTATTCAAATCGTTAAAGTCGTTCAAAATATAATGAACTATGTCAAAATCCAATACTAAGTTCTTGATGGTTTGAGATAGAAGTAGATTCTTATCTTTTATTGTAAAGTTGAATTTTGATATTAAAGTCTTTAACAATTCAAATTGATCTTGATCTTTTATACCAAGATAAAAATTCAGAGGTATATCAGGAGATTTCCCTTTATAATTTAAATCAAACTCTTTAAAATCATACTTCTCATCAGTAATTTGATTTGATGCAAGGCTAAACTTTTTTGACTCGTTCATCAATAACTTTAACTGATTTTCAATGGCATTTGGTCTTTGTTCCAATTCTATAGATATAACTTCTTCTTCTAAAACAATTGGACTTAACTTACTCTTGTTTATGTATTCAAGTAGTGTCATTGATATAAATCTATGATTGAAGAATCTACTCAGTATAGCTAAATCGTAAAATTGAAACGTTTTAATCAATTCAAAAGCTTTCATCAAGATTGGATTATCATTTGGTACAATTTTAGAGTATTCGTTCACCTTGGTTTCTGCCTCTTCCAAGTCAAAATTTTGATTCAAGTTGATGGTGAAATGAGTATCAAGGATACCTTCAACAAGATCAATATTCGACCAATTGTTTGCTGAGGATGGCGGTAACAATAATGAGTTGTATGATTTTGATAGTAGGTGTAAATTATTGGGTATTCCCAGTTGTATGAATAATTTGTGGATGAGTTCATTAGGTAGACCATCTAATGATGTTATTATAGGGTTTTGTATTTTTGTATGAGATTTGTTTGAAGTCCCAAATTTCCTTACTCTAGCTTCTGACATAAGTAAACATCTAGAGTTTATCTTTCGCCTTTTTACCCCTTTGAGAGGTTTTCCAGGTAAGATGAAACCCATAATGATAAAGATTTGAAATCAGTTTGTGAGATGATGTGTTGATGGTAAAGACACGATGTTCAAGGAAAGCTCGCACAAGAGTCGAGGTGATGAAGTGGTTTATTGATGGAGTTGGAAAACAAGTGAATTTATTTAAAAGCTGTGAGGATTAACCTTACTATAGAGGTTATTAGAAATTTTGCATCGCAGGTCATCGTATATACTAGTTCTTAAATTTGTTTAAAAATTGTTATATGCCTGAATTTTGCAACCATTTCCATTAGGTTAGATGAAGATAAAGAAGAGCTTCAAAGGTGGATTTGATAATTGGGGCAGAGTTTGAATAGAATGAGTTTTAAATAAAAGCTTGAATGCACGGTACTTCTTACCAGCATTATGATAAATAATATCTGTATTATTAAGAATATCTACATTTTGCAACTTCTCAATGGTGATAAAGTATCTCCCCATCAAGTTGAAAGTTTCCCTTTGTTCTAATGGAAAAAGATTAGAATTTCAAACTTTATGAGATTTAATTATAATTATTTTAAAAAAATACAAAATTGTAGAATAATTATAAAGTAGGACAGGGAGTCGAAGAGAGTAATAGAATGTTACTTAGCGAGATAAAAATAAAAACTTCATTGTAGGGGATACTTGATTGATACCTTGTGTACTCCTAGCCATATCCAACCATTATATCGTCGCAAACCATCTCATCCTTAAGCTGAAAGTTATATACTCTAAGTCTCATGATACACTCTTGAGCCTCATGCTGCGATCGTCGAAATCTCATGCTACGCCATGCTGAGGTTCTCTTAACTTACGCTCTCCCTAGCTTACACATACAAGCTCATGCTACTTCTCCAAACGAATAGCCAAGACTCCATTTCTCTAATAAATATGTAACTATTAAATATATTATTATTTAATTATTTATCTACTTTCCAGCAGCTTTCTCTTTGAATTGTTCTTCAGTGACACCAGCACCCATGGCGGCGGTTGAAGTAACACCACCAGAAACCATTTTTAATAATCCATCAATATATTCGGCACCAGACCATTTTTGATGTTTAACAACTTCAACACCCTTTTCAATTTCGGAAGATTGAATAGCTTTACCATATGCTCTCATTCCAATCTTTGAATATTGATGTGAGAAATCATCAACTGCTAATGCTGTGGTATGTAAACCAGCCAAAGTGATAAATTGCCAGACATATCCTAATTTGGCTAATCTTGAAATATAAGTTTCTTGATCTTCTTGTGACATTGCAGAGTTCCAATTAAATGATGGTGATAAATTATAAGCCAACCATTGGTCAGGATATTTACTCTTTACACCTTCAGCAAATTCTTTAGCTTGAGCATAGTCTGGTAATGCAGATTCCATCCAAATTAAATCAGCATATGGAGCAAAAGCTCTACCTCTCATAACAGCACATTGAGTACCACCTTGGTATCTATAGTAACCTTCTCTAGTTCTTGAAACTTCCCAATTAAAGAAAATATCTTTACCCAAAAGCTCTTTTGCTAATTTTCTAGCTTCTTTATTTGAAGATTGAGAAAGTGGGTTAATCTTTGAAACAAATTCCTTGATTAAAGCATCTTTATTTTGTTTATTAGAAGCCTTGATTTCATCAATAACTGCTTCATGGAATAACTTTAAGCCAGCCTTTTTAACCCATTCGGTTTCAATAGCACCTAATTTATCTCCATAAATACCATTTGCTTCAGCTTCAGCCATCAAGGCACTTAAATCTGGAGAATCTGGATTAGTTGCACCAACGATAAAGTAATGATCTCTATGATCAATTGTTGATGTGATTAAGGTACCAGCTTCAGAATCAGTTCTAGCAACACATAATAAATCTGAACCTAAAATATCAGCAGATGCTCTAATTGAAACTAATCTATTAATATGCTCTTGAACTGGAACTAAAACTTTACCAGCCATATGACCACATTTTTTGGTACCTGGAGCTTGATCTTCGATATGAATACCAGCTGCACCTCTTTCAACAAATAACTTGGTTAATTTAATAATCGCAGTTAAACCACCATGACCAGTATCACCATCAGCGATAATTGGTCTTAAGAAATCAATATAAGGAGTTTTGGCTCTTTCTTCCTTTGTCATATTTAGTCTATCTTCTCTTTGTTTTCTGTCATGGAATAATTGGGCAAACCATAAATGTTCAACTTTATTAGGAACAGTATCGTATGGGTAATCAGCTAAATCAGGACTTGGTTCGTTAGAAGTTGAAGCAGTTGAAGAACATTGCCATCCTGAAACGTAAATGGAATCTAAGTATTTAGCCATTTGAGTAATATGAATTGGATCTAAGGCACCAAAAGTAGCAGAAGCAGTCTTATTTTTATCATGTTCACCTAACAAGTTGAACATCTTTTTAGCTTGGTTTGATGATGGATAATCAATCTTGATAGTACCTCTTTTCTTTGCAATATCTTCAGCAGAATAGATTCTTTTGGTCTTATTCCATCTTGGTTGAGACCACCATTGAGTAATTTCACTAACTTGATTTTGGAAGAAGGATTCTTCTTCGTCGATGTTGATTTTAGTGTATGGCATTGTATATGGATATTATATTCTGGGGATACTTGCCTTTTTATATTCCATTTGCAATTACCCCAGACTTGGTTTTCCGTTTATCCATGATGATTGTTAAGAGTGTATACAATGAGAACCCTCGGATAAGTGGAATTTGATGTAATTTTCAAGGAATTTTTAAAGGTGACTAAACTAGTATTGAGTGCTCAAATAGATCTCGAGGCGTCCTTTGGTCTTGTCTTTCTTCCTCTCTCGAAAAATGTTATATATTCATATGGCAGCAAGTCAAATCAATTATACAGGTTAAAATTCAATTTTAGTTAGTATATTTGTCGGACCCGAAACGGTACCGTACCAAACCGAGGGGGTAAAACTCCGAGGATTGTAGTGTGAGTCTCGAGTATAAGGTTTTAGATTATGATGGTTTTTGATGTTTTCGGTTGAAAGGATATGATTAAGTATTTACAAATTCCATGCAGAAAAAACTTTAATATATCAATTGTATTGATCACATAGTTAATAATGCACTAGTGATAATCTCTAAAGGTATTCTAAACCATGTGATATAATTAAGATTGTAGATGAAATCGTTGTCGTATGATTCCTAATCGATTGAAATCAAAAAAAGTTTCTTATTGGATCAATACTACTATTCGAGATCTTCAAAATAATCTCACACGACTTATTGAAAACTCATACGACATTGTCGTAATCCCCACAGAATTTTATTGCTATATGAGACATCTAATCATCAGCATATACACTACCTCAGCCTCATCTGAACTACTACTCTATTGTTTATTAAAATCAGTTTTAGTATGAGTTATCAAAACATAATACTGACAATATTTTCGCTAACACCTCTATATACATATGGTACAGCATGTTATTCGATTCATAAAAAGAAAACCTCAAAAGGTTTTTCAATTGATATATGTGCTTCAATGTTAATATCATCAGTACTTCGAATATGTTATTACTTTATATCACCATATGAAATCACATTATTAAGACAATCTATTATAATGATCTCTATTCAATGTTTATTACTATCAACGGCTTTAAAGTATAGATCAAAAGCTTCCTTAACTCATCTACAACCATATCCTCAATTTAATAATGAACTAAATTCTCATCTATCAAACAAACAAGTAGGTATGGATCACCTGCCACGTACAATTTCTTATTATTTTGATTACATGGTAACATTTATATTTATTGTATTTAGTTTTTCTATAAAAGTGTTTGATGTTTACTATAAAAGGCCATTTTCATTTTGGCAATGGGAAGACCCGAGATCATTTTGGAAATTCTTGATAAATTTCACACTTGTGACGTCGATACTGACTGTAATATTTAAGGATAATGAGTTTTTTGGGACTAGTATTGGTGTTGGAGGTTTACTTGTTGAATCTTTATTACCAATACCTCAAATCCTTTTGTTATCTAGGATCAAATCTATAGAGAATTTCAAGATAATATTACTTATAAGTTGGCTTGGAGGTGATTTTATAAAGATAGGTTACTTGATCTATGGTACAAACCAAGTCTCTTTAATATTTATTATGGCAGCAATATTTCAAATGAGTTTGAATTGTATTGTTTGTTATCAATTTGTATATTATACAAAGAATCCACCAGAAGTGATGCCGAAGTAGCATTCTACAATAGTACTTATCAGGGCCAAAGGTTGGATCAAGTACCAAAGAAATTACTATAAGTGCAAAGGTAAAATACCATTGGTAAGGCTAGGTTAAGCGAAACAAAGCCAAAGAGGTAGCACTGGCTTTATTCAACAAGTAATTAGAAGGGTATCATTGACTTCAAAGTGTTTACTAGGATAGCACTGACATGTAAGTAAATGGGTAGACTAGCGAATTTCTTCACACGTGCTAATGGGGTAATAAAATCGTTCCATGAGACAATCATCCAACACATCTGCCAGATAATAGAAGAGTAAATTATAGATCATTTCTCATTGGCATAAACTATATACACATTAATTATACCATAACATATTCAACATTCTCTTTAGCTTGATTTATCAATTGTAGTGCATCAATCCCAACTAATCCATGTTTTACCTTTATATGTCTTGATAAAGCATCACCTCTAGAAAAAGTTTTAGATCGACCATTCCCTGGTTCACCATTCAATCGTCCTTCACATATAACACATCTATAAATCTTTTTCTTTGTTGCATGTATGGTTTCTTGATGTCTTATAAGATCATAAGGTCTTGAAAATTGTTTATTACAAGGTTTACCAGTAGTTGGATTCATTAAATCGCATTGATGATTTGGATTTGTAATTGAGATTTCAGCAGGAGTTTTTAATTCAGGTGGTGGTGATGGTAAAACTTTATCGATATCCATATCATCAAAATGTAGATTCTTATCTTTTGGAGCAGAGCTTTCATAAACATCAGTTTGTATTGGACTTGAATCTCTTCTAGAAGGGTATAAATCTGGTACATCAAATACAACATCAGAAAATTCATTTGAATAATCAAATTCATCATCATCATCATCGGATAATTCTTCTTCTTCATCAAACATTCCAGAAAGGAAAACATCAGATTTTAGATTCTTTTGATTAATTGTATTTATACCATTTAACATTTTATAGTCATCATTTACATATAAAACATCTGAATTATTATATAAACGATATGGCAGTATATCTTGATCATTAAAAGCATAATAATCATCATCTTTTTTCAACATTGGAGTTTCAATAGTTGTTATTCTTCTACGGAATGGTGGCATTTGTGGAGTAAATCCATTTATATTTGTCATTTGATTAGCTAATGGGAAAGGTACTGGTGGTTCAGATTCACAAACATCATCATCGATTTTATATTGATCTAGAAAAGTATCAGGTATATTTAATAATGATGGTAATGTTGTTGGTGAGCCAGGACGTGATTGATAAAGTTCATCATCTAAATCATTAACATTTCTTAGTGGTAAAACAAGTGACATGTTAAGTTTGAGTTTGAGGTTAAGTTGGTGTATTATATATGAGGGTTTAAAGTAGTGTACTTTACATTAAATAATTTCTAAGCAGTGGTCTATTCTAGAAATAGCAATACGAGACGGATATGAGAGTTTAACGACACAACAATCATTTCCCGGAGACACTTCTAATTGTGGCTAAATTCCCTGCATTTTGAATTATTTGAATCATGTTTCCGAGATGATTTGAATGTTTATATCCTTACACCATATTATATCCGTATAACTATAGGCTGTCCGAGACTCCGTCTTGAAGTCATTTAATTGCATATGATAAGCCATCACGTTAAGTCATATTTGTTATCTATATATACAGGAAACTCATCTCATCACCATCTCTACCAAGTTTATGTCCTACCTTCCCCTTCAACTTTCCTTATCCCCTTTTTAGCTAGATCATCATCTAAATAATATCCCTTTTTAAACCCATTTTCATTAGTTTCAAAAATTAAAGGTACCCCAGTTGGAACATTAATATTTGATATTTCTTCATCTGAAACATTATTTAAATATTTAATTAAACTTCTTACAATAGACCCATGTGTAACAACTAAAACACAATCATCTTTTTCGAGTCTTTTTAAAATTTCATTATTAAAGTATGGTAATAATCTATCCATAACCATTCTTAAACTTTCACCTCTTGGTAATACTTCTGGTTCAACTGATGAATATTTTTCATCCTGTTCATCTTTAGTTGGTCTATTCAATTTTGGTGGACATCCATCAAAATTCCGTCTAATATATTGGTATTTCTCTTCGCCAATTTTACGATAAATTTCATTTTTATCTTTACCTTGGAAACTTCCATAATGTCTTTCATTCAATCTCCAAGTCTTCAATTCATCGACCCACATTCTATCAATTTTTTCCAAAATTATATTCCCAGTTTGTATTGATCTCATCAACTTTGATGTATACAAAAATTTTGGTTTTAAAGAATGTTTTTTTATCAATTCACCAGCAAATTCTGCTTCTTTAATTCCATTCTCCAGTAACGGGATATCTATCCAACCACAAAATTTATTCTCATGATTCCATTGACTTTCACCATGACGTAGTATAATAAGTTTCATTAATGAGGTTGATTGAGTAATTGAGTTGATATAAGATTATATACAGGCGAAGATGCAAAGAGGTTTCATGATTGATTAGTCAAATTTGAAGATAACTTCGGCTAATTTATTATAAAGTACTTTTCGCAAAGATTCCCCTATTCTATCATATTTTATCTTTTTTAAAAAATGTCACACTCGTTAAGGTCATTTTATAACATTTTAGTAACATTTCATGCATATAAATTAAATGTTATCAAATGTAACATTAACTTTAATCATATGTTACATCTATGACAAACTACATAAACAAGGTAAGAAGTCATGATGTAGAATCTGACTTTGAATAGAGAATAATAACGTGACTTTGATCATATGATTTCAACACTCTCACCAATTCAAGTGATTCATTCACCTCATATGCCACCAAGTAAAATTATATCAAATCCATATAAATGGGAGGATGTTTGTAAAATAGTTGAAGATAATAAATTGGAATTATTTGCCAGATCAGATTCAACAACTTTTAAATATCACAAATTTAAAAAAGGTTTAAGTTTACGTAATACTACAGTATTTAAACATTTGATTAACCAATTAGGATGGTATGATCCTGAATTGAATAATAAGAATTCAATAGAAGATTTGAAAGATGAAGAAATCATTTTCCAAGCGAATCATCCAAATGAGATCTTTGGTGTTGATGATTTTAAAATTATTGATAATGATTTCCCATACTTTTTTGAATCAGATGTAAGACATTTATGTGTTTGGACAAAATCCAGAATTCAACCAGATGAAAATTCTGAGATTGGTGATATTTCTATAGAGACAAGAAAAGAAATTGAAAGATATATACAAGAGCTTTTCGTTAAAAGGTTTGGTATTGATAGAAGAAATATCCTTTGGTTTAAAAATTGGGAAGCATTACAAAGTGTTAAACTGATTAGTCATATTCATGTATTAATAAAGGGGATCATCGAAGAGCAGCATAGAGAAATTATAGATATATAGATGTAAATTAGATAATAGAGTAGATTGTGGTTAGTGTAGATGTATGTCTCAAAGTCTGATGTCTCCAGATTCTCCAGTGTCGCGTTTCAGATTCGACTCGAAAAAGTTCTTTGGTCTCGAGTTGCTTCTCTTACAAACCCCACTATATAAGTCGCAGTCCCGATAGCCTGTCCCGACAAACTGTCCCGACTTGCCCTTCGCTATCGATTCTTACACAAAATTATCATTATCATACATTCATTTAATATACACTTAACCCCCAAAACCATACAAAGTTCTACCTTGTCTCTTTAAAGCATAAACAACATCTAAAGAAGTAACAGTTTTTCTCTTTGCATGCTCGGTATATGTAACTGCATCTCTAATAACATTTTCTAAGAAAGATTTCAAAACCCCTCTGACTTCTTCATAAATTAAAGCTGAAATACGTTTAACACCACCTCTTCTAGCCAATCTTCTGATAGCTGGTTTTGTAATACCTTGAATATTATCTCTTAAAATTTTTCTATGACGCTTAGCACCACCTTTTCCTAATCCTTTTCCTCCTTTTCCTCTACCAGACATTGTATTTAATTTATTTGGTTATATATAGAGAAATGATAAAAGGGGATTTAACTCTATATATAACCAAATTTTCTCCCTATATAAAAATTACCGCGAATCAACTCGTAGAATTGTCAAACATTTTGACTTATTGTTTGTGTAATTTTATGTATGACAAGTGTATGGCAAGGAGATAAAAGCGAGATTAATTTAGCCTAAAGTGAGAAAAGCGAGGGAAAATGAAGTTTGTTAGTGCGAAAAGTAGTGTATTTGAGAAAATATTAAATAATCACACTTTTTATTGTCATAAAGCGATTGGTTTGCATGCTAGAATATACTTTTGATGTGCGTATAAATTATACTATTTACATAACATAAATATTATCAACCGGCGCAACCAACTTTTCATCGTATATAACAAATCTAATACCCATTTTAATAAAAATATCCAAATGGCTAGAACAAAACAAACCGCAAGAAAATCCACTGGTGGTAAAGCTCCAAGAAAACAATTAGCCTCAAAAGCTGCAAGAAAATCTGCTCCATCAACCGGTGGTGTTAAGAAACCTCACAGATATAAGCCTGGTACTGTTGCTTTAAGAGAAATTAGAAGATTTCAAAAATCTACTGAATTACTTATTAGAAAATTACCATTCCAAAGATTAGTAAGAGAAATTGCTCAAGATTTCAAAACCGATTTAAGATTTCAATCCTCTGCTATTGGTGCTTTACAAGAATCCGTTGAAGCTTATTTAGTTTCTTTATTTGAAGATACTAATTTATGTGCTATCCACGCAAAAAGAGTTACTATCCAAAAGAAAGATATTCAATTGGCTAGAAGGTTAAGAGGTGAAAGATCTTAGTGTAAATTAAATAATATATATGTATAGTAATGATAAGATAATTGAATAAGAAATCAATGTAGCCGGAGTCCGATATCCTGTATAAAAAATGGTTGCAACTCGCATATGTCAAGATTGATTATGTCATGAAGCAATCTACTCCATTGCTAAGTTTAAAGCTTTAAATACCATTTAACTTCGTGTTATTCTTTATGAGTAAAGTAATCGTTTCAGGAGCAAATGGGTTTATAGCTCAACATATAATAAAACAATTAGTTGCAAAAAATTATAAAGTTGTTGGTACAGTTCGAGATTCTGTTAAAGGTGAAGAAATTGTAAACAGGGTTGGTGCAAATTTCCAATATGAAATTATAAAAGATATAGCTTCTAAAAATTCTTTTGATCAAACTATTAAAAATCATCCTGATACAAAATATTTCTTACATACTGCTTGTCCAGTTACAATGGCTGCAAAAGAATTAGAACGTGATGTATTAAATCCAGCAATAATTGGTACACAAAATGCTTTAGAGGCAGTTGAAAAGTATGGTTCAAAAGTTTCAAAAGTTATTGTAACTTCCTCAATTGCTGCTTGTTTATCTCCAGATGTTTCAAAGTCGACAAAAGTTGACGAAACATCTTGGAGTTCAGTTACTGAAGAAGAATCTAAGAAATTCCCTATTCTGGCTTATTATGGTTCAAAATCATTTGCAGAAAAGAAAGCTTGGGATTTTGTAAAATCTAAGGATGTCAAATTTCAATTTTCTACAATTTTACCAGTTTATGCTTTTGGTCCACAAGCTTATTCAATGGAAAAATTCAATCTTTCAAGTTCAATTTTAGCCTCATATTTGAAATTAAAACCAAACTCTCCACTTCCTAAACAAAAGGGTTATTTTGCTGATGTCAGAGATATTGCAAAAGCTCATATTTTAGCTTTAGAAGAAGATATTGTGGATGAAAGATTGATTACATCATCAGAGTCGTTCAATTCTCAAAAGATTCTTGATATTATCAATTCAAAGATTCCTCAACTTAAAGGTAAAGTACCTGAAGGAACTCCAGGAAAGTCGCAACCTGATGCATTTATACTTGATAATTCCAAGTCTTCAAAGATTTTAGGTATAGACTGGATTCCACTTGAAACTACGGTTGTTGAAGCTATAAATCAATTATTAGAGTCCTCAGATCTGCCTAAAAAGACAAAGTAATTTATATTAAAATGGATAAACTTCAGGTCCTTTCTCTTCAATGTAACCATTTTCCTCTTGTTCTTTAGCTTTCTTTTCTAGATAAGGTAATAATGCGTCTTTATATTTTAAAAGACCTTTATAATCTGCAACATCCTCACTCCAACTATGAATCGCATTGAATAACCTTCTTGGAACAAAAGGTTCTTTAACTAATTCACTTATAGGTAAGAAATACGTCCTTATGGTGAATATAGTAGCCCCTGTAATTGGTAATCTTCTAAGGCTCTGTCTTTCACTTCTGAAAAATAAATCTTCTGCTGAAGTTGCATTTTCGGCAGTATACCATCCAACAATTTTACTATCCTCTGGACCAATTGAAGTTGACCACGGCAACTTGTCATCTGTCTGGATAAAATAATTATTCCTTACAACCGGTTTATCACAAGTCTGTCTAATGAAAAATTTCTCCATACCAGTTTGTAATTTCTCTTTAAATTTAGGAACATCACCAGTTGTATGAATAGCAGATAAAGGTAAGTTAAATTTATCTCTAAATCTCCAAAATCCAGCTAGAATTATTGCACCTGCTCTCATATAATACAGACCATCTTTATCTTCAATCATAATCGCAAGATCATCTTGCACTAACTTTGATGCTATTAATATAGGATCTTGAGATTTATCTCTAAAATCAAATACTTCACCATTGTGTAAGTTCTTAATACCAAATGGAATTTCTTGGAATAATTTTGGATACCTTTTGGGTAAGTAATCTCTCATTTCATTTAGTAATTCATAGGCAGCTGGTAATGCGATTCGTGAGGTTTCATATAATTCTGTACCACGTTCCTCTATCCTATCAAGTTTCTGTTGATGGAACTCATCCCATTCATTATCTAACTCAAACCAACTATCCCAATCCATTGTTCTGATACCCATATTTATACTATAATTATGACGAAAAGCTCTATAAGGTAAGGGTTTTGTTTTTTCAATATCCCAATTTAAAAATGATTTTGGAATCGGAGTTTTGAAATTATAATCTGGAGTCCAAGTCCCCAATTCTCTATCTTTTGTATTAATCTTGGTTACCTTGGTTTGTTTAGTTCGGTTTGTTTTTGATTTTAGACCAAAACTTATTAAGCCTAAAATTGTGCAACCAATGTAGAAAACGTATTTATCTGATGTAAAGTATTGTAATACATTATGTAATGTTAAAATTGTTACTGACATTGAGTTTGAAGAGGAGGTTATTGTAATCTTCTTATAGTTTGATTGATTTCGCAACTTTGATCCAAATTGGGTATAAAAATCCGCACAGGATCTAATGTCTAAATTGGTATATAAGATGTGCAACCAAGTAAAATGAAAGAAAGCTAGAGTCTTTGAGGTTGAAGAAAGCTCTGATTTACTATGTATTGAAACGAGATGAATGTTTTGAATGGGAGATGTACTCAGTTGGTCTATGTACTCGATGATCCACAACTTTACATGAGCGAAACGATTGTATAGTATTGGAGTGATAATACAAGCTATACTTGTATTGCTTTGAAGTGTTGATACAAGCTATACCTCACTCATGTATAGCTTTGAATCCACTTCAGTCATGATCAATCACTAAGCCGGCGGTAAAAATCCTCCAAACATCGCAGTCTGCAACAAATTCCACATTATCAAAAAATACATTACCAACCTCATAACTCTTACGCTATTCTCATCGTTTTCATATATATACCAACTAGCCAAAAACCAATACATCAAAGGCATACACGATGAAATTCTCGTAAGTATTTGTACATGCCACCAAAAGATCCCTCCAATCAACAACAAACTATTAACCAAGATGAATGGTACCAAATTCTTAATTGGTTTGATTTTTGTAAAATATCGGAAACTTGCAAAAGAAAGCAATATGGTCGGTAAAGCAAAAATGAAATTTGGTAGGTTGCTCAAAGACCAATAATTAAATAAACCTACATTCCAATAATGAGATTGTGAGTATTTGAAGATTGAAGGTAGGATTTGGTTACACCATGGTCTATCAGGACAAAAAATCAAATATGGATAAAGATTCGAAAAGAAGATAGCAATAGCTAATTGACTCCCTGCTATCAATGGCCATATAGTTAGTTTAATGGAGTACCCAAATATTTGGTATACATCATATAGATACAAAACACCAAATAAAATAGAATTTGCCCTGATACCAAAGGCAAAGGCAAGAAACATTCCTGATAGAAGATATCTAATCCTCTTGATTTCAACCTTTTGTAGCTGTATTTCCAAAGAGCTTTCTCTTAAATACAATCCACTTAGACATAAAAAATTACATACACTTTCAGAATATGAACATGTAAGAAATATACCTGCTGGTGATATCACATAAAATAAACTTGTTATATAGGCAAATTTCTTTAGATTAGTATTATAGAAACATGTGTTTTCGAACATTTTGATTGTCAAGTAATATATTATTATACACGAAGCATAATGAAAGATGTTGGATAGTATCAACGCAATGGATAACTTGTTATAAAATCCCTGAAATGGCAAGCTCTTGATAAGTCTCCACCATAACGGACAGAACACAAATTCATGTTCATACCTTATATCATACTCAAACAAATTTGAGAAGTAAACATTATCCCAAACGATGAATTTATCTATTATATGAGTATAAAAGAAAGATTTGTTATTGAATGTGTGATTTTCTATCAACAATTGAGACGAAGTATCGAATTGTATTGGTATTAAATAGAGTACAAGTAATTGGGATGTTTTGAGTAAGATGAAGTACTTTGTTAAATTAAAGATCATCGGTTAATAGGTATAGATCATCGCGTAGATGTTGCAAAATTGTAGAGGACACGAAATATATGTAACGAGTTTGAGTTGAAAGGCTAGTGCCTTTTGACAATAAAAGATTTGGTAGGCTTGTAATTAAAGCAAGGCGAAGTCCTTGACCTAATTTATAATTTTCGTCACGATAAAGTTTGCAAATCTGGTACCTTATTCGAAGGATTCATCTCCTTAATAACATTAGTACCTTACATACTATTGTGTTGCCCAGTTACGTTATGAATAGCCTCAAATCTTATTGAAAACTCTTTTTTTGCATATCGGAGATCTTTGTCACAGCCATTTAAACAATAAAGTATCATCACATAGCCACTTGATCTCATGAGTTGCAATCATTCCTGTTTATAAAATGTTCGCGCTTCCGAAAGATATACAGTACGCTCGCGAAAATATTTAAATACACTGATTTGATTCCTTTATCATCACATAGAATGAAGGGATTAGTATTAGCCTTGGCTTTATCGAATGTTATTTATGGAGTTACCATAGCTGGAGTTGAAGCCGCTGTGGCAGATACTGCAACAACAGTAGCGGCAGCAGCTGGTGCGGCGGCTACTACGACAGCAGCAGCAGCAGCGGCCGCTGGTACAACTACTACTCCAGTCGCTGCTGGAGCCGCCACAACTACGACAGCAGCAGCAGCAGCTGGTACAACAACAACACCTGCAGCAGCAGTTGGTGCTACAACAGGTACAACAGGTACAACAGGCACAACTAAAACTACAACCCCCGTAGCAGGTGTAGCAGGTACCACAGGTACAACAGGTACAACAGGTACAACAGGTACTACAGGCACTGCTAAAACAACTACAGGTACAACTGCTGGTGTAGTAGGTGGTACATCAGTAGCTACTGGTACTGGTGTTTCTTCAGCTTCAGCAATAAGTCCAGCTACAGCAATTTTACCTTCTACAGCAGTTGCATCAAGTTTATCAGGTTCTTCTGCTAAAGCCTTAACAACTGCTGCTGTACCAGCAGGTACTGGATCAAACGATGATCCAACTACAGATTCACTTTCATTTGTTACAACAATGCCAGGAAGATCATCAACTTCTGCTGCAACAACCTCAAAATCAAGTCAAGCATCTTCAGCAAATGCTGGAAATGTCTTTAACCCACAAAATGCTTTATTACCACTACTTATCGGTTGGTCATTATTATGAGAAAAATACTTTATAGACAATACATTATGAGAGCAAACGTTATCATGTAATCTATAGATTTCTTTATAAATTCGTAAATTATTTCTTACCAAATTGGTTTGAAAATGATGTAATAATTCCAGCAACTGAATCAGGGTTTGCTAAAGTTGTAATATCACCTAATTGATCAGCTTCATTTGAAGAAATCTTTCTCAAAATTCTTCTCATGATTTTACCTGATCTTGTCTTTGGTAAATCAGCAACGATAATAACTGACTTTGGTGCAGCAAATGGACCAATTTCACCTCTAACTTGTAATACCAACTCTTTTCTTAAAGTGAAAGCATCATCAGAGATTTCATTACCCAAAATACTTGTGTATTCATCTTTTAAGGCAACAAAAGCAACAACAGCTTGACCAGTTAAATCATCATTTATACCAACAACAGCAGCCTCAGAAACACCATGGTGTTCAATTAAAGCAGCTTCAATTTCAGCAGTTGATAATCTATGACCACTAACATTGACAACATCATCAACTCTACCTCTAATCCAATAATAACCATCATGATCTCTTGCAGCACCATCACCAGTGAAATAATAACCTGGATATGGATTCAAATAAGTATCCATATACTTAGTATGATTATTCCATACTGATCTTGCCATTGAGGGCCAAGTATCTTTAACCGCCAATACACCTTCAACATCATTACCTTGAATTTCTTGACCAGTCACTGGATCGATCAAACATGTTTTTATTCCAAAAAATGGTAATGAAGCTGATCCAGGTTTATTTGGTGTAATACCAGCAATTGGTGCAATGAAATGTGAACCAGATTCAGTTTGCCAATAAGTATCAGATATATGACATTGGTTTTTACCAACATGTTCATTATACCATTCCCAAATATCTGGAGAAATAGGTTCACCAACTGAACCTAAAGTTCTTAAACTTGATAAATCATACTTTGGAATTTCTGCTTCACCAGCTTTTCTTAATAATCTTAAAGCAGTTGGTGCAACATAAAAATGAGTTGCTTTATGTTTTTCAACAATTTGCCATAATCTACCATAATCTGGATAAGCTGGAGTACCTTCAAATACAATAGTTGGTACACCTAATAATAATGGTCCGTATAAAGCATAGGTATGACCAGTAATCCAACCTACATCACCAGCGGTAAACAATTTATCTTCAGGATGAATATCAAAAACATACTTTGTTGTCATTGCTGCACCTAAAAGATAACCAGCAGTTGAATGAACAACTCCCTTTGGTGTACCAGTTGATCCTGAAGTATATAACAAAAAGAGAGGATCTTCTGAATTTACTGAAACTGGTGCAAGATACCCAGGGAAATTTGCTGCTTCTTCATCCCACCAAAAATCTCTACCTTTTGTCATTGAAATACCCTCAGAACCAGTTCTTTTGAAAACTAATACTTTTTCAACACTTGGACAATTGACTAAAGCCTCATCACAAAGCTTTTTGATATTTACAATTCTACCACCTCTTTTACCTTCATCACATGTAATTAAAGCTTTACATGAGGCATCGTTAACTCTATCTCTAATTGATCCAGCGCTAAATCCTGCAAATATAACTGAATGAATAGCACCTAATCTTGCAACTGCTAACATTGCAATAATTGCTTGAGCAGTCATTGGTAAATAAATTGCAACTGTATCACCTTTTTTAATACCCCAGCTTTTCAAAATTCCTGCTGCTTTACTAACTTCTCTAAGTAATTCACCAAATGTTAAGATTTTTGAGTCTTTCTCATCATCAGCTTCATAAATAACTGCTGGTTTATCAGGATTTGTAAACGCATGTCTATCAACACAATTATATGAAGCATTTAATTCACCACCAATAAACCAAGCAGGATCACCATTTTTCAAACTACCATTCTTAACAGTTGAAAATTCCTTTTCCCAATGCAAGAGTTCTTTTGCATACTTTGAGAAGAACTTTTCTGGTTGTTCAATTGATTCATTATATAATTCAGTATAATGATTTAAATCTTTAATATGACCACCTCTGCTTGGTTGTCTATCAAAGAATTCTTTTGGAGTATGACGTAATTCAACTCCATTTGCTTCATGAACAACCTTATGTGACATAACAATTGTGTTTGTGGTATAGGATCTTGTCAAGTTTATATGTTTAAGTGAAAAAATTAATGTCGCGCGATAATCCACGAATTTTGTGGGATAATCGAAAGATGTCGTTTATGTCGTAAAGATTTGATGCGTTATGAAGATATGCTAAACCGCTTGATTATATAGAGTAGAGGTGTAATTACAATTTATTTAATTTAGTAAAGCTTGAAAGGCAAAAGATTTCTATAGCTAGCTTTGTCATAATGTCGTAGTCACGTTTATCAAATCAGATTGTCACCAATTATATCGCTGTGTTGAGTCCCCAACATATCAGCCAACAATTTATTTGATGGGAGTTGAAAATGGTTGTGTATAAGACGGTATCGGGCGAGACCAGCAACGAGTTAGCACCTGAGTTTCGTGGTAGGATTAGCCTTTAGATTTGCACAAGACTTGTCGTATGACAATGTCCCAATGGAGATGATTTCGGTATTCGTTCGATTTCACCTGACTATACCTCTAACTGCTCAATTCTGATGATGCCATCAAACATTTTGTGCAAGTACAAACTAATCATCGCTTCAATGCTCTACAATTCTCTTACCTAAATAATTATTATTCTATCTTTACAAGTCTATTTAACAATTTAATCAACTTCTTCAACAGTTGGACCATCGTTAGAGGCTTCTGGGGCAGCACCACCTGGGGCACCTGGGAATCCACCTGGAGCTGCACCACCTGGAGCACCACCAGCTTGATAAGCTTTAGCCATAATTGGGTTAGCTTTACCTTCCAATTCTTTTTGCTTATCAGCAAATTCTTCCTTGGTGGCAGTTTGATTAGAATCTAACCATTCAATGGTTTCATCAGCGGCTTTAGTGACTTCTTCAACTTCACCAGCTTCTAATTTAGATTTTAATTCTTCTTCACCCAATGATGATTTCAAAGAGTATGCATATGATTCCAAACCATTCTTAGCTTGGATTCTGCTAGCTTCAGCTTCATCTTCATCCTTGTATTTTTCAGCTTCGTTAACCATTCTTTCGATATCTTCTTTGGATAATCTACCTTTATCATTGGTAATGGTAATCTTTTGAGTTTTACCGGTACCTTTTTCTAAGGCAGAAACATTAAGAATACCATTAGCATCAACATCAAAGGTGACTTCAATTTGAGGGACACCTCTTGGTGCTGGTGGGATACCAGATAATTCGAATTTACCTAATAAGTTGTTATCCTTAGTCTTTGCTCTTTCACCTTCAAATACTTGAATCAAAACACCTGGTTGGTTATCAGCATAAGTGGAGAAGGTTTCAGATTTCTTGGTTGGGATAGTAGAGTTTCTTGGGATCAACTTGGTCATGATACCACCTGCGGTTTCAATACCAAGAGATAATGGAGCAACATCTAATAATAATAAATCTTGAGTCTTAGATGAAGTGTCACCAGATAAAATAGCAGCTTGAACAGCAGCACCGTAAGCAACGGCTTCATCTGGGTTGATTGACTTATTTGGTTCTTTACCATTGAAGAAATCAGAAACCAATTTTTGGACTTTTGGAATTCTGGTGGAACCACCAACAAGGACAATTTCATCAACTGATGATTTGTCAACCTTGGCATCTCTCAAGACTTTTTCAACTGGATCCATAGTAGATCTGAATAAATCTTGACATAATTCTTCAAATCTAGCTCTGGTAATTGAGGTGTAGAAATCAATACCTTCGAATAAAGAATCAATTTCAATTGAAGTTTGAGCTGATGATGATAAAGTTCTCTTGGCACGTTCACAAGCAGTTCTTAATCTTCTTAAAGCTCTTTGGTTACCAGTTAAATCCTTCTTGTTTTTTCTCTTGAATTCATTAGCAAAGTGAGTAACTAATCTGTGATCGAAATCTTCACCACCCAAGTGAGTGTCACCAGCAGTAGATTTAACTTCGAAAATACCATCTTCAATAGATAATAATGATACATCAAAAGTACCACCACCAAGATCGAAAATTAAAACATTCTTTTCCTTTTCATCTTTTTTATCTAAACCATAGGCAATAGCAGCGGCAGTTGGTTCGTTAATAATTCTCATAACGTTTAAACCAGCGATTAAACCAGCATCTTTGGTAGCTTGTCTTTGAGAATCGTTAAAGTAAGCTGGGACAGTGACAACAGCATCATTGACACCAGTACCTAAGTAACCTTCAGCAGTTTCCTTCATTTTACCTAAAATCATTGAGGAGATTTCTTCTGGAGTGAAAACTTTAGTTTCACCTTTGAATTCAACTTGAATTTGTGGTTTTCCACCCTTGTCAACGACTTTGAATGGGAAATGTTTAATATCACCTTGAACATCGGCATCATCAAACTTTCTACCAATCAAACGTTTTGCATCGAAAACAGTGTTACCTGGATTCATAGCAGCTTGATTCTTTGCGGCATCACCAATTAATCTTTCAGAATCAGTGAAAGCAACAAAAGATGGAGTGGTTCTGTTACCTTGGTCATTTGCAATAATTTCAACTCTATCATTTGCAAAATGTGCAACACATGAGTATGTAGTACCTAAATCAATACCAACAGCTTTAGACATTTTAGTTTAAGTGTTTATAAGAAAATATATATCGAGGAGGTGTCTCCTTTTATATTCTAAAATTTAGAATTGCGAATTTTCATTAGGAGATCTTCCATAGAATTCTATGACAGTCTGCGAAATTCTTGTGGGTTACGATGTGAAAAAGGAAATATATGGAATTCTTTATGTAGTGATCGAACCAAATAGAATCAGTTGGAATAAATTTTACGTCATAATAAAAAAGAGTGTATATAGATACATGGCTTAATTACGTTTATTTATGTATTGTTACATAGAAAAGTCGTGTAGAAGTAAATCAATAAGATTGTCAAGACCCAAAGTTGCTGGCAATATTGATGTTTAGGCGGTGGAATTTACAAAAACATTAGAGAATTCATCACTGTTAAACATTGGCAATTTCCATTGAGCGTTGAGCGAACAACTCCAAAGAGCATTGAGCGAACAACTCATTGATCATTGAGCTTCAGCTCAATACTAAAATTCCTTCTTCTCTTCAACATAATTGTTAACAAAAATAATCCCACCAACTTTTCTCAAATTCCCTTTAATGCTTAACCAAACTTGTTTAACTTGAGGATTACCAGTCTTATTAACATACTCATCAAGTTGAACTTCTAGACTTTTGAAATAATTTCTAGTAAAGACACTCTTTTCATATCTTAACTTTATAAACAAACTATAAATGACAAATGGAACAATTGATCTTTTTCTAAAAGTAATTGTCCTTAAGAATAACCAAATCAAACTATAGATTTCTAATAAACTTGCAACTTGAATTGATTTTGCATTGTTATTTGTGATAAATTCACCAATTTTCTCAGTGATAGCAGGGTTATGATAATTTAAAGCAGGTAATAAAGTTCCCTTTAAATAGGTTAAAACATGGAAAGCAGAAAATAATCCAAAAGGTAATAATGTTATCAAAGTATAAGGTCTTAAAAATAAAAAGCCAACACCTAATAAGAAATAATGAGTATTGTCATCTTTCAAAATAGTAGCAACATTTCTATTTGACTTTTTCAAAGCAACTTGATAAACCAAAACACCAAAACTTTCAATGATTCCTAATAAAGATAAGATATACCAAGTTTTAAACCATCCAACGATCTTTAAATAAGTTAATGAATACAAAAAGATACTAACAATTGTAGTAACATGACCAATAAACCATGCGAATTGTAATGATTTGACTAAGTCAACCAATGTTGGATTTGTAGTTTTTGTTTCAACCATAGTGTCCCTTTAAAGATTTAACTCCTATCAATTTGAACTTTGCTCATTAGATGTCGTGTGAAGTCTGTTGTGTAATACACGCCACAGCTTTATCTTGCTATGCAAATTGATCGAGGGAAAGAGAAGTGTGGAAGAGAAGGCTCAGGAGTTGAAAGCAGTATGAGAAAACAGACATCATATTCATTTTAGACTCCTTGAAATAAAATAGAGATCTAGTATTGACTCCCTCTAATATGGCTATAGTTTATGGGCTATTTGCAACTTTCTTCTCGACGTGCATATAGACATTACATTCACTCGCATGAACCCTATGTGAAGCTCTCTCAATATGCCTTAGCAAACATATTCTACTATTGTATAGCTCTACACCTCTTTTCAATCCACCCACTACATTCTGTTAATTCTCATTTTATTACATTACATAGCAAAATTCCATAGCTTGAAAAAATTTCAAACTCATTACTATTGACATCACTGAAGTCAAAGTAGTTATCAAAACCTTCAAGTCGTTACTTAACGCAAAAATCCCTTTCTTTGCTTTTGAGGAGCAGGAACTGGTGCTGCTGGTTCTTGTGGATAAAGCTTTTGTTTCTCTAAACTTGCCTTTTTCTCTTCCAATAACTTTATTTGCTTTGTTAACTTATCTTTCATTTCTTTATGTCTTGAAAATAAATCAGCTTCGGATCTTTGTAATTTCTTTTCCTTTTCTGATACTTTTTGTTGAAATACTGTTTTCATTTCTGATTCCATCTTTGCTAATTTTGCTTCATGTAATGCCTTTTCTTCTTCTTGTCTTGCCAATGGATCAAATTCTTTGAAAACAGTATTATCTTGTGCAATTCCCATTTTTTCTAATTTACCTCTTCTATAATTTTCATATAAATGATTACCAGTTTGTTCTTTTAATTCTTCCAAAAAATTTCTAATCAATAATTGTCTTAATTTTATAAAATCATTATGATCTTCATTATCGACTTCAATAACACCCCATGGATAACGTCTTCCTCTAACAACTCTTCCATCAGATGTTTCAACTTCTCTATTTGATCCAATAACTGCAAATGGGAATGTTTGTAAAATTTTTTGGGTATTTAATACGGATTCTTCTTCATCATCATCATAATTGACTGGATGGAAAATATTGATATTTTGATGTTTAATATCAGCCAAGATTCTTTGTTTAAATTCAAGAATCTCTTCGGATGTCAAAGTATCTGATTTTGCAATAATTGGAATTAAGTTTACCTTTTCATGAACTTGTTTCATAATTGCAATATCCAAAGCTTTTAAACTATGACCAGTTGGTTCAATAAAATAAAGGAATGCATGAATTCTTGTATCTTCAATCTTGGATCTATTTATTCTGCTTTCTGCTTCTAAATAATTATCAAATCTTGAATTAATATCATCTACGATTGGTTTCCACGAATCAGTATTATTTGTTGCATCACCAAATCCTGGTGTACTAACAACATTAAGATGTAATTTGACACCATCTTCTTCGATATCTGCTGATGTATTTTTGATTTGTACACTTGATTTTGGTGATTCTTCATCAACTTCATGTTCAACTTCATCCGATTCAGGTTCTTCTTCATGAGTTAAAATTTCTCTATTAAATAAGCAATTAATTAATGTTGATTTACCAAGACCTTCTTCTCCCACAACCATAAGATTTAAACTAAAACCTCTTCTAACTGATTTTCTGTGCCATTGTTTTGGAAGATTGGCAAATCCAACATAACCATTTAATTTACGTTTAATGATCTTGATTTCATCTTCGAAAACTCCACCAAAGTCACTTTTATCTTGTGTAGAACCAATGTCTGTCATTTGATGTTTGTATTTATGTGTTCGTGTTTATTTTCGTCGTTAATCCACAAGAAGAGAATTTTATAGATCACGTGCAGGAATACTCGTTTAGCGATAAGACAGGGGTTGAGATGGAGGGTATAATGAGCTTTTGATGTGCTATTGATTACTATGTAATTAGGTGAAAGAATGGCTTTGCTATTAACGTTGAGTTGCTAATAAGTAAGTAGCTTTGATACATATTGTAGTTCTTTCTTTTAACAACAAGTGCAATTTCTAAAATCATCTTTCAGGGTTTGATCTGAGTAGTTAAAACAGATGAATCACCTATATTATATCATCTTTTACCTTACCTCCTAATTCTTCTAATAAAAACTCTAGACCATACTTTGCAAATTCAACCATATTTTCTTCTCTACTCTTCCCATCAACTTTCCTCATACAACTCTTTTCACCATTTGGTCCACTTAAACCCAAATAAACTGTACCAACATTATTTTCACTTGGATTAAAATTCAGTAGATGTAAATCAGTTGTTGGACCAGTAAATCCAGTTTCCGATAATACAAAAGTTGAACCTAATTCATATTTTGTAGTTCTAGCTAATTTTAAAGCGACTTGTTCAGATGGACCCATATAACTAGCAATTTCTTCATTAGACCATCCTGATAACTTTAGTCTTTGTTTTAATGAATATACTAATTTTCCACCAATATAAAAATTTGAAGCACCAGGTACCGAAACTATATATGAAGAGATTAAGCCACCACAAGCAGCCTCAGAAATTCCCAATGTCTGATTTCTCTTTCTTAAAATCGAAGCAATCTCTGTTACTAGAAGTTTGATATCATTTGGTGGGAAAGTCATAATTGATGTCTCCGGTCCAAAAACCATTTGAACTGTATATGATCGGAGCTAAAAAAGGTGGCGATCTCAACTCAAATCAACAGTCAAAATGGTACCAAAAATTGTCAAATTCAATGCTGGGAAAGTCCAATACAATGAAGATACTAAAGAATGTACTCCATTACCACATAAAGGAGTTATAACTATAAAGCCAAGTGTTGATGATGAAGAATTTTATGATTTTATATGGAGTCCAAAATCAAATTCTGGGATTGAAAAAGATGAATTCTTGATTATACCAGGTGATGTTAGTTTTAAACAAGTTACTTCTTGTAAAACTGGTAGGGTGTTTGCATTGACATTTGTTACTTCTGGATCAAAAGATTTATATTGGTTACAAGATGTTGGAGATGATGATGAATTAGATAAATTAACAGAAAAGGATATAGAGATACTAAAAGCTACAAATGAATTGATTGCACCTATTGAAGATGATGAGTAAGTATTATTTTGTATAAATGTACGATTAGCGCTAACATATAGAGAAGAAGAGAAGGAGATAGAGGATGTAAAAACAGATGAAAAGGAACCGATAATGACATTAGAACCAATTTTGCCACTACAATCAATAGAATTGCACCTTTCTAATTTAGAAGATGAAGAATTTAAATCTTATTATGGAGATCTTTTCCCTGAAGGAATTGAACTTTCAAGACGGGAAGTTTTGAAAGTTTTCGAATCGAGTTCATTTAAAAAGGCATTAAAGAAATTAGGTGATCAATTAAATTCAGGTAATGGAGCTGGTTATTTATTAGCCCAATCTTTCAAGTATGACTATAAAGGTGAAGGTATTGAAGAGTTTTTGAGAGGTATAAGACGATTGACAAAAAATCCAAATACTAAAGATTAAGATTGATGTCATACTTTGATTTAAGATACTTTTGAGTTACGCAGGTAGTTAAAGATGAAGAGAAGGATGATATCAAAGACTTCTCAAGACTAATGAAGTGATGTGGTATAGCATTCTACATTGCTACATATACACACACATAAATATAAATTTAATTTTGATGTCTTTTTCTGTTCCACCTCCACTTTGACCTCTACTTACAGCTTGACTTCACCTTGATTTCACTTCCACCTGTATATCTTTTCCCAATTATAGTAAATCACTAACACTAAACTCTATTCTAATCATCTAGCCAAGTTACCGATCAGATATAAGAATCCTCCTTTACACGACCAAAACTCGAGCCACCCTAAAATCTTTTTTCGATTTATGTCACCGACGAACGATTGCAACACACCAACTTAAGTAGTATAAAAGACCTTAAAAAGACTTCAAAAGACTAAAATGCTCTCAGAAAAAGTAAACACTTCAATTCCTGATCCAGGTGGTGATGAACTTCGATCACAATTAAATGGTCTTCTACATAGATCATTTACAAGATCAAGAGAAAGTTCAGTTAGTAGATCAAGATCATGTTCTGTGAATTCAGGTGGTTCAACACCAGCAAAATCACAATTTATAAAAGAAACAAACAAAGTTGTTCTAGAGTATGATCCAAGAAGTAAAAGAAAAGTTCTTAATACTTATGAAATACTACGTGAAATTGGTAAAGGTGAACATGGTAAAGTCAAACTTGCGAAGGATCTAGTTCATAAGAAATTAGTGGCTATCAAAATTGTAAATAGGAAACCAAAAAGGGAGAGACCAGCTTTTAGATTAAGACAAGGTTCAAAAGTAAATATCAGTTCGATGATAAATGTTTATGAACTGAAGATTAAAAGAGAAATTGCCATAATGAAGAAATGCAACCATAAGCATATAGTACAGTTATTTGAAGTACTTGATGATATGAATACTCATAAGATTTATATGGTTTTAGAATATCTTGAAAAAGGGGAGATTAAATGGAAGAAAAGACTAGGTACTCATGAATTTCAAAGATCAAGTCCAATAAAAGATGATGAAATCCCGTGTTGTGGACCAAGAAAGAAGAGTACTATTGATGATGATGAATTTGAAGAATTACTTGAGGATCAGTATTCTCCTAATTTAACATTTAAACAAACGAGAAAGATTCTACGAGATGTAATACTTGGATTAGAATATTTACATATACAAGGGATAGTTCATCGTGATATTAAACCAGCAAATCTACTTGTTAATTCCGATAATGTTGTTAAGATTAGTGATTTTGGTGTATCATTTGCATCTTCTTTAAACAATGAGTTTCCAAAGAATGATACAGAGCTAACTAAAACTGCTGGTACACCAGCATTTTTTGCACCTGAATTATGTCAAACAAATTTTTCTTCATCACCATTTGATACAGCCAATACATCAGAAACTTCTTTAGAAATCCTTAGGAATGAATCGCTTTTGATAAATAAAATTGCACCCCAAATTACTCATAAAATTGATATCTGGGCCCTTGGTGTAACTCTTTATTGTTTGTTATTTGGGAAAGTACCATTTAATGCTGAATCTGAGTATGAATTATTTCAAGTTATTGTTTCGCAACCATTACAATTTCCAAAAGATGCCAATTCTTTCAACTCTCCTGCTGAAGTTTCATCATTGGAATTCACTCTAGCTAAAGATTTGGTTGGTAAATTACTTGAAAAAGATAGCAAAAAGAGATTAGAGATTAAAGAGATCAAAGAACATCCTTTTGTGCTACTTGATATTGAAGATAATCAAGAACAACTCAATGAATTCATGTCATTTAATTCAAATGTACAATGTTTAATAGATGAATCCGAAACAACTTTTCTGGATACTGAAGTGGTTGGATTTGGTAAAAGAATAAAAAAGAGTTTATTCCATGCTTTAAAGAGTAATCTCAAATCAAATGAAGTCGCTGAACAATCAGGTGAAGATGTTTATTCTACAAAGAACAATTCTTCATCGGGTGATAGTTCATCATTAATCTTATCAGAAGCTTTAAAAATCTCAAGTCCAGGTTTATCTAAATCTGTTCTGAGAACAGGTTCAAGTTTTTTAGAAACAAATCCAACTCATGTACCTTCAGGGTTATCTCATTTATCACATCCACAACCACAATCTCCAAAACAATCATCTAGAACATCTTACTCTATTGCTGGCATTAGAGAAGGTAGAGGTAATAGTATAAGAGATATGTATACATCACCAACTTCAAGTAGAAGAGGAAGTTCTCCTGGTATATCCGAAGCACCTTTAATTGAAACAAAACGTCATGTTGGTGGTGATTTATACATGACAACCCAAACAATGGCAGAAAACTTGAAAACTATACAAGCTGAAGATAATAAAAGAAGAAATAGTTCTGCAAAGACATCGATATCATCCTTAAATGGTGAAATGGTTTCGAGAAACAATTCAAAATCAAATTCTTTAAAAGTAAATGGTGAAGAAGAAAGACCAAATTCTATAATTTCCTTACCATTAACAGAAAGTTTTGCTTCATTAGATTCATTTAACGAGGACTATTTGAAATTCCGTCTAGTTGATCTAACTACACCAAAAACACCCGAAGTAACATTTGAAAAACCCGATATAAATATTAATAGTATAAATGAAAAGTTCAAAAAGTTTGATTTGAATAACTTGATGAAAACTGAGGTTACAAGTGGTAGTTCTATAGTTGAAAAAGATGAGATTCCACCAAATATCGTTATGAGATCAAGATCATATTCACTGTCATCAACATCATCATGCAGTAGTTCAAGTGATAGTGAAGGTGGTGATTTAACCTTGGCATTTTCATCGAAAGTATCACCACATCCACAATTTTTAAGTATGAATAATCGTGCCAAATCTTATGATTCAAATTTATATGCCAAAAAACACAACAATTGGGTTAAACCTCAAGAGTATCAACTGGAAATTCCTGAATTTGAAGATTTACCAGCAGGTTTAATTTCTGATATACCTCGCGCAAGTGTTTCCACTGGTATGAATCCAGCAGTGTCAATAATTTCTAGTAATGGATCAAGTACAACAATTACGCCAGATATGATTGATTCCACTGGAAAGTTGTTTAAAACAAATAGTCGTCCTTCCAGAGAACACTCTTTTGTTGGGAAAGATACATCGAAAGCTTCAAAAATGGGTAGAGGTGATACTTTGACATCACCATATAAACCACAAAAGTCTTCAAGATTAGCCAAGTATACAAACGATTCAGAGGTTTCATTTGAAATTGATTCTAGGTTTTCGAATACTAATAATTATGGTGATCAATTCAAGAATCATTATATTAAAGAGCCAACGGAATTTCCATTTCCAAATGCAATTCATAATGATGTTGATAAAGAAAGTAGTTCAAAAGCTTCTTCTAGAGAGGGATTAAGACCTTCTTATCAAAGAGCAAATACAATATCTGTTGGAATATTACAACATTATAAGTATAAGGATGAAGTGAGCGACTGAGCAAGCAGACCGAGCTGGTACGTAATTGCTAGTATGAAGTTATCAGTGCGAGTAGAAGCTAGGTAAGATGGGTGCAAAGAAGCGAAGAGATAAAGAATACCACCCCAAATCAACTGGAATAAGGTATAACCTGTAATATAACAACTGTATATATCAATAGATTCCTAAATACCATAATCAGGGTGTGAGCGATTTCTGACGAGTAGGGCGAAGCCAAAAATAGTGATAGAGCGAGTATTGAAACTAGCTAGCCGAGGGAAAGAACATTGGAGTCAATTTGTAGCGAGCGAGCAGTGGGTGCAAAGTGGGTGTAACCTAGCAGTGAGATGAAAGTGAGAATAGTGAGAAAAAGAGGTGTCTCAAAGGTTAGAGTAATCCTGATGAGAACATCAAGTCAATGTGTTTAAGCTGATAAAGTGAGCAATATAAAGAGTGAGAGATTGGAAACAAGATTCCCATCCTAACGCCAGTAAGCAAACGTGCCAACAATAGACCTACCTTATAACAACTGTATATATTAATACCTAAATATCAAACCAAACCTTTCCTAAATGCAAATAACCATCAAACTTGATCAACAAGATCAAGTTGAATACAAATAAATAACAACACCACCTCTTCAAGTAGCCAACTCTAATTTTTTTTTCAAGACGGATAACCTGTTACCCACACTAATTATAAATTTTTCAACCATTAACTTATCACTTTGATCTAATTTTGTTTCATCTTTTGAAGTATTATCATCAATAAGAGCTTCCAACATCCAAATTGCAGTTGAATAAGCTAACTCACAACCTTTCAAATCTTCTTTTACTAACTCATTTACTGCAGCATTTCTTGACATTTCAAGTGCTCTATCAAATATCAATTTTTCAGCAACAATATTACTTAATGCTTGATTCTCTGTAGATTCACTCATACCAAAATTTGAAATATTATCTTCCTCCTTTTTAAGTATGGCATTAGCTTCCTGAAGCCTTAATCTAACAAACTCAGCTTTTTCTAAACATTCATTAAACTTATCTCTAATCCATTGAACTAAGCTATTAATCTTTAGAACGTGACTACTACTACTATTATTCAAAGATGAACTTAATTCAAATTGATTATACCACCAATCACTTGCAACTGCCATTCCTTTAGCAAGTAAACTCAAGGTTTTAACATATAAAACCACACCTTCTTCACATATAGTTTTAACAATTTTTGGTGGTAAAATATCATTTTGATGCATTAAATCATCATCCAAGTCATCATTAGAAGGTGGTGATGGTATCAACTGACTAAATTTAACATCAGCAAATAAATTTATAGCATGAGCTTTTGTTGCTATTGATTCAAGATTATATAACGTTAACTCATCACCTGATAATATAGCTCTATCTTCTTTCAAATCACTAGCTAAAGTAGATGAAATAGGTAAGTTTAAATTCTGCATTAAAAGATTATTTGTAAAATTTGGATTTGTCACCGTTCCAGAATTTGATATATCTGAATATTCTCTATTTTCAGGTATCATTGGACTTGGGGTTGTATTACCAAATAATCTATTAGAAGCTAGACTTAAAGCTTTTGATAAGGCATTTGTTGGCGATATTGATATTGAAATTCTTCTTTCAGAAAGACTTGGTCTTCTAACTGATTTAGAATATGGTTTTCTTGAAATATTTGTATTTGAGGATTCAATTTCTGAACCTGAATGACGACGTGAGATAGCCAATGCTCCACTACCAGCATGAGCTAATTCATCTGCAATTGCATTAACTTCAACCGCTTGCTTTTCAACAACTACATAATCTTTTTCAAGTATCATATCATCACGATTTCTTATAACTAGTGATTTTTCTGGTGATTTTGGTTGGATTGAATGAGTTAAATTTTCTGGATCTGGACTATTCTTTATTATTATATTTTTAATTTCTTCATCTCTTGGATTTAAACTAACTAATGGAGTGATAATTTCATGTTTTGATGTTGTAATTGGTGAAATATATTCACTTATAAATAAATTTTCATCCATTTCTGAAGTATCTAAAGCTTTATCAATACTTTCCAATGGATTTACAATTAATTCATCATTGAAAAGTTCGATAAAACTAACTCTTTCAGTTGGATTCATCTTCAATAATGATCTTATTATTCTTTTTAATGACTCAGGGACTTGAGCAGCTGAAGGGAATTTGATTTTGTCATTTGCCTTTTCTATATTTTTCATTAATTCAATATGATTTGCTGCTTTAAATGGAGGTTTACCAACCGTCATTTCATATAAAACTGCCCCAACTGACCATAAATCAGCTTTTGCATTATATTTTTCATACTTTAGTATTTCTGGTGCCATATAAAGTGGTGAACCACATAAAGTTTCTGCCATTGAGGTTGATGGTAAAAATCTTGCAAAACCAAAATCTGCAATTTTCAATACCGGTAACTCCCATAAACCAGCATATTGACCTTCAATAAATTGACTTTTGGAATGGAGTGGTGGACATAATAATAAATTTTGTGGTTTTATATCTCTATGAACCAAACTTTTTGATCTTAAAAATTCTAAAGCTTTTGCCAATTGCTTAAGAAAATGTATTACTAAAGTTTGATTTAAACCATGTGATCCTTCAGGTGATGGATATCTTTCTAAAACTGATGATATAACTGGATGAGTTTTGATTAATAGATTACGTTTTCTTATGAAATATGATAAATCTCCCATTGAACAATAATCCATAACTAAATGGAAATGAGTTGAGGTTTGTGAATAATCTAATAAACCCACTATATGAGGATGTTTCATTGTTTTAAGGATTGAAATTTCAATTTCTAAATTTTCAATTAACTTCTTTGATTTTAGTTTTGATCTAACAACTGATTTGATTGCAACTGCTTTATTAGAAGAAGCATAGTAACATTTGTAAACGGTGGCAAATGAACCTTTACCAATTTCAGGTCCAACTGAATAAGGACCTATTGATGTCATGATTAAAAAGCCACGATAAGATGGAAAGTTCTCTTGGTATGTCTTTTATCCAACCTATTTAGCTAGTCTGACTCTTTGTCTCCTTCTCCTTAAACACTTTTACCTAACCCAACAATTATCCTATCTATCAAGTATATATACCCGTTCTTATCCCTTAATGTATACAAAAATGCGTGTGAAAGGCGTTAATAAAATAGACTTGACAGTTGATGATAACAAGTTTGAAATACCTAAATTATAACTTGAAACGTGTTGATTCAAGTATTGGTATATCAAATTTATGACTAACAAAATGAATGATTACAAATGTTTAAAATTACGTATATGTAGGGTGATAAGTGTGTAAAATGCACTAACTAAGTTATACTTGAGATTGATTATCGCAGTCCCCTCCTCCAAAGCTTTACTGAGGTGTCTTACGCGCGCTTAAACGTTATCTGAGGTCGCCTTTTACCAGGTTAAGTGTCTAAAACCACTGATATAAAAATAACCTGATTAAGTAAGTTAGATGGATTGCTATATAGGAGAAATTGTATATATGGA
This sequence comes from Glucitozyma multigemmis, assembly GCA_030572295.1. Lineage (NCBI taxonomy): Eukaryota > Fungi > Ascomycota > Pichiomycetes > Serinales > Debaryomycetaceae > Glucitozyma > Glucitozyma multigemmis. Next base: position 1,090,996 of record JAJLZT010000001.1, read on the forward strand.
TGTTTGTATATGTTTTGTTTCCAATACCTCTATTTCAACTATAGTATCATGCGTTAAGTATTGGGTGCAAAAAATGGGTTTTGAGATGATATTAAAGTTATAATTGCTACGATGTATGAGGTGTAATAATGAATCGTAGGTTGGTTGATTATGGTATTTGTTTTTGTCTTGGTTGTATTCTTGGTTTCAGTATCTTAGTCAACTTCATCTTGTTTAATCATCTTTTTGTATACATTCCTGTGGCATAATACGACTCAGCTTTTTCGATTGAAGGGCTTAGTCGTTTAAGCTCAAAGGATTGATCTTGTTTAATCAGACTTTGTCTCTGTTTCTCAGTCTTTGTCTTAGTCTTTGTTTCAGTATTTTCCCAGACTTTGTCTGAGTCTTTGTCTCGGTTTCTCACTCTCACTCTTGGTCTTTGTCTCAGTTCCTCGCTCTTAATCTCACTCACTCTCACACTCTCTCTCTCACTCTCACTCTCACTCTCACTCTCACTCTCACTCTCACTCTCACTCTCACTCTCACTCTCACTCTCAAACCTCTAATCTACCACCTTTGATTACATAAATCCTTAATCCCGAATTCAGACTTGATATTACTGACATCTCTATACTTTCATCTCCCTATTTTCCCTATTTTCCATCCCTCTATTCCTCCTCATCTACCATCTAACTTATATACATTACCATCTACAGTTGCTGCTATCCTTCAACAACCATTTAACTCCAAAAAACTACCAATAACCTCAATTCAATGTTTGAATCAATTGTAGCTACTGTGCTTAACCGATTCTTGGGTTCGTACATCGAAAACTTTGATCCAAAGCAATTAAATATCGGTATATGGAGTGGTGATGTTAAATTGAAAAACTTAGCATTAAAGAAAGAATCTCTTGATCAATTTAAATTACCAATTGAAGTCAAATTCGGTTATTTGGGTGAATTAACATTGCAAATCCCTTGGTCAAATTTGAAATCAAAACCTGTAAAGATTCATATAAATGACGTTTATCTATTAGCTTGTCCAATTGTAAATGATTATACACCAGAAGAAGAATTGGCAAGAGAATTGGAAGTTAAAAAGAATTTGTTAAAGAACTTGGAGACTGTAGAATTGGCTCAAACACAAAATCAAGGTGTTACAAATGACTCTGAAACTTTTACTGAAAATTTAGTAACAAAGATTATTGATAACTTACAAGTAACGATAAATAACATTCATTTAAGATATGAAGATGACTCTATACTCACTGAATCTCCTTATGCTATTGGTATAACTTTAGATGAAATTTCTGCTGTATCAACGGATGAGAATTGGTTACCAAGTTTTATATCTATAACTCAAGCTTTAACGAAAAAATTACTTACTTTGAAAAATCTAAGTTGTTATATGAATACAGAAAACCTGGAATCGATTTATCATAAGGATCCTGAAGTATTATTACAAAATTTCAAATCATCTTTGGAAAACTTGTATCAAAATGAAGATATCCAATTTTTACTTAATCCAGTGTCAGGAACAGGTAAACTAAATATTCACAAACCTGGTGCAACAGATTCTTTACCTCATGTTAAAGCAGAATTAAATTTTGAAGAATTTAAACTTGATTTAGATTCACAACAATATAAAGATTTATTATGGACTGCTTCTAAATTCCATTGGTATACAAAAACTTCAAAGTATAGAAAGCTCAAACCAACTGTTAGTGTAAAAGAAGATCCAAGGGCTTGGTTAAAGTGGTCGATAAAATCTATCTATAATGAAATTCATGAAAAGAATTATAAATGGAGTTGGGCATATTTTGAAAAAAGAAGAGATCAAAGAAATTTATACAAGAAACTTTGGAAACAACATGTTTTGAATAAACCATTATCATCAGAAGATTCACTAAAATTATCTAAACTTGAAGATGAACTTCCATTTGAAGATATAAAATTTTATAGATCTTTAACAAAAACAGAAATAAAGAAAGAAAATCTATTTGTAACTAATAAGACATCAAATACAAATACTGGAGGTGGATGGTTAGGATCATGGTGGGGTGGAGGCTCAAATGAAACTACAAAAGAAAATGATTATGAACTTAATGAAGATCAAAGAAAAGCTTTATATGAAACCATTGAATATGATGATAATCAGGCTTTAGTAGATTCAATAGATATACCAAGAGAAAGAGTCAAATTTGAAATTCACACCTCTTTAGTTAAAGGAGGAATTGCAATTAGAAAGAATAAAGGGGAATCAAATTTAGCAGAAGTTATATTTGAAGGATGTACAACGAAAATTTATCAAAGAACTGATTCCACCTTGGCAAATTTTGAATTACAAGAATTCAGAGTTGAAGATGGTACTAATAACACACTTTATAAACATATAGTTAGTGTTAAACAACTTCATACTCATGAAAATCAACAAATAGATGAAGCATTTTTCAAGGTGAGCTTTGAGAATAATCCACTTGATGATAGTGCTGATTCCAAATTATTTGGTAAATTAAGATCAATGACAATCTTTTATAATCCACAATTTATACAAGAAGTGATACGATTTTTCACTCCACCTAAAATGCATCTTGATACTGTTGGAGCTATAATGAATGCTGCTGAAGCAACTGTAGAAGGATTAACCTCACAAACAAGACTTGGACTTCAATATGTATTAGAAGAACATAGAACTATAAATGTCAAACTTGATTTGCAAGCCCCATTAATAATTTTACCTTTGGATTCTTCAACTTGGAAATCACCTGTTGCCATATTAGATGCTGGTCATATAAGAGTTGATAGTGAATTAGTAGAAAAATCAAAAATCGAAGAAATCAAAGCAAAAGAACAATATTCAAATGAAGATTGGAACCAGTTGAAATCAATGATGTATGACAAATTCGTACTCAAATTACAAGATGCTCAGTTTCTTGTTGGTCCTGATATCAAATCAACAATGAGTCAACTTCATAAACAAGACGATAAAAGTGCTTCTATACTTGACAATTTAGACCTTAATCTTCATTTGGGTATTTCAATCTTACCTGAAGCTCATCACTTATCTAAGATTAAAATCGGTGGTGCTATCCCACTGATAAATTTATCCTTAAATGATTTCCAATACAAGACTATCATGAAGATTATAGATGTTGTTATCCCATCATTTGAAGCTTTGGATAATGATGAAAGTAGTGTTTTCGATGCTTTTGGTCTGGTTACAAAGATTGAAGATTTGGAATATTCTGATACAATATCAGTAGATAAAGACATCACCAAATCTTCAGAAAATCAACAGAAACTTTTCGAATTGAGTTTTGAAGTTGAAACTGTGAAATTATCTCTTAATAGATGTATTGATGGTGTGTCTTTAAAAGCAGAAAAATTTGTCGATTTCACTGGTGATTCATTCCTACTTAATCTTCATAAAACAACCAATGATCTCTTTTTGGATTTACTGTTATTAGACTTGAATATCATAGATCATATTGAAAAATCAGGTGTTCCAGAGTTTGAAAGACTTGTTTCGTCTAATAATTCAGACAAGAACACCCAATTATTCAAATTGGATTACTCTAGAATACAAAGAGTTGAAGATATAAAAGGCAAAGAGATTGAAATATTTGATCAGAATATCAATGTTGATATCGCTACAGTCAAATTTGTTATATCAAGAAAGTCATTATTAAGTATCTTGAATTATATATTGAATACCTTTACTGATCCAAATGTTGATGATATTGAAATTGAGAAAAGAGCTATACTCGAGCAAAACCATCAAGTTTCACCGGAAAAGATCAATGTAAATTTGAATTTGGAAAGCATTATAATGGTATTAAATGAGGATGGTTTGAAACTAGCAACTTTACAACTTAGTACAGCTCATATAGATGTTTTCGTTGTTAGTTCTACCATTGAAGTTGCTGGTAAATTAGGAGCTTTAAGTTTATATGACGAAACAAATGAAGGTTCACCAAGAGATTCACCATTAAGAAAGTTAATTAGTATTGAAGGTAAGAATTTAGCTGAATTCAAGTATCAAATGTTTGATACTGAAACTAATAACAATCCTTATAACTCGTATTTCGAATTGACTACCGGGTTCATGAAGATAAATTTTGTTGAAGAAGCTTTCCATAAGATTTTTAATTACCTAAATCAGTTTCAAAAAATGAAAGAGATTTATGATAAGGCAAGAGATGTTGCTATAAATAGAGCCAGTCAAATAGATAATGCTGACAAAATCAAATTTGATATATTATTACAAGCTCCTTTAATAGTATTTCCAAAGTTCTCCAAAGATTTAGCTGGGAAATGTAATAATATATCATTACAATTGGGGGAAGTATTTGCCACTAATGAGTTTGTATTAGATGGAGAGACAACAAAAAATGTTATTAATGCTGGGATCCGTAAAGTCAATCTTTCCAGTGATTTACATTTTAAAGATGTATTTCAATCTTGTCAATTGGTTCATGATTTAGATATCAGTTTTGATGTTGAGTATAGTGATGAGTATAAAAAGGGGAAACCAAGTATAATTATTGGAGGTAAAATGCCAGAAATTGACTTGAAATTAACAGAAATTCAACTTCAATACTTTTTGGAGTTACTGGATTCAATTCAAAGTGTTTTTGAATTAGATGAAGAGGAAAGTTTGGATGATATTGAAATTGATGCTGAAAATGCAAATGCTGTAGCAAAGTATGATAGGGAGACAAAGGATCCAAAGGATCCAAAGGAATTTTTGGATCCAAAGGAACAGGAAGAAATTAGCGAACCTCACCAACTTCAGAAACTTGAGAAACAAGAAACCTCAATCCCTCCAGATCACATAAAACTCAATTTCAAATTTGAAGTTCCTCGGATTTCTCTAGTAATCTTTAACAATACCTCAAACCTAGAAGATATTGAAAAATCCCGTCTTTCTTCATTTTCATTAAATGGCTTTAATATCAACTTCAACATAACTCAGGATACTCATTTCAAATCAAATATAGAAATCAAATCATTTATAGTGGAAGATGTTCGTTCCAACACCTCAAATAGATTCAGAGAAATCTTACCACTGATTGAAGGAGAGGAAGATCAATTTATTCTATCAGCTTCATCAGAAGGACCAATTGAAAATAAAAATACTGTTGTTTTACTTACAATAAACAATCCAAAATTAATCCTAGCACTTGATTATCTATTTGAAATGCAAAATTTCGTTATGAAAGGGTTAGATATATCATCAAAAGAACGTGAAAAGAAATCAAAAACTGATGAACCTGAAGAAATTCAGAATACTTCAAGTATTGGATTTTCTATAAATATAATGAAACCATCAGTTGTGATATTGGCAAATCCAACTTTGGAAAATACCGAAGCAGTTGTTTTCAAAGTTGAACAAGTCTTAATCACAAGTCAAAATGTTTTGTCAATAGCAGCAAACAAAATTGGGATGTTCTTATGTAAAATGGATAACTTCAAACATAGTAGATTAAGGATTATAGATGATTTTTCTATATCATTTTCTCATGATTCCAGAGGATCAAATTCAAACAACTTTCTAAGCAATATCCAAGTTTCAGTTGAACCATTATTAATGAGACTTTCACTTCGAGATATTCGACTTGCTCTTAAAGTGATAAATAATGCAACTACTTTATATAATGAAATGAATGGTATAGAACAAAAGAGTGATCTCAATGAGTTCAACTTTTCAGAAGAATTCAAATCCAAGTTATCAAAATATATACCAAGTATAAAGTCAAATGTCTCCACTAAATCAACTAAAAAAAGAGGTAGTATCCAAGGAGAAGTTATTGTCAAAGGCGAAGAATTAAATGTAAATATTTCAGGTCTTAGATTTGTATTAATTGGTGATGTTCATGAATTACCAGTACTTGATATGAATATAAAACCATTTGAGGTAAAAGTTGTGAATTGGTCGACTGATTTAAGTGGTGAGACCCATATAGAATCTTTTATAAATATCTACAATTATTCTAGATCATGTTGGGAACCATTATTAGAACCATGGATGATTGCAATTTATATTTCAAAATTAACTGCATCAAATAATTGTATACTGGTTGATGTTGTTTCTAGACAATTGGCAGAAATCACAATTTCTTCTAGATCAGTTGCATTATTATCCCAAGTATTTTCACTTATAACTGCTGAAGAAGAATTAAGACCAAGAGATGAAGAATATCCTTATCGTATTGTCAACAACACTGGATTTGATATTGAAATTTGGATTGATAATGAAAAAAATGAAAAGAAAAATAACACCATCTTGAAATCAAATCAACGTATACCTTGGGCTTTTGAAGATTGGAGAGAAATCCGTGAAAATTTAGATACAAATAACAAGGCTGGGATCTTAGGTTTAAAACTATTAAATACTGATTATGAAGAAGTAACTGGTATCTCAGCAACAGGAGAAGGTGAAGATGTTATAATGTTAAAACCAACCGTTGAAGGGATTCATAATAGATTATCTTGTGCTATATCCTTAGGTTCGGATAATATAAAGACGATAACTTTAAGATCAACCATCAAAATTGAAAATGACTCAGAGATAGATATTGTTATTAAATTAGATAATATGAAAGATGTTGAGTTTATTATCAAATCGAAATCTACTCATGCTATACCAATAAATGGTGTCTATAAAGGTCAAATCAAGATTAAACCAAATATTCAAACAGAATATTCTTGGTCAGAAGAATCTTTATATTGGGAAGATATCATGAAAAAGGGTATAGCATTAAGATGTCCAGCAACTTCTTCAAAAGATAAATCATCATTTTATTTCCAAGTCCATGCTAATTATGTTAAAGATGAATCTTTAGCTAAAATTTATCCTCATATGTCTATAGTAATATCTGCTCCAGTTGTCATTGAAAACCTACTTCCTTTTGACATGAACTATCGTTTATATGATAAGAAACTTCGTAAAGATTGGTATGGTACTATTGAAAAAGGTTCAAAGAGTTATAGTCATATTGTAAGTTTAAAGAGTCTATTATTACTTAGTGTTGAACCAAAACATAGTGGATTTAATAAATCGGATTTCTCTATTATCAATTCTCCAGGAGAATCAGAATTCAAAAGAGAAGAACAACTTACTTTAAGACATGAAAATGGTCAAATTCTAAAATTAAGAATCTATTATCCAAGACATACAAGTAACAGTTCCAGTTTGAAAGTTGTCATATATTCTCCTTATATCATTCTTAACAAAACAAATGAAAATTTGTTAATTAATGATAATGGCAATGTATTACATTCAACAGAAAAATCAAGTTTCAAACCAAATGCTCCTTGTATGTTTTCATTCCAAAATCATTCTGGTCATAAAAGAGCTTTGATTAGACTTGGGAAGTCAACTTGGTCTCAACCATTAAGTTTTGATGCCATTGGTCAAGTTACCGCTGCTGGACTTAAAATTCATGAATCATCAACTGAAATGAATATTGGTTTATCTATCTTGGAAGGTGAAGGTAAATATAAATTGACAAAAGTTGTAACAATTGCTCCAAGATATATCTTGAGAAATTCTTTGACAGAATCAATTTTATTAGTTGAAGATGGTTCTACAAAACAAATTTCTGTAACTCCAGATCAACTTATACCACTTTATAATTTACATTTTGCTAAACTGAAAAGATTTCTGATAAAGTTTTCCCAAGGATCAAAGAATTGGTCTTCACCATTTTCAATTGATGACATTGGTCAGATTTTTGTTAAAGTCTATAAAGAAGGATCAGGTCAAAAATTATTGAAAGTCAATATCTTAACAGAAAATGCTACAATTTTTGTTCATATAGAAGATGCTAAAGATTCATGGCCATTTTCCATAAGAAACTTTAGTGATTCTGAATTTTATATCTATCAGAACAATCCAAATATAAATGAGAATGGAGATGTTATAAAACATGATACTCATTACAAACCAATTTTTTATAAAATTCCACCTAAAAGTGTTATGCCATATGCTTATGATTATCCAAGTGCTATAATAAAAGAAGTTTGTCTTAGATCTCATGGTAGAGAAAGAAGTATAAATCTAGCTGAAATTGGGAATTTAAAACCATTAAGATTACCAGCAACACAAAATTTAGAACAAGCAATTGTTGATTTGAATGTTATTGCCGATGGTCCAACATTATCATTAGTGATATCTAATTATGATCCTTCAGTTAGTCTTTATAAGCTTAAAGGTAATAAATCAGAATCGAGTTCAAATTTATCAGAATCCAAATTTGAATCTAATGAAACCGATGAAAATTCCCTAATCAAGATTATCACCAAATTTGAAGGGTTTGGTATATCCTTAATAAATACAAGATTACAAGAATTATGTTATATAACTCTTAGGGGACTAGAATTAAGATATAATGAAACCGATCTTTATCAAACTTTAAGTACCAAATTAAAATGGATCCAAATAGATAATCAACTTTATGGTGGGATATTTCCTATAATATTATATCCAAGTGTTGTACCAAAATCAGGTAAAGAAATGAATACTCATCCTTCTTTCTCAGCATCAATATGTAAAGTTAAAGATGATTCTCATGGAGTTTTATTTATAAAGTATGCAACTGTGCTCTTACAAGAAATGACTATGGAAATCGATGAAGATTTCTTATTTGCTTTATTGGATTTTACAAAATTCCCTGGTGCAAGTTGGAATAATGAACAACAAGACAAACTATGTGAAGAGACAATTGAATTACCTGAACCAAAAGCTTTATCACAAACAAGTGATATTTATTTTGAAGCATTACATTTACAACCAACTATGGCTAATTTATCATTTGTTAGAACCGAGAGAATTAATGCCGAAGATAAAACATCCTCACTGAATGCTTTGATGTTTTTTTTCAATGTCCTTACTATGGCTATTGGTAATATTAATGATGCCCCGATAAAACTAAATGCTTTGTTTATCGAGAATATTAGAGTACCAATACCTATTTTAATAGAGTCAATAGAAACACATTATGGTCAAGCATTCTTTTATCAAATCCATAAAATCTTAGGATCAGCTGATTTCTTGGGTAATCCAGTTGGTTTATTTAATAATTTAAGTTCTGGTGTTTTAGATATCTTTTATGAACCATATCAAGGATTTATTATCAATGATCGTCCACAAGAATTAGGAATTGGTATAGCAAAAGGTGGTCTTAGTTTCCTAAAGAAATCTATATTTGGATTTTCAGATTCAGTTTCTAAAGTCACCGGATCAATTGCAAAAGGATTATCGGTTGTAACATTAGACAGAGATTTTCAAGAACGTCGTCGTCATAACCAAAGAAGAAATAAACCCAATCATGCTTTATATGGATTTACATCGGGTGCAAATTCGTTTTTTGAATCCATATCTTCTGGCGTAACCGGTATTGCTTTAAGTCCTCTTGAAGGTGCAAATACTGGGGGTGCTAGTGGGTTTTTGAAAGGATTAGGTAAAGGAGTTGTTGGTTTACCAACAAAGACAGCAATTGGATTTTTTGATTTGGCAAGTAATATTAGTGAAGGTATACGTAATACAACAACTGTATTTGATGCTGAAGGTTTAGATAAAGTCAGATTACCACGTCATATTCCTCATGATAATTCTATCCATTCATATTCTTCTCGTGAAGCTCAAGGTCAATATTGGTTAAATGTTATTGAAGGTGAAAATCATCTTAATGAACAATACTTAGCTCATCTTGTTTTGGCAGGTCAAGAAAAGGCAATCTTGGTAACATTTAAAAAGATTATGTTGATTGAAATTAGTAGTTTAAAAGTAAATTGGGTGGTTAGATATGAAAATATTGTTAGTATGAATATGGAATCAACTGGTCTTAGTATTGGTCTTAAAAATCAAAATGGTCCCTTCATTCCAATATCAGAAAAGAGAAATAGAAGATTTTTATATGATAAGATTAGTATTGCGGTTTCTGAATTTAATAAGAAATGTCAAGTTGAACTTTAGGCTAAATAAATATAAGAGGTGTATTTCCAGATCTTTTCTGAAGCTTATGATAAAACGTAGTAGCGTCTTCTTCAGTATAAGACTCAAATGTTAATTTGGTACAAGATATTAAATCTGTTGATGTCTTAATTAATATGGTATTATCATGAAATTTGAATTGACCTGGTGTTATCAAATCTTCATGATTAGATGGTTGAATAGAAAATTCATTAAGTAAAATCTTTTTGGTTCCTTTTATAATCTTACCTTTCTTTTCTATATAACAATTCTTTGTAGTATAAACTTTACCTAAAGCATCTTTACGTCTTTTAATATCTATAGCTGATAAATTCCATGTTATCTTTTGTAAAGTTGTTGATTTGATCTTTGGTGCTAAAGAATACGAATAGGTTGGTTTTAATGGTTTATACGAATCTAAAGATACCTCTGTAAGTAGTTTTAATAGTAAATTTCCACCAATTTCACCCAATTTCCTTTCTAAACTTATATAATCATCATTGTAATTAATATCTACTGGAGATGATTGTAGAATTATATCACCAGCATCAAATTTTGTAGGATGTAAAGATTGTATTGTAACTCCAGTTTCTTTATCATTATTCATCAAACTATATTGAATTGGTGATGCTCCAGAATACCGAGGTAATAATGAAGGATGAATATTTATACCACCATAGGTTGAATTTTTTATAACTTCACCTGGTATAAGATTACCATACGAAACAGCAATCAAAAGATCAACTGGGATCATCTTCTCTATAATATCTTTTGAATTATCTGTACGGTGAATATTTAAACCAATTGATTTGGCATAATTACCAATAGGAAGATCAACTAAAATCTTCTTCTTACCTTGAGGTTTTAAACATCTTGTAAAGACATCAATTGAAGATACTCTTGGATGTTTTATTAGTTTTTTCAAAGAATGAACAGAGAAGAGATCTGATCCGAAAAATGCTATACGTAAACCAGTCATACGGTTTAGATCTCAAGATCGCATCAATACTGCGTAGAGAGAAATTTTCAGTAACAAAGATTTTCAACTAGCCATAAAGGTCGATCTGTGTACGGAATCGGTAAGATTTCGTTTTTTCAGTTGTAATAAAGGATGATTCGTAAATTTATGTACATCAAAGATGATCAAAATACAGGTTACATTACAAGGCTGATTTGAGATCTTCAAAAAGAGAGTTGTGGATTGATATCTGACTTTATACTATCTCGTTAAAACGACTTTTTGTAGTACTCTTTCCAACTCACTCTTGACTCTCAAATTACCAACAACCTAGATCAAATTTGATCCCCGGAAAATAATTATATACAGTATCGAGGAACAGAATAGTAAATCGACAAAATGCACGACTAAACACTATCAAATACATATATAAACCAACATTACCCCAACCTTTAATTAATGATATCCCCAGCTTTGAAAAAGGTATCTGTACTTCTATCTTGTACCTTTTTGGGCTTAATATGTGGGACATTATACTTATATTCATCTTATAGTCCACAATTAGCAAAACGACTTAATTATACCGTTACTGACTCGTCATCAATTGCATTATTAGGAACTTTGGGAATCGCAATATCTGGACCAATAGCAGGTATTGTTGTAGATAAGAAAGGTTATACATTCTCTTTATTGATAGGTGGTTTGATGATAATTATAGGTTACCTGGGTTTAAAGAAACAATTTGATCTACAATATTCAAATTTACAAATATCAGCTCTGTTATTATTTTCAGTTGGTTGTGGTTCAACTTTTATAAATTCTGCATGTCTTAAATGTTGTGCTGTTAGTTTCCCTACTATAAGAGGATTAGCGACTTCATTACCATTAGCATTATATGGATTAAGTGCATTATTTTATTCTGTTTCAGCATCAATATTCTTTCCTGGAGACACATCTAAATTTTTAGGATTTCTTGTATATTCCTCAATTTTCATACTTGGAATTTGTTCTCCAGCTATTATAATATGTGATCAAGAACATAAACAAAGACATATCACACCAATTGTTGAAATCGAACTTTCTGCAATGAATAGTCCAAATCCAAGTAGACCTTCAAGACCAAGACCAATTGAAGATAATGAATTGGCAGGAATTCAGTTATTCAAATCGAGTAAATTCTGGGCTATATTTGCTTTAACAGGATTATTAGCATCTCTTGGTCAAATGTATATATACTCTGTTGGTTATATGGTTAAAGCACTTATTAGTATTAAATTTGAATCTCTTGTGGCTTCAAATCCTCCAGACTTACAAGATCTACATAAACAATTAGAAATCCTTATACAAAATAATCAACAAGTTCAAGTTGGACTTTTATCAATAACAAATTGTGTTGGTAGAATAGTATCTGGTATTGTTGGTGATATCATAGTACAATCATTTCATAAATCAAGATCATGGTTATTGTTCTTACCAAGTATTGGTTTATTAACATCACAAGTAATGGGATATAGTGTATCAGAAATTAACAATCTTTCAATAGTTTCCTTACTACTGGGATTTTTTTATGGATTTACATTTTGTATAATGCCAATAATTGTTGGTGATTTCTTTGGTATGACAAACTTTTCATCAAATTGGGGGATTGTATGTCTTGCACCAGTTTTACCAAGTTTTTATTTTACTGGACTTTTCGGTAGAATTTATGATTCAAATACCCAAGATTTACCATCGCTTGGAATAAAAAGTTGTACAATTGGCAGATTGTGCTATAATTCAATATTTAAAGCGACCACGTTGATTGCAATAATAACATTGTTGTTGGTGATTTATTTAAATTTGAATAACTTTGCATCGAATTCAAGAATTGGTCTTAGAAGACCAAGTATATAATTAATAGACTGTAACATAGAAAGGTGGGTAGTAAGTGAAGAGGTGAAGGTAGAGGAGTATAGGTAGGTTTAGAGATAGGTAAGTAGAATTAGTAAAGTTGAGAGGAGATAAAAAATAGTAGAGCATACGTACAAAGCACAAGCACAAGCACAAGCACAACGAAAAAGCGTTTAGAAGTAGAGTAAGCGCTTAGAAGTAGAGTAGACAAGCAACAGAGATTATAGCAGAAAGAAGAACTAAAGATGTAAAGAGCTAAATTTTAAAAAGTAAACCAGAGGTACAATAAGAGCAGAAACACAGTAGACAATAGGAACAAGTAGAGCAGAAACACAGTAGACAATAGGAACAAGTAGAGCAGAAATAGAGAATTAGCCACGAGTATTGAGAAGTGATGTCGTTTTGTATTCGCATAACGCGACACAATATCATGGATCCAGATGAACAAAAGAGATCAAATAGATTAGCAAGATTCAAAAAACCAATCAAATCAAAATATGGATTTGTAAGTAGAGGAGAAGAATCGATTTTACAATCAGATGAAAAAGCAAGAATTGAATTTTACGATACAATTTTATCAAATTTTGCTAAATATTGTCAAAATTGTACAAATGAAGGCTTGACAAAAGAACTAGAAAGGGTTTCTGTGATTTCTTCGGGTGATGAAAAACCCGAACTGATTGATACGATTTTATCCCAGTTGAGGAAACTTAGAGAAGCTTTAATACCAAATAAATGCAATGATTTTACTATAAAAGTGTTTCTATTTTCAACTAGAATATCAAGTACAATTGGACAATATCAAACTTATATACCTACGATATCATATCTTCTACAAAACCAATCTCTACTTGAACAAGATGAAATTGAAGAGATTGTTACATTACAAATACTACATCTTTCACATTTTAACAAAGATAATTTGAAATCTTTAAAGATGTATTTTGAATATTTTCCCAATTCAAAGCCAAAGTTGAAGAAGCTATTGACAAGTTGGATTAATGGTGACTATTATAATTGGATAAGATTATACAATTCAGAAATCGATCATTGTAAATCTACTATAATGAGATTTGGATTAGAAAGAATGATGAGGAAGATGATTAAAAGTATATCAGTTTCATATTTCGTTTTAGACTTGAAGGATTTTGAGAAAAATTTACCAAATGGAATGAATTTTGATTCGATTGTAAAGTCTTACGACGTTAGTTGGAGATGTGATGAGCTGAAGATAGTTGTTAGGGAGAGATCACGTGAAAAGAAATGAGGAAGTGAGGAACATAACTGAGAAGAATTGAGATTGAGATCGAGACATCTATAACATATTCAAAAAGCTATACAAATAGAAACCTAGGTTTCACTAACTTCTATAATTACAGCACCTTCATACATTACACATATTTACTTATCATATGGACACTTTTTCAGATCAATCATCCTTAATGGATACTCAATTAGATAAATTACCAATACATTTAGATAAACTTCCAGACATTATCAAAATAGATGATATCAAATCTGGTAAAATAGATCCAACTTTAATATATGATCAATTAGATCGATTAAAAATTGAAATTAATATTCTAAGAAATGATATGTCAACTTTCCTTAAAGCTTTATCAACTATAAAATCAAATCAAAATCAACAAGACTACTATAGAGATGTAATTGGTAAAATGAAAACAGTGCAACAAAGTATAAAAGAATATTGTACTCAATATAATAAACTATTACCCATTATAAATTTATCACAGATAAAATTAGGTCAAGAAGCTGAAATTTTACCGGATTTGGAGCGAGAATTAATAGATGGAGATGACATAAATGGTACGAATTTAGGTATCAACTCAGAAGAACCAATAATATTATAGAATAAATATATATAAGAGGTAATAAGCTCTAGTATATTTGACAGATTCTTCCTGTATTTATCTCTACCATATCTAAGAGTTACCCTGAACTGACTCACTAACATTATCTAATCAATTTGGGGTTACCCTGAACTGACTCACTACAAATACATAAAGGTGAGATTTTTCACTTTGAAGAGTTGCTCTAACAATGTCAGCATCATTAAGAGAAACATTTGATAGATGTAAAAAAGAAGGTCGTAAAGCTTTAATAAATTTTATTACTGCTGGGTATCCAACTATTGAAGATACCTTACCTATAATGAAAAATATGCAAGATGGTGGAGTTGATGTAATTGAATTAGGTGTTCCATTTTCTGATCCAATTGCTGATGGTCCTACAATTCAAGCAGCAAATAATGTTGCTTTAAATAATGGTATTACTGTAAACAAATGTCTTGATTTAGTTAAGCAAGCAAGAGATCAAGGTGTCACTGTTCCAATTATACTCATGGGATATTTCAATCCAATTATGAAATATGGAGAAGAAAAGTTCATAAAAGATTCAGCTGAATCAGGTGCAAATGGTTTTATTATAGTTGATTTGCCACCTGAAGATGCAGTTAAATTTAGACAATCATGTACAAAATATGGTGTTTCTTATGTTCCATTAGTTGCACCTGCAACAACTGATTCTCGTTTGAAGATTTTAGGATCTATTGCAGATTCTTTTATTTATGTAGTTTCAAAAATGGGTACAACTGGTGCTTCTACAAGTGTTTCAACTGGTATTGATGAATTATGTAATCGTGTTAGAAAATATGCTCCAAATTCTCCTATAGCTGTTGGATTTGGTGTTTCAACAAGAGAACATTTCTTACAAGTTGGTTCTTCTGCTGATGGGGTTGTTATTGGTTCAAAGATCATAACTTTAATTGGTGACTCCAAACCAGGTGAAAGAGGTAAGGTTACTTTTGAATATGTAAAATCAATTTTAGGTGAAGATTATAAATCAAATGCTCCAAAGACTTTTGAACATAGTATTGAATCTGATGTTATAAATGAAAAGACCATTTTTGAAGAGAATCATAAATTTAATCCAAGATTTGGTGATTTTGGTGGACAATATGTACCAGAAGCTTTACATTCATGTTTAGCTGAACTTGAAAGAGGTTATGAATCAGCAGTTGCTGATCCTAAATTTTGGGAAGAATTCAGGAGTTTATATAGTTATATTGGAAGACCATCTTCTTTGCATAAAGCAGATAGATTGACTGAACATGCTGGTGGTGCTCAAATTTGGTTGAAAAGAGAAGATTTAAATCATACTGGTTCACATAAAATTAATAATGGTTTAGCGCAAGTTTTACTTGCTAAAAGATTAGGTAAAAAGAAAATTATTGCTGAAACTGGTGCTGGTCAACATGGTGTTGCAACCGCTACTGCTTGTGCAAAATTTGGTTTGGAATGTACAGTTTTCATGGGTGCTGAAGATGTTAGACGTCAAGCTCTTAATGTCTTTAGAATGAGAATTTTGGGTGCTAAAGTTGTTGCAGTTACAAATGGTACTCAAACTTTACGTGATGCTACTTCTGAAGCATTTAGATTTTGGGTTTCAAATTTAGCAACAACCCATTATGTTGTTGGATCAGCCATTGGACCTCATCCTTATCCAACTTTGGTAAGAACATTCCAAAGTGTTATTGGTCAAGAAACAAAAGAAGAATTTAAACGATTAAATGATGGTAAATTACCAAATGCTGTTGTTGCTTGTGTTGGTGGTGGTTCCAATTCTACAGGTATGTTTTCTCCTTTTGAGAAAGATCTTGAAGTCAAACTTTTAGGTGTTGAAGCTGGTGGTGATGGTATTGATACTGAACGTCATTCAGCTACTTTAACTGTTGGTATACCTGGTGTTTTCCATGGGGTGAAAACATATGTTTTACAAGATTCTGATGGTCAAGTTCATGATACACATTCGGTTTCAGCTGGTTTGGATTATCCTGGTGTTGGTCCTGAATTAGCATTCTGGAAAGCTACTGGTAGAGCTCAGTTTGTTGCAGCTACTGATGCACAAGCATTACATGGATTTAAGTTACTTTCACAATTAGAAGGTATTATTCCTGCTTTAGAATCATCTCATGCCATATATGGTGCAGTTGAATTGGCAAAGACAATGTCGAAAGATGAACATTTGATTATAAATGTTTCAGGAAGAGGTGATAAGGATGTCCAAAGTGTTGCTGAAATTTTACCAAGACTTGGTGAACAAATTGGTTGGGACTTGAGATTTGAAGCTGATCCTTCAAAATAGATATGTAAATAGAGTAGAGTGATATTGTAAATACTTTGGTTTGTGTATATATGCTAATGCTTAAATGATGATTATGCAAATCCACCTTTTCTTTTTCTTTTGGATTTATTAGTTTCGTTTCTCTTTTGGCTGAGATGACGTCTTTGAGAATTAACTTGTGATCCTATTTGTGATCCTATTTGTGACTGACTATCAGAAATTTGTGAAAGATTTCGACTTGGTGATCGTGGTTGAAAAGTCTCTTGAGTTGTAGGAATTTTCGGTGAGCTTGGAATAATCTGTGAAGGTTGAGATGAAAATTCTCTACTCTTTTTTTTCTTCTTCTTATGTCTTTGGTTGGTTTGTGATTGAATATTGATAGTTGGCATAGACAGAAAGATATCTGGAATTGATTGTGATTCAAATTTGTCAACTTGAGTTTGTATTTCCTCTTGTTCGTCCCACTCACTTAAAATTGATCTTACCTCAGCGGATGACTCTTGAAGTAAATTATCTATAAGATTATTGTAAAGCATAATCAGGCTCTCTGACGACACTTTGATTAAGCTTGCACTTATAAAATCAGAAAGACTAATAAGATTTCTTTTATCATAGTCAATATCTTCAAAAAACTCAGTCATCATTTTCAAAAGTGATTGGAATGGTCTTTCTCTATCAACACCTCTTTGAAGGAATAAGAAATTTTTAGAGAAAGAATCCAAAAGAACATGGAGTTTCAAATTTTTATCTTCATAGAATTCACAAAGCTGATCAAGCATTGTATCTAATTCATCAACATCATCTATTAGTGGTAGTTCTTTTGAGATACTTAATAAAGAACGGAAATCCGGACCCTTGATTTCCTCACCTATGAATAGCTCTGGTGCTTTTCCTAAAGCAAAAGCGTACTTTTGAATTTCATCTTCCAGACCATCACTTTTTAACGATTCTACTAGAAGCAACTCTTTTGCAAAGTCTTTCAACTCATGTTTACTAAACTTTTTAAAGAACTTTGCACTTTTAAACTCGTCAATATTTGAAAAGTTCCTATCACTTTTATCTTTTGTTTTCAAGAGATCGAATTCCCCATCATCAGATAATACAGAGAACCTCAACTCCAAATCTTTATTCAATTCAAATAATCCCATTGAAGTAATAGACTCATGATCTTCAAACATCAAATCTTCATTAGATTCTTGTCTTATAGTTAGATAGAACTCAGAAGTGTTATTAAATAGTTTTATTTGTTGTAGCATTTCAGAATTACTCTTTCTTATATAGTAAGGATCTCTCAAACTACATGGTGCCCCATCTTTAATTCCAAAGGTATAAATAAAAAAGATAGGACTCGTTCGTGAATAAACGGTACAAACGAACATATCATTCGTTTCACCAACTTCTAATTTCCATGACAGATCACCTTCATCTAAAAAGTGTTTCCAAGATAGCATTCTAGTCATAGTTTTACCCAATTTACTCCAAATTAGCTCTCTTGAAGTGAGTAAAAATGAATTTTCTCTTGATTTTGAAACTTTGAAGTCAAGTAATTTGGACCAAGAATTCAATGTTACTATCCTATGAATATCTAATTTATCTCCTTCTATGTTCAATTGAGTCAAAGTTGATCGAGTGGTTAAGAAGAGAGTTTTGTAACTATTTGCCCAAACTATTTGTTTCCAATTGGAAAGTTCGATTATATCTAAAGAACAATCCGTTTTGAACTCTAGTCTTTGTAATCTTGTCGTAGCATTCTTTTTTATATTCCAGATTGAAAATTGACCCTTGATATCAATAACTGAAAATTGAGTATAATCCCATGGATTAAACGAAACATCAGCAAAACTTTCATTCTCTGAATTGACCTCTCCATAAATCTCAATATTAATAGCATTTTCCTTGTATCGAGGTGAAATAGAACAGTTTATAACGAATATTTTAGAATCTGTTCTAACTAAAAAGAATGTTGGTATGGTATCAAAATTGTCCTTTAATTCACAAATAGCAATTTGTTTGATAGGTTCGGGTAACAAAACTTGAGTAGGTTGAGATATTCTAGGTATAGAATATTTTGTTTTGTTTATTGTAGTGATATTACAACCTAATAGACAAAGACACAATATTGTGCCTGTTTCACCAGTAACAAAAGCAATGGCTTTATCATTTGAAGGGCCAGATTTAGAGCGGATATCGAATATCTGGAAAAGATCACCATAAGTAGGATCATAAGTTGATTTTGATGTCAATGACTCTGATTCATCAACAAATAATTTAAGAACTTCTTTTGGTACAAAGTTTTTAGTTGATGAGAACGAGTTTATTGTAGATTCCTGACTTGATAGAAGTGAATTTTTGGGATTTTCTACCAATATTTTAGTTGATTTCTTTATCATAGATAGCGATTTTGCTTGATTTCGTAGTCTTGGAAATTTGATTTTAGGTACAATTTCTTCATTTTCATTATTTGCCTTCAAAATTCCATTCCCATTAACACCATAACTTAATTGTACACCCAAGCCATCTTTGCAAGGCCACATTCATGAGATATTACAATGGTTTTGGTTTGAAGATGTCTAGTCATCTCGAGATTATGTAAATTATGCAGGTTTTAGTTCAGATCAAGACTTGAGATTTTGAACAAGTTGCAACAGATAGGTGATTTGAAGTAGTCATTGCTTAAGATTAACAGGTCTGTAAGGTATAATGCAATTGAGTTATCTTATATGGTTCTTTCTAGCAAATTTTGTTTGGTGTAATGAATTCTCTTTCGACTTGAATGAAGATATTAATGAAATAGATAATTCAATATCAGGTCAGTATAAACAATTATCAGATGATTCTTTATTATGGGGAGCATATAGATCAGGACTTTATTTTGGAGTAAGACCAAGGATTCCAAATTCTCTTTTATCTGGTCTTATGTGGTTTAGTTTAAATGATTATATATCTGTTGGTAAGATGAGACACTTTTATCAACAAGATGATAATATAAAGAAAGCTAATTGGATCTCATATGATCCTAGGTATGGAGGGAGACAAGTTATTAATGATAAAGACTGTCATTTTAATATCATTATAGATTTTGTTAAGAGTGATGATAAGAAATCATGGGGAGTTAAAATCAAAGCTAAACCACATAAAGGGTATGAGAAGAGTAAAATTGCATTTGTTTGGTATTCAGGTTTAGAAGATGGTGATAAAGAAAATAATGCTGGTTTCTTCAAATTAGATACAATTAAGGATTCTTATGGTTATGAAGGTATAGTTGAATTTTCAGGAATATCAGAAGAATTGGGATTATTTGAATTAAAAGTCAATGATGGTCCAAATACAAATAAACATCCAAGCTCGAAAAACTTGGTTGATCCGGAACTTGATCCTTCGAGAGCTCATCACTATAGTTTAAATGTTCCTAATGGTAATGTTTGGAGAGCAAGAGATATATTTATGACGATGTTACAAGAATCAGTTCAAGATCTAGCTAAAAAGTATCCTGATGTCTCACAAATTCCTCCAGAGCAAGTGTTTGTTATAAAAGATTTACAGAATTTTGTAGGGAATGTTCATTTTCTACAAAAAGTTTATGAAGGTGAATGTGAATTCGATGTTATATACTCCAATGCAATAACTCCAACCAATGAAGTTATTACTTTTGAGAACATTGAAGAGAAGGTGACCAAACTTTTGAAAGATAATGATGAAAGGTTCCAAAATCATTTCAAACTTGAGAAGCCTTTTGATACTAAAAAACATGAAAAGTTTGCAAAAGAAGCGTTTTCTGGTCTTTTAGGTGGACTTTCATATACTTATGGAGATCACTTGGTAGATAGATTTACTAAATTTGATGAAGATGCTACGGATGATTTCAAATTAGAAGGAGTTAGTGAAGGTCCATTTGAATTGTTTTCATTAGTTCCATCTCGTCCATTTTTCCCAAGAGGCTTTTATTGGGATGAAGGATTCCATCTCTTACCTCTTTTAAATTTTGATTCTGATTTGGTTCTTGAAGTTGTCAAGTCATGGTTCAACTTAATAGATGAAAATGGATGGATAGCTCGAGAATTAATTTTTGGATCAGAACTGAGATCAAGAGTCCCTGAACAATTTACAGTTCAAAGTCCTGAAATTGTGAATCCTCCTACTTTAATGTTAGTATTTCAAAATTTATTAGAGAATATTCAACCTAGTGGAATTTTTGGTGATATTGATCAACCTGAAATAATTTCAGATTATGAAACTCTTCATGGGAAGGAAGTTGGTAGAATGATTTTAGATAATCCGAAATTGCTATTAAATTATACAAAGACAATCTATCCAAAATTAAAAAGTCATTATGATATGTTTCGTCGTACACAACAAGGACATATTGAAGAATTTGATAGAAAAATTGATAACACTGAAGCATATAGATGGAGAGGACGTACTATAACACATTCATTAGCAAGTGGATTAGATGATTATCCAAGGGCTCTTCCAGTAGATATTGCAGAATTAAATGTTGACTTATTATCATGGATTGGAGTAATGTCAAAGTCAATGAAAATTATTGCAAAGTTATTAGATTTGGAAGAGGATTTTAAGGTGTATGAAGAGAATGAAGTCAATATAATCAAGAATTTAGAAGTTTTACATTGGTCAGAAGAAGAGAAAACTTATTGTGATTTAACAGTTGATGATGATGATGAAAATGTTCATGCATGTTTCAAAGGATACATATCATTATTTCCCTTTTTAACCAAATTAGTACCAGCTGAGTCAACTGATAAACTTGAATATTTGATTGATATGATATCTGATCCTGAACAATTATGGACTGATTTTGGTATTAGATCATTGTCAAAATCCGATGAATTTTATAAAACTGAAGAAAATTATTGGAGATCACCAATTTGGATTAATATCAATTATATGATTCTCGAGAGTTTACAATATTATAATAGAGTCTCTGGTAAGTTTATGAGTAAGGACTTGAGTACAAAAATCACAAAAACTTATAAAAATTTGAGAGTTAATGTTGTTCTGAATATATTTCAAGAATGGGAAAGTAGTGGAACTTTCTGGGAACAATATGATGATGAGACTGGTAAAGGTAAAGGAGCTAAAAATTTTCTTGGTTGGACTTCATTAGTAACTTTAATGATGAAGATGCCAGAAGAGATATGAAGGGGTGGTAAGTAAGAATATACGGATATTATAAGATGAATCACTAGGTGTTTGTAATTCTCTGTTTTTGTTCTAGGTCATTTTTGTAGTAGTTTAGATCTTCCATGCTTCGTAGAACTCAAGCTAAGCGTTTTTAAATGTTCGCAGTCCTCTGGGTCATATTAGGTTTTAAGCTCACCATGTATGACTAGGTTTGCAAAGGTTTCATAAGTCAAAAGATCCTGGGTCTTCTATTTGTTGCAATTCAGAACTTGACACTGGTTTTATTTGCGTCTTCTTGATTCTTTAAAGTAATACAAGTCCCAATATTTTCGCAGTCTTAGTGTTCCGGTCTTTGTAGATCTCGGGGCTCTTGAATTCTTCCTTTGGTCCTCTTTGAATTATTCTTTAAGATTGGATCTTCCCAGTAATCTAATCTTTATTACTTCCCCAGATTTTGAAAATCTTCCATACTCCTTACTTCTCTGGGTTTTTGCATCTAATCCTACATAAGCTCTCACTTCTTGCTTCCTTGCATTCCCCGGATCTTCGCATCTATTTCCTCACTATCTCACTGCGCGCTCCGCTAGCAATTCCCCAGGTTTTCGCATCCACTGCGTGCTCCGCTAGCAATAATCCTACACTATCTCACTACTCACTTCCTTCAATTTCTCTTATCATGTCAGTATCAACTCCAAAAACAAAAATCTCCAAGGAAAAAATCAACCAACTCATTCTAAACTACTTCATACAAGAAGGTTACCAATATGCTGCAATGAGTTTTGCAAAAGAAACAAATATTGGTCTTTATGATGAAAGTAAGCAAGTTAATTCAAAATTAATACAAGAATATTCAACTATAGATAAACGTAAAGAGATAAAAGAACTAATACTAAAAGGCAAAATTACTGAAGCAATTGAGAAAATCAGTGATTACTTCCCAACAATTCTAGATTCAAATAACCTACTTCATTTTAAATTACTTCGGTTAAATTTAATAGAGATGATAAGAAATGATAAACTAAACAAATCTAAAGATGATAAAGACTTCCTCAATGAAATATTAACATTTGTAAGAGAGAACCTTATAAATAAAGTCACCAATTCGACAAAATTACTAAAAGATTTGGAGATAACAATGAGTTTGTTATGTTTCAGTTTTGATAGTAAAGAAGATATGACATCACAAAAGAATTTACCAGAAGAATTACGTTCATTATTCAAACTATCTTTACGGAATCAATGTTATAGATTAGTAAATAGAGCTATATTAAATCTAAATATGGAAGATTTAGAAAAGACAGTTGAATATAAAGGACCAAGTTTTTTTGAATTTGATCTAAGTAATGTGTCTGATCTAAGTGATGAGGATGACGATAATGATAATGAAGCTTTTAATGACTGTAATGATAAAGATTTTGATGAGATGACTTTTGATGTTGATATTGGTTTAACAAAACCTGACAGAGTTGATATACAAGAAGAAACTAAGAGTTTAAATGGTTTCACTCTAGAATCAAAACTTGAAAGGATAATAAAATTATGGGCTATAACAGAACAAAGATTACTTGATTTGAATGCTATAAGTGTTAAACGGTATAATTTGGATTAGTTCACTACTAAGACATCAATACAATTACCAGTTTCAATCCCACAATCAACTAAATAATTTTCATCAGTTTCAATCAATTTGTATCTATGAAAGATTAATATGGAATCTGTTGTTAAGTTTGACTTATTAAATGTTGTATAAACTGATGATTTATTGAATAAATCTAAAATTTTCTCTTTTAAATGAAGTAAAGTAGAACCAAATTCTGGATCCTTATTCATTTTAAAATCGTCAGGACCAAATTCAAAATGATACCTTGGTGAATAGGATAATTTATACCATGATTTCTTTAGTTTACTTCTTGTTAATATATGTCTTTTAGATAGTAAGTGATAATTTGATATTACTTCTTTTTTGATTTTGGAATCTATGATGTTAAGATTTAAATACATATGAGCACAATGAATTGGTACTTCCGTAAATATATCTTTTGCATGATATTCCCATAAGTTTAAGTATATACCACTCCAATATAATGTTTCATAACTTAATAGGATTAGGAAAGATGTAGCTAATAAATAGGTGATAAGTTTGCTTATTGGATTTGATACTAATGATTTTGTTAATGTATATGAATCTAAATAAGAGCAGATATTCAGATCATATTGTTGTAGTGATTGTATTGTGAGGTTCATAGTACCGAATCGGTGATGAGACGCGATAGGTTATACTCACGAGCGAAGCGAGTGAGTGCGAAGTAATGGAGAGATAACTGTTGAGAGTAGCGAAGTTGTACTCACGAGCGAAGCGAGTGAGTGCGAAGTAATAGGGAGATAACTGTTGAGAGTAGCGAAGCTGTTGAGCAAAGCAAAACATACCTTACAGACTCATTCGCGAGTTTATGACCGGGTTTGGGGAATGATTAGAAGAGTGAGTGACGAGTGTGTAGCGAAGATTAGATTTAATGAATAGATCAATGGTATTGCATTCACAAGTAAGCTCAAATCATTTCAAACGTATCTACTGAACATTGACAATTTTGATTTGATCTTTTGATCAACAGTAGCAGTTCCTAATAAATCAGTAATTCTACAATTTTTCAGATAAATTAGATTGATGTATTGAAGATTTTGGAGATGATCTATCTTAACTATCACTTTCTTTGATTTCGGTCTTACCGACCTTCCTCTCTCTCTCTCTCTCTCTCTCTCTCTCTCTCTCTCCCTCCAGTTTCACATCCCGTCTCCCCTGCCTCCCTTGCCTCACACCTTCTCACCTTCTGATTTGCAGCCATTCCATATTTCCACTTTATCAACTATAAATACGCGTCAATCCCCGTTAACCATCTCCCTCCTCCTCCTCTCATGAATCGTTTCAAAATTAGAAAATGCTCAGTTCTTCAAGGTTCAAAATGGCATCATTATCCACAAAGAGATGATATGTACCTCGAAATAACAAATACAACAAAAAATGAAGAATTTATCAAATTTTCAATCATTTGGAGAGCTACTACCCTAGATTCATTCTGTTTCTTTCTAAACAATCTTGAAATTCCTCACATTATAGCTCAATATCCAAATATTGGCTTCAAGAAAGTCAATCTGGAAAACCAATTATTACTTCGATTTCAATTGGGTTATTCAATTAAAACTGAATTCTTTTCTACTGTTGATTACTTACAAAAGTTCTTTTCTGTAAAGTTGAAAGATCAAAATAATGAACCTCCTTCATCTCAAATCCTTACTCAAAATCCAATCATGTCTCAAACTATTGTACCAAATTTGCTTTTTCATCAATCAAATCATCCAGTACTCCAACCATTGAAGCCAACACAATCAACTCAAGAATTGATACCTGACTCTGATTTATTCAAAACGGTTCCTCAACCTGATTTTGATAATGCAATTGCTTCTTTGATGGCAGAATCAGATTTTCAATTGTTTAATGATACTTCAGTTTCAAGTTTTGACTTTGATCAATTTAAAAAACCTTTAAATAATCTACCCATTTCAATAGATCAACCTACAGATTTAGCTAATTTGAGTGATACCGAATTATATAAATTAATTTCCAAAAAACTCAAAGATGACAAATTTATGACTTTTGTTAAAAGGCTAGATAAATTAGTAACTCAATAGAGTTTTGTCCATTTCTTTATGACTAAACCATCTTCCAATTGTTCATCTTCACTAATAAGTTTATAACCACCAAACCATGGTTTAAATAAAAATTTCACAACCCAATACATTCCACAGATAAAGAAACAGATTAGAGCAACAATAGCATAAGATGGCCATTCTTCTAAACCTTTTGGATTTGGACTTGTCAGTGATGTTAAAGGTGCAACTATAAGATAAAATGTAATACCAAGTAAAAGCCAAATTCCAAAACTTGAAGCTCTTATTGGTACTTTCATATTTGGGTGCCGTTTTCTAACTATAAAGACCCCAATGGCTACTAAACCAGTAAAGATTTGTTTAGGATAACCTTCTAGAGCAATAATATAATTATATATATCACCATTAGGGAATGCCACCATTGCTAATGTTGTGAGACTACAACTTAATGCTAGTGTCGGTAAAGGAGCACCAAATGGCCAATTGGATGACATGAATCTTGAATATGGTAAATAACCTTCACGGAAAACTTCTTGACTGACTCTAGAGATTGTATAAATAACAACAAATACGTTCCCACCAGCACAGAGTGCTATTGAAAATGTTAAGAATTGCTTTCCAATTCTATAACCAAAGATCTTTTCAAAAAAAAGTGATCCAATTAGTTTCCCACTATCTGAAATTTCTTGTTCTGGAATTACAATTAAGTAAGCAAGGTTGATAATAAAGTAAGTGGCAGTGATTATACCCAAAGAAACTGGACCAGCAAGTTTAAGTGTATTTACGGGATCTTTAATTTCACTTGAAACTGTATGAGCATTATCCCAACCAGCAAATGCAAAAGATGCTTTGATTACAGCAGAAGCAAATGAAGAAGCAGTGACTTTACCTTTTAGTTTTAAAAGATCTTCCCATTTTAAATTTGATTTGATGTTATTGATTGAAGCTGGAAGAAAACACAGGTAAGCCCCAGTTAAAAACATAATCAATAGTAACAATAGCTTTAAAAATCCCAAAAAGTTTTGAATTCTTACACCATGAGAAACACTTGTACCATGAATTCCAGCAGCAAATAAAAGAAATAATAGTCCAATAGTACGAACTCTTGTTTCTGTAATATCAAATCCAAGAGAATGAAGGATATATTCCCCAAATACTAAACAATTCAGTATAGAAATGCCAAAAATAATTGAATAAAGCAGAAATATCACCGAAGCTAATAACTTTGGTTTAATATAAATGAATTCCAAGAACACTTTTGTTCCTCCACTTCTTGGTATTATTGAACCAAGTTCTAAATAGACGTATAAGCCACTAAACCCCAAGATAGCAGCTATAAACCAGGCAAGAAAGAACAAACCAGGTGATCCTCCAACATCTTCATAAATTCCAGATGAAATACTAAAGATACCAGATCCAAGTATTTTGGAAACAAAGAGTACTATTGTCGAAAACACTCCAAGATGTCGTCCTTGCGGTAAATCTTCTAATTGTTGTAGATGTAAGATTTCATCATATATTGATTTGACAGGCTCTAGAAACTCTTCAGAAATTAATTGTGATGTTGAGCTTTCTTCTATTGTATCATCTGTATAGATTTCAAAATCTGGTTTCACCACATTTTCACCATTATCCATCAACATAAGATGAGTTGAAGTATGTTGAAGACTGAAGTTCTTGTGGCTCTTATCAGTTTACACAACTTATATGCAAAAGGTCTAAACTAGCGAGGATTGTACTTGGGTCGCGGGTTCTACATTGATGCCATCGCGCCGTACGAGTGCTACTCACCGTTATTGTGCGGTCTTACAAGGGCCAGCTAAGTGAACGAAACAAATATTCTACAGCAAATTATCAAACACATAAATTCAATCATATTAACCTAAGACTTTTTATTCTTTTTTTGAACATAAGCTTCCTTTGCCAACTTTATCAAAGTATCTAATTCACCACTATTATCACACATGCTATAAAACAATGAATTTTTATTTGCAATCAAAACATATGGATCGTCATATTCAATAACTTTACCTTGATCCATAACTAGAATCTTATCATAATCAATAATTGATCTTAATCTATGAGCAATTGTTAAAATAGTTGAATTTGAAAATTCTTCCGATATAGTTTTTTGAATTTTAGCATCTGAATTGTAATCTATTGAAGCGGTTGCTTCATCTAAAAGGATGATTTTTGGACTTTTAAGTAAAGATCTCGCTAAACACATCAATTGTCTTTGACCTTGAGATAAATTAGCACCACCTTCAGTAATTGGTGATTTTAAATTTAAAAATTTATTTTGATTTTCACCAGTAGAATCTACATCATCCTGAATTTCAGATTCATCTTCACGAATTAAGTAAACTCTTTTCAAAGCTTCAAATATGGCATCATCAGAATATTGATCAAATGGATCAAGATTACTTCTTATAGTACCAGTAAATAAAGTTGGATCTTGGGGTATAATTGTTATAGCTTGACGTAAATTTTTCAAACCAATTTTAGTAATATCAATTCCATCAATAGTAATACTACCAGTTTCAGGATCCAAAAATCTAAATAAAGCAGTTATAATAGTTGATTTACCAGCACCAGTTCTACCAACAATACCAACTTTATGATTTGATTCGACTTCAAATGAAACATTTTTAATAACTCTTGGTAATTCTGGTGCATATCTCAAGGAAACATCTTTCAAACTGATTTGACCTTTATCAGGCCATGAATCTTTTGGAGCAGTTTCAGGAATTTCAAAATCAGGTTCTTGTTCAATTTCAAGATATTCTTGTAATCTTTCAACTGAATTCATATTCATTTCAACATTTGCATAAAGACGAACAATCCATAAAGCACTTTCAGAAAATGCAATAGCATAACTCAAAGACAACCCAGCTAAACCAGCATCAATTTCACCCAAAGATCTCAAGATTAAAACACCAGAAAATAACATAACTAATGAACCAACTGCATCTATTCTAAATGATAACCATCTATTTGCAACCCACATATAAAAGAAAGGTCTATTATTTTTATCAATAGCATTAAAACTGTTTTTCATAAATCTTGCTTCAACCCCATAAGCTCTAATAGTTGCGATACCAGATAAAGATTCTGATAATCTTTGATTAATTGGTGATTTTGTAACTGAATCAAATCTTTTCAATTCTCTTGAAAGTGTAAGGTAAAAAGTACCAACCAAGTAATATAAGAATGAGATTATCACTGCAAAGATTAAGAAAGTTGGAGTAATGAATGTGATAAGTACCAAAATGGAAAAACATTGAACAACACATTGGAATACACCTTCAGCAAATGGAGTTAATTCTTGATCAACGGATTCAATATCTTTTGAAAATCTGTTCATGATACGACCAAGAGGAGTTTTATCGAAAAATCTTAACTTTGCCCTTAAAACCGTTGTTAAAACCAGTTTAAACATACGATTTGAGGCTCTAATTCCAGCAAAGTATGTTATAAGAACTCTTGTTGTTGCGGTCATTGTATAGACAACACCAATGATACCATAAATCACTATGTAATACATTGTACTATTTTGCTCCTTTTGATATTCTAATGTGGTAACAAGTGATGATATTGAAGTATAAGCACTTGAAAAGTAATGAAGAGGAGTAGTAGCCTTATTGAAAATTTCAGGATGAATATTTTCACTTTGTATAGACCAAAATCTCAACCACCATGATTGTCCCATATAGATTGCTTGTGATATAAAGAAAGTGAAAATAATAATTGTCCAAGAAGGCCAACCACCAAATACTTTTGCATAACCTTTATAAACTTTAAAACCAACTACACCATCAGCTTTTGATTCATCTTCAACAAGTTTACCATCATGTTTTATTTCAATTTCTTCAATATCATTTTGATCTTTGAAATCCAGTAATTTTTGTTCAATAACAGCTGATTCGGCATCTAAATCAGCATTTTTATCACCTAAAGCAGTTAAATCAGTTGTTGATTGTGATCTAGAATTAACAACTGATGCTTTAACTAAATCATCATCACCTAATTCACCAGATTTTAATAATTCTTCTGGAGTACCAATTGATTTTATTCTACCATTTGACATTGAGATAATCCAATCAGCTTTTTGAACAGTTAAAGCAACGTTATGACTAACTAAAATACAAGTTCTATTTGACATTAAAGGACCACAGATACAATTTTCATAAATCCATAATCCAGTATGAGAATCAACTGCTGATAAACAATCATCTAACAAAAGATATTTTGAATTTGAATATAAAGCTCTTGCTAAAGAAACTCTTTGTTTTTGACCTCCAGATAATGTTATACCTTTTTCACCAACTTCAGTTAAATCACCAGCTGAAAGAATTTCAAGATCTCTTTTCAAACCACAAGCATATATAACTTTATCATATCTATCTTGATTAAAAGGAGCAGCAAATACAATGTTATTCTTTATAGTATCATTTAACAACCAAGCAGATTGTGAACAATAACCAACTGATTCAGTTAAACCAGTTCTTGGGTTTATAATAAGTTCATCTCTTGGTATAATCCCAGGTAAAAATACTTTACCATTAACCAAATCCATTTCACCTAATAAAGCCATTAATAATGAAGTTTTACCCGAACCAGTTGGACCAATGATAACATTAAGACTTCCAATTTTAAATTCAAAATTCAAATCTCTTAATTTGAAATCGGTTTCAGATTTTGTATCCCACGAGAATGAAGCATTTTTAAATCCAATAATAGGATCATCAGGAGTTCTCTCATTATCAAGTTGTTCATATTTTGTTGTTTCTTCTTCAGTTAAGAAATCACCAATTCTATCAAGTGATACTTTTGATTGCACAACCATAGATGTCATATCAGATAATTGATCCAATGGAGATCTTAATAAAGTAAATAATGATAATGAAGTAAATGCTATTGGAGCAGTTAAAGTCTTTCCTTCAATAATAGTAAAACAATAAAATGATATTAATGTAATTAAAGTTGGGGTTAAAAACCAAACCATACCACCAATAGCCCAAAATAATGATCTTAGTTTTAACTGATGTAATTCATCATGTCTTACTTTCATGATACTATCAAAGAATTTATCTTCCCAAGCAAAGAACTTGATGATTCTTATACTTTGGAAAGTTTCATTGATTTTTTGAATTCTTTTATCTGTTATTGTTAACATTGCTTTTTGCAATTCACCAAAAGTAGTAGCAATTTTGTAATTGACTGGTAATAAGAACACTATTGATAATGAACCAGCTAAAGCTGACCAACCTAATAATTCATATAATAAGTAAATGCAGATGAAGATCATTAAAATTGAGTTTACAAAAAAATGTAAGTAACCACAAATTTCTGATACTTTGAAAGCATCTACTGACATGAGATTGATTATAGCACCAGTATCAGTTGATTTGTTGTCGTCCTTTTGGTCTTTTTGGTCTTTTGCATTTTGGTCTTTCTGGTCCTTTTGGTCTTTTTGGTCCTTCAGGTCCTCGGGTTCTTCATGCTTTGTTTCATTTATTGAAATCTTCTTTCTTAATGCCTTTGCATAAATTTCACCAATTATAATAGCTTTCATTCTAACACAAACCCTTCTACCTAAAAACAAACTACAACCAGAACAAATTGAATCAACTAATTTCATTCCTGGCATTAAAAATACCATACACCAAGCAAGACTTATAGGAGCAGATGTTGGATCTTCAATAAATTCTAAAATTCTTTTTAATAATAATGAAGGTACAAATATAACTATAGATTCCACAACAGCAAAGAAAGCTTGTATAGCAAACAACCATTTGAAATGACTAAATATCTTTATTGAGAATGAAAATACTGATTTTGATGCTTCAAAAGATTTTAAAGCATATAATGAATAATCAGATTCTATTAAACCCCAAATATCATCATAAACTAGGGTTTCTTTATATGCTTTCCAGACCATTTTATCTATCCAAGAGTATGTGATTAATGATAATATACTTGAAATGTTTTCTGGTGATGGTTTAGCTAAATCATTAGTAACATAAATTCTAGCAGGTTTATCACCTGATTTTGCAGTAAAGTTCAATATCAACAAGATACTTGATATTATAAATTGTATTACGTAAAATTGTTTTACTAACTTCTGTTCAATATGACCAATTAAAACTGATCTAAAACTGATGATACTTGGAAATATATTAAAAA
The DNA here is from genome assembly GCA_030572295.1 of Glucitozyma multigemmis. Lineage (NCBI taxonomy): Eukaryota > Fungi > Ascomycota > Pichiomycetes > Serinales > Debaryomycetaceae > Glucitozyma > Glucitozyma multigemmis. The sequence continues at coordinate 1,122,938 of JAJLZT010000001.1, forward strand.
AGTATAAAGTAGTTGAATGAACCCATAAACTTGGTAAGTTAACATTGACCTTATTCAAATTCAATATACGAATTGATATCAAAATGAAAATATAGAACCAGAGAATCATCTTGATAAATGGTATATAAGGTTGATTTTGGTATTCTTTAGAAAATTGATTATTAAATATAGAAAACACACACAAAATCAATTGTACTATCACAAGTAAATATTCTGTTGATACTCTAATTCTTTCTTTCAAGTCTTTATGTATGAATTCAATTTGTCCATGTGGAGTACCATCATCATTTGTATCTGCTAATTTTGTTAAATCAAAATGACGATCTTTAATTGTACCAATATCAATTTGATTTTGTTGGTGTTGTGGAATTGATCCATAAACATCACTCTGTACTAACAAAGGTTGTTGATCTTCATCCTTCAATCTAATTGATTTATTCTTTGATTTGAAAAATTTAAATAAAAGAATTGAAAAAGAAATTGAACCAATTATAATTGGATAATACAATTCAATTTTCTCTCTTGAACATTTTGTTATATCATCATAAATCCAAAAAGGACATGAAGATGAGTTCGATGAGATCATATTGAAGAGATGGTTAAAGAGAAGAAAAAACGTTTTAGTGCGATTATGGGATTTTAGGACCGGGATCGCGAAAAAAATATATGGAGCCGTCTGATTGTATGTATTGATAAGAGGGTGGGGGTAGAGTTGAAAGAAGAAAAGAGTTTAGTTTATGTGATGACTCATATAAATTTCTTTATTTTGCATTTTCATATTCGTTTTATAACTTTCTTCCTGTTTTCCCTAATCTCCTCTTTACCTTTTGCACAATGTTCGATGGCTTATCGGTATTTGAAATTAGGAAATTCGGATATATGCCAAATAATGCCATATGAGTCAAGATGAGGCTATATATTAAAGCCATAGTAGATATTGCCACATATAACCAAAGTGGATAGTAATTATGTTTTGATAATGAATTGTTTCTCGTAATTGCTATCATATTTGATCAAACTTAAAAGTTTATCAAGACTTGCCAGCCAAGGCTTGCGAGGTTTGAAAAGTAAGGCTAATAGAGGTGAGGTTGTTTAAAAAAATGTTTAGGTAATTAAAGAAAATCAGATCATTAAGGATAACAATAGTAGAATATAGGCTAAGGCTCCATTGCTCACAACAGGCTCAGGCAAATGATCAGGTTGTAGCTAGGCTGAGAAGAATAAAGAACAAGGCTCAGGATTAAATTAAACTCGGGCTGGTGTACAGGCTAAAGCTGAATGCTAGGCTTGATGAGAAGACTCAAGCTAAACTCGAGCTATTGCCAAATTTATGCTAGTACAAGTCGAATGATAACTACATTTTCAACTCTAGCTAATATAACTACATCTTACATTCTTCCGCACTACATCATCTCTCTTTCTCGTTATTTATTAATGCATATTAATCTTGAGTCTTTTGAGAACCTCTCAATAAACCAGTTCTTCTAGCAGCAATCAAACCTGCTTTTTGACCTGGAACAGCACCTCTAGAAATAGTTGAAGCTTTACCAATATGTTGATGGTTACCACCACCATGAGGGTGATCAACTGGATTCATAGCAACACCTCTAGTCTTTGGCCATGAATTTCTCTTGACCTTATATTTATGGAATGCTCTACCAGCTTTTAACAATGGTTTATCAATTCTACCACCACCAGCAACAACACCAATAACACCTCTAGCATCGGAATTTAAAATCTTTTTAGCACCAGATGGTAATTTAACTCTAGTTTTGTTTTCATCTGGGTTGTGTCCGATAATAATAACGTAGTTACCTGAAGTTCTACCTAAAGCACCTCTGTCACCAACTTTTTCTTCAACATTAGAGACAATAGTACCTTCTGGCATGGAACCTAAAGGTAAAATGTTACCAACATTTAAAGATGCTTTTTTACCAGCATAGATAAATTGACCGGTGTAAACACCTTCATTAGCAATAAAAGTTTCCTCTCTTAATTTGTACTTGTATGGATCACGGAAAACAACTTTTGCTAATGGAGCACCTCTACCTGGATCATGTAAAATTTGCTTGACAATACCTCTGATATATCCATGTCTTTCAGCAAAATCCAAAGTTCTAAGCTTGGCAGCTCCCTTTCTCAATCTAGTATGAGAAGTGAAAATGGACCCAGCACCTTTTCTTTGATTACGAATTACTCTACCCATCTCTGCTTAGTATCAAAAAATCCGAAATTTGAGGTTTTTGAAAAATTAAACTAGTGAGAATTTGAAAAATTTTCAGTATTGGTGTAAGGTTGTGAGAAATGTCATATATTATGTAATAATTTGATATATATAGAGCATGTGAGATAGATCACATGTTCATAGGGCATATGCCCTTATATAATTATATATACATTTTTCAATCCATGTCTCACCATAGCACTTCAATCATGAATCATCATAATAAAGCTTGTTCTCTTTTTTTTTGTTTTTTGACTACAACCTCAGCAAAACTCTCAAAATTCAAACTTTAGTCACTCAAATTTTTTCTTAATCAATTTTTCATTCATAAGTCATTTTCATTAGACGTTTCGGTATTTTTTTCATCAGACTCAGAATGATCTCTTGAATCAACTGCTATATCAATAATGATATTTCTACCTTGTAATTCTTTACCATTGAATTCTTCGATTGCTTGTTTTTGAACTTCTTGTGATGAAAATTTAACAAATGCAATACCTTTATTCAAAATTGGTTTATCTTTCTTCTTTTGTTCTTTCAATACAAAGTAAGGAACTTTTCTAATTGGTACATGAATCCATTTTGGTTTTAAATCTTTAAAGAGATCATTTAAAATTTTATAATTTACATTATAACTTAAATTCGTAATGAAAATTGTATCTTTTGATAATTCACCACCTGGAGTTTTATTTGGTGAAGCTTCTCTATTTGCTGATTTATCCGAATCAATTGACTTTTCGGTTGATTTCGCAGTTGATTTTTCGGTAGACGCATCAGATTTTTCAACTGATTTTTCATTTTTCTTCTTATCTTCCTTCTTTTTTAATGCTTTCTTTTCAGCAATTGATGCCTTTTTAGCAATCAATTTCTCTTTATAAGCTTCAGTTTTCTTCTTCTTTTCTTCTTCTGTTGGTGGTGGAACTGCCTTTTTAATGAAAATCTTTCTACCATTGATCTCTTTACCATGATAATCTTCCATTGCTTTATCAGATGTTTCTTTTGAATCAAATTGAACAAATGCAAATCCCAATTTCTTAGTTATTGTCTTTGTACCATGAGTAAAAGTTTTACTTGGAATATCAACTTCTGTAATATTTAAACCTTGAAAGAATGTTTTCAATTCATCTTCGGTGGCATTAAAATCCAAATTTCCAATATAGATCCTTTCTTCAATTATTGATTGGGACATAAGTTGATGACTAATTGATATATACAGTGGAAGGGGTTTACAATAAAATCAAACGATAACAAGGATATACAATTAATCTATTAATTATATAATGTGTCAAGTTTTTTATGGCAGTTTGCCTAAATATATATACACGGGCGTAATGATTTGCGGGGGTCGTGTAAAAAACGATTGCGAAAATATAAAAGGTGATAAAATCTACGATTGGTCAGGTAATTAAGTTTGAGTGATGATGAGTTAAATTGATTATAGTGTAAGATCAAATTTTACAAAATGTCATGGAGGAGGATGAATTCAAATGTTGGATTTGGTGACATTTCTTATGAATTTTGGAGGGTTTCAAATCCAGAAAGTGGTTGGAAATGAGCTAAATTTTGATAGTTTGATTGCCTATTGTGTATAATTAGTTTAAGTTCGAAAGAGTTATAGTCAGGGTTTAATTCAGAGTAAAGGTCAAGTCTGAGTACCGCAATCAAGTCAAAGACATGTTATTATCAAATCAGAAACAATTACCACTCCAAATCACACTCAAGAGTAATCCTACATTTCCCATTCAATTTCTCTTAATGCACTTTATATGTAAAGCTATTTATAATTGTAATTACAGCAACGATCAGATATTTAAATGTATCTTCATTTTACTACCCTCCCTTTTCTATTTTATCGTATTTACTTTAATTTGTAAAATAATTTTGGTGATAAACAATCATTAACACAATGTTGTAAATGAAAGAATTCTTCTACACAATCTTCTTTATATTCTTTTTGATCGTATCCTTCTTCTTCTTGTTCTGCAGTAACTCTTTCAACACATTCATGGAAATGATGAGCGTATGGTTTACAAGCAACTGTATTTGCACATTCTTCACTCAATGTTACCATTGGATCAACAAGTTCTTCTTCATCTTCATCTTCATCGTCTTCTTCGTCTTCCTCATCTTCATCTTCTCCTTCTTCATCATCTCCTTCAGATTCTTCAGATTCTTCTTCACCATCTTCAGACTTTTCTTCAGTATCTTCTTCCTCCTGGGATTCTTGTTCTTGATCTTCAGATTCCTCTTGTTCCTCGGCGTAAGCAACAGGTAATGCAAAGTCTAACAAATCTTTTAAGAAAGCCATAATGTCTGTAATTTGCGTCTCTTCAATGTTTTACAATGCTTTTCGCTCTACCTCTTTTGAGAAGTAGTGGATTACCAAATGTGAAAAATCATTCTTACTATTGGCTAAAAGCGAGAATTGATGATTTGAGTTACCCGGATATCAAATGTTGCAAAATCGTAATCTTTATCAGAGAGACATCTACAACAATACAATGATATTAATTCAAATTGTTAACTATACAAATCTAGTTGGTAACTGGAGCAACATCTAAGGTCTTGGCTCTTTTGACTCTCTTGTCAGTAGCTTTTGAACCAACAATACCACCACCCCAGTGTCTTCTTGAATCATCGTATTTTTCAATGAAGTTAGCATTAACAGTTGAAACTAATTTAGCTAATTCGGATTCATCAGCAGAAGTAACTTCAGTTAAAGCAGCAACTGAAGAAGTTTTCTTGTGAACTAAGGTACCTAATCTAGCTTTACCTTTTACAATAGCGTATGGAACACCCATCTTTCTACATAAAGCAGGTAAAAAGATAACCAATTCGATTGGGTCGACGTCATTAGCAATTAAAACTAATTTAGCCTTTTTGTTTTCAATTAATGAAACAACATGATTTAAACCGTATTTAACAACAACTGGTTTTGGTGAAGCATCCTTTGCGGATTTACCTTCAGCAATAGCAGCAGCTTCTTTGGTTAATCTTTCTTTCTTTTCAGCAGAAGTTTCTGGTCTGTATTTATTGAATAATTTGAAAGCTTGAGCAGCAGTGTTCTTATCCAAGGTGTTTTGGAATTGAGCAATTGCAGGTGGGACCTTTAATCTTAAAGATAAGATTTTCTTTTGTCTTTGCAATCTAATGTATTCTGGCCATTTAACAAATCTTGATAAGTTTCTTTTTGGTTGAATAGATTGACCAATACCAAAGTTTTTTGGAGTAGAATCAATTAAAGGATTCTTTGAAGAAGCAGTCTTTGCAGACTTTGAAGCTAATGGAGCTGGAGCTACCTTTTTACCTTTTGGAGCCATCTTTAAGTATGTAGGTGAAGAAAGCCTTTTGATTTAATTTAGTGAAAAACCAGACCCGATGAAAAATTTTGATTACTATGGGTGATTGGATGTTTGAAAAATTGTCTAGAGAAAAAAAGATTCAAAATGAAAAAGCAGTCACAAATAAAGCCGTTTAATCAAATGCAGACCAAAAAAAAAAATAATAGCCCAGATGCAGTTTAACGAGATATGTACAATTGACTAAACTATAAAATCACGAAGACAACCGATTTCTAGAATTATCATACGTCGCTCAGGTAACATGGTCATGTATATCACTTACGTTGTAATTGTGCCTTGCTGAACAAAGAACAAATCAGTAATCTCTATTATACATTATTCATTAATTCCTATACATTAAATACTTTTCCACCTTTTACTACATTCACCTTTCTTTGTATATTGAATACCACCTTCTAATCTCTGAACTTTTGGTAAATTATCATTCCTTGGGGGTAATACAATACTATTCCATAATTTTTCACGATTTAAACTTGAAACTTGATACATATTGTATTTAGCATGAAACTTATTTAATTGGGGTTTTGTAGATAAAACCAAATTCAATTCTTCATAATCATCATTCCCTTGTAGTAGTAAACCTTTAGATTTACTACTATAATCTATAGCATATAATAATAAAAAGTTTGAATTTATTCTTTGTTCTCTTTGACGAGAGATGGGTTTTGAAACTTCTTGCTTGATTTCAGATTCTTTTCCATTGTCATCAGACTTCCAAAATCGTAGCCAATGCCAATTTTTATTTTGTGGTTTTGATTTTGATTCTAAACATTTTAATGTATCTATTGATTTGAAATTATTTGTACTATATTTAACACAAACGTTTGATAATGAGATATTACAACTTGACTTTTTTGGAACAAAATCATAATTTGTATCTAGTAGAGTGTCATCGTCATCATCATCAAAATCATCTTCGACATGTTCAACAAAAGTTTCAAAATTATATTTATAATTTGATGATTGACAAATTGTATATACATCCATATTTTCAACACCTAAATCAATATTTCTTAGATAATCCATTTCCCATGGTATCCCTTGGTCAACAACTGTCATTTCATTGGGAGTTCAAACTTGAAGAAGATTATAGGATGATGTTCTATATATATCCGTTTTATCTTCTTTACCTGCAAACTAATTTGTCATGATATTTTTATGTATAAATGCAACCTGATATTCGATCGTGAAGGATAAACTAGTGATATACAGGTCGCGGGGACTTAAATCGACAAAAAATCCTATAATTTCTGTATAAACATTAAAAATTACGCGAGTTGTCTTCTTTATTATCTCGTCATCATGTACAAATGAATATCTATGATATAATTGCTAGGGTGTCTCACATTTGATCTCCTGTAGTGTATAAAAAATAAAAATTAAATAACAAATAAACGAGAAAAGCGCAATCAATGCCATTTAATCACGGACATTGCTTATCAAAGTTTTGAAATTTTAATATACATGAAATTTATATCTAACTATGGATATTTAATCCAAAATACCTAGATTTCAGTGACTGATTCATTTCAATAAATAGACGAGAGTTCATAAGGGTAATAGGCAATAAACCGCATCTTTTTCAATTAATTGATTAATTTGTGGGGCAATTCTACGAAATGCATCATCTAAGGGGGATATTATTGGTTTGTGGGATATTTTTTAATCTTGGACTAATTGAGATCTTATCGTAATTATAGATACAGTATTGAGATACTCGGTGTCTTCCGCTGATACATAATCTCATGTACTTGTATTCGTCTAGGCATTCGTCTATATCATCCTATTATGGTCAAATTACAAAACATGATTATGGTACTTATATTTAGATTATTTTATATAGGTCTTTTTTGTTTTTCGATGCCAAGTCATCTCTTTCGGCTCCTACCACTTCCTCTTCTCCAGTCTCATCTCCCTCTCCCTCTTGCACCTCCCGTAATTCAAACTCATTAACTGCTTCATAATCTATCGTCTTCCTTTTATAAAATTCATCAAATACTCTATCAATATCCTCTAACTCAACTCCTTTTGTCTCTGGATAATAAAAATAAACAACAACTATAGATATCAAACAGCTAGTAGCTGGAAATAAATACATCCTCCAATGAATTGTTGATTGTAATATTGGTGTCATTTGTCCAACAATATAATTTGCTAACCAATTTGTCGCAGTACTTAAAGAAACACCTTTTGATCTAACTGCTAAAGGATAAACTTCTGGTGGGATTAAAAATCCAATTGGTCCCCAGCTATATCCAAATGCTCCATTATATATGACAACTAAAATTGCAACTAATGTTGGTGTATAATTTTTATCAACGTAAAGTACAATTGATATTAATGTTAAACATATCGCCATTATACCTCCACCAGTTATTAAAATAGGTTTTCTACCCCATCTATCAACTAAGAACCATGGTATAAATGTACTTAGTAAGTATACTAATGAATTAAACCCAGTCATTAATAACGCTTGTGATTCATTAAGTCCTGCTTGCTTGAATACCATTGGAGCATAATATGATATAATATTTATACCATTAAATTGAGCAAATGCTAAAGCTGAACAAGCAATCAAAACTCTTAATAGATGTGACTTAAACATATTTTTCCAACTTCTTTGGTATTTAGGTATATACATTCTCTCTTTTAGTATTGCATTTTTTATATTGAAAAATTCTGTTTTTGCCTTTTCATCATCATAAAGAAGAACTAAAACATTATATCCCTTTTGATCCTGATCAACATCTAATAACCAACGTGGACTTTCTACTATAAAAAACCCACCCAAAAATAAAATCAATGCAATTGCAACTTGTATAAATAATGGTAATCTCCAAGCAAGATTTCCTTTTATATTAAAACAAAAATAATCAACCCAAACACTTAAAGCATACCCAGATATATTACCAGAAAATTCTCCACAAACTAATTTACCTCTTTCTTCACTTGGTGAAATTTCACATTGATACAGTGGTACGATTGTTGATAATATTCCAACACCAAACCCACTTAAAACTCTACCAAATCCCATTACAAATAAATTAGAAGCAAATGTTTGAAAACTACCACCAATCATAAATATCAATGTACCAGTTAAAATCGTTCTTTTACGTCCATATAAATCTGACATCTTTGCTACTAAAAGTGAACTAATCATTGCACCAATTTCTAGAATTGATATAACAATACCAATTGAAGTTGGTGATGGATTATTAAAATAGGTTGTAAATGATTCAAATGTTATAATACCTGAACATACTCCTTGTTCGTAACCAAATAATGATACAAAAAATGATACAAATGCTGAAGTAAAGTATACTAAGAATTTACCTTTGAATTTTGTTTTAAGGTCTATATTAAAATCTATATGACCATAATCATTACCAAATGAATCTTTGGGTAGAAATAGATCTGATTGTTTATTTGAGGTGGTTTCGTCATGTTCCATGATTGGTTTAAAAGACATAACAAGATAGAGATTGAGATCTAGATAATTGTGCAGGAGATGATTCTGGGGTAGTTGAGAAAGAGTGAGGATGAGGCTGGGGCAACGCGATACACATCTTTGGTATTACACGTGATCTTAAGACTGAGACTGAGACTGAGACTTAGATTCGCCAACTGAAATCAACTGACCGCAAAGAAGTAACCACATAATAAAAGATTATAAATTAAAGAAATATCTATACAGAGATAAAATACCATTTCTATTCTAGACTCTCCCTTAATTTTCATTCTTCATTACATTCAGCATATCATACTCTCTAAACAAATACACTACAAACCTCTATTCAATAATATCTATCTAAACTGTCTTTTTCTTCTTATCCTTCTTTAAATAACTTTCGATATAAAAAGCAGCAAATAACATCGTCAATGGTGTCAAATAAGCAACATTTATAAGTAAAGGTAAGGATTTATCTAAACTATCAACACAGTTAATATATCTACCAGTTTGAAGATCCATATACCAAATAAATGAATGGAAAACAGCTAAAGAACCACCAATAACAAATTGAGTAATTTGTAAACTTGTTAATATCCTTTTGAAAATGTTTGCCACTCTAATTTTCAAACAACTTAATGTGAAATAGAAATACATCAAGGAATGAATAAACGAATTAAATACAACAAAAATCCAAATTGGTGGGGATTTAAATCTAATACCTGCCCACATACACATCATTGCACCAGCATGATGATAACTCTGTAAAAGAGATGATGGTCTACCTTTGAGTAAAATAATTATGGTATCCAAAACTTCGTAAAATTTTGATAAATAAAACCAAAATCCCAAGATAGTTAAGCCATTATTAAACAAACCGGTTATATCACAAGTTGAATGAAAGAATGATTGTACAGTTGAATGTTGAGTTGGTGAAACCTTGATCAATAATTCGGAGATACTCTGATTTATAGATCCAAACATTGAGATGAGTGTCCATAAAGAATATAAACACAAAAACATGTTATGAAGTAAAACAAAAATCTTAAATATCACCGTTTTTGCTATAGAAAATGGTGCAGCAGGTAATCTTTTGATATCTCTTGAAGTCAACTCATCAAATTTTTTTGAATTTTTTGAAAATTTGTATTGTCTTTCAATGATCTTTGGATTCAAATAGTGGACTGTTAAGAAATAAAGAATCGCAATGATTAATGGAGTTCTAGTCTTCATTGATATATTCCATAATTGGGTTAAAACTGTGTTTTTGAATGGAGATAATGGGATTTCTGATTTGAAATCAATTGCTTTTAATATACTTGAGTCAGGTAATCCAAATTGAACCAATTGTACCATGATGATAAATTGGAATTTTCAGAGTACTATTTGATCTTTTTAAGAAATTCTGAATTTTTTTTGATTTCTGTATTAAGTAACTAGTCAAGCTTACTATTCAAACTACTGTTGGTATATAAAGAAGTATATGCAAAATTAGGAAATGAATTTGATTCTGTTGGGTGTTAAAGAGTATATGAAGGATAAGATATTGTACTTTAAGATTAAAATTTCAGGAACAAACTGAAAATTGATTTGAGAGTTGAGAAAGTCTGACTATAAGATTTATCTGGTCTTATACTCAAAAAAGAAATGTATGAATTGGTTGAAGACCGAATGATTGAAGACCGAATAATCGAAGACCGAGGATTCAAGACCGAGGATTCAAGACCGCCGCAAGATTGAATTTCTCAGGACCAAAGATTCAAGACCGGACTGGAAACACCAGATTCAGGATCAATTCGATTACAAAAAAAAAAGATCCGGGGTGGCTAAAAGGAAAACCCAAAAAAAAATATAAAACTACAAAAATAAAATTTGAAATATCATCCCAAAGATCTTTTATTAAACTTTTACACAACTCAATTTTTAAACACTTTAAGCTATCATAATCTGTTTCTTCATGTCTCTCTTTATCTCTTGTTTCGCTCGGTCATTCCTTCATATAACACTATTTTCAATTTTCAATTCTCCATTCTCATCAACCATAACCATTGAACTTTTCACATTCATATTCAAATCCAACTTTTCTTTCTTCTTTTCTTTCTTCTTTTCTAAATTGGTTATCGACTTTAATACGTCAATCTCTTTCTTTATTGGTTCAAATTCAAAATTTTGTTTTTCTAAAATTAAATAACCTCTTTCTCTTAAATAAACTGTCAACTTTAGTATACAATTCTGTACCTTTTCGTCATTAAAATAACTTAAAATCATCAGATGATAAGATAATTCAGATATAAAACTTAATTCAACTTGATATAAAAATTTAAAAGGTAATATGATATCTCTATTGAAATTTTGACAATTTCTTAACTCTTTAAACTTTTCTGGACATGGACTTAATTTGAATTCAAAATTCTTTGGAAGAAGATTACTAAGCTCAGTAGTACATTCTCTTAATTTTGAATCTGATCCTTTCAATTGGATTATCAAATCTTGATTTTCACCAAATTCTGAAATTGATTTTGGTATACTTATAAAACAATCTTTTTGTAATTCTAATTCTCGAACTTTCTTTAATTTGAAACTGTTTAATAAAAGGATGTAATGAGCTCTTAATAATCTGAAATGTTGTGTTTGATAGATAGTTCTTGAATTTATAGAATTATTCATTAAACAACAATAAACCAAAGAATCTATTTCTTTCTTTACTAATTCTATGTTTTTTGAGTTTTTATTTGGACATTTAATTAATACATTATCTTTTCTCTTAAATGAATAATATAATCCGTCATCTTCATTACCACTCAGAAATTTGATAAAGACATTATATTTCTTCATTATCAGTTGTATAAGTATACCACCATTACCTATAATAGATTTATGGAAAACTTCAGGTATATTAAATTGTAATTCCGATGGTAATTCCAATTCTATGAGTTCAATGCTTTTAATCATACTTTTGAAAGAATTTGCCTCGATACAATAAGAACATATTAATGAAATATCAATATAGAAATTAGTTTCATTATGAATTTTAAAATGAATTAAAGATGATTCAAAGTTGATCTGATTAAGTATTTTTATAAGTTTTCCATTTTTCTTCCCACTAATAAAGTCTTTTTGCAAGTTATTAATCTCTATTCTTAAATTCAATTTGATGGATGTTTTCATCATCAACAAGTTTGAAAAATACTTTATACTGTCATTAATATTCTTTAAAATCAATTTAATTTCATGATGATTACCAATAATTTCAATTCCAAATTGGTTATATATAATCATTATATGTTTAAAATTTTGAATCAATTGTTTAAGGTAATATTCTAGGTTTTTATTATAATGATATTCATTGAAATTCACCTGGAATGAATATATTTTAGAACTCAAGAGATTTATTTCATTTATTGTATCTTGTATTGAAATTTCTGAATCTCCTTGTATAACCAAATTTGATGATGAGTCTCCCAAACTTGGTAATTGTATAAAACAACTGTTTTTAAACATGATAGACAATATATCATATTGTGAATATAGTAATATTAAATCCAATTTTTCTTTAGTTAATGATATAGTTTTATTGTATAGATTAGACGGTTTCAATTTTTTTATCAATTCTTTTGTATATATGATTTCACCAATCTCTTTACTTGTTATATAAATCTTTAAATTTGAATTTGAAATTACATTTGATTTGAAAATTTCTGGTAATAAATCCGGAACATAGATATTTGAATTCAGTTGTTGAGCTATTTGATTGAAATTAAATAATTCATATCCACCAATAAAAGGTATTAATGATAATTCTATCAAGATTGAATCTATTATGTAATCATTTAGTAAAGTGTCAATAAGTATATTTATATTTGTTCCAGCAATTGAAATATTATCTTGATTACCTAATATATGGATATAATGATTTGATGATGATGATGGTGATGATGATTTGAATGTTTCTTTATATTTATTTATTACAATTTCCACAGAATAACTAGTTGATATTTGATGCAATTTTAATATGAATTCATCTGATATCTTTGAAAATTCTCTATCTGTTAGTATTATAGATTTGTAATCAACCTGATTATATGATTTCAAAAGTCTTGATCTTGTTGAATTTATGAATGATAGACTACCATAAATACATATAGTTATTAATTGGTTAGCTAAAGATATTTCTACATTATCCTCTATTCTAGATTCTTTATTAATGTTCTGAATTAGAAGTTCAAGTGGTTTGAAATTATCAATAAGTTTGAATTGTGGTTTTAATTGCCATAATCCATTGTTTGATTCATATTCTGTTGTTTTGTTAAAGGTATCTATTAGATACGTATAAGGTAAGTTGAATATGATTGAATTCTCCATAATATGTTGTTATAAATAGATCAAGAGTAAATAGTTATATCTATATAGATATATAGAGATAGACAGATGTATTTATAAAGGATGTTGATCATATTTACTTATTGCTCTTTCTGGTTGTGTTTTGATTTTGTGGTAAAGAGAGAGATTGGAGTGTATATTGAAGGAGAGAGATATAGAGCGTAGTATGGTTAAGGAAGGGTAAAGTTGAATTTCTGGACGAAAAGAATTTGGAATTTATGAAATCAATATTTGAGTGATTTCAATATTTGAGTGATTTCAATATTTGATTGGTGTTTGGTTTTGGTGAATGTGAGTTTTCCATTGAGACCGATGAAGACTAAGACTGATGTGGTGGCTGGTGAAGTCTGGTGAATGAAGCTCGGACTGAGACCGAGACTGAGACCAAGACTGAGACCGAGACTGAGAAAGACTCATATTGATACAGAACATGATTTCTACTCCATCTTATATTATACCTATACAAACTTACCACTACTTCTTCAGCCGTATTCCTTCATACCCTCTTCGTATCCCATACATATACCATTTCATCCCATCCAGTCGATGCTGCCCATCCAGGTTCTCCCCATAAACTATAATCACATCCAATTGCAAATTCTGTATGATTTTTCATTACCCCTTTACATCCACTTTGTCCACTATTTAAAAATCTTGCTCTTTCATTTGACATATCATTCCAAACTCTACATGTCATATCATATGATGTACTAAGTAATTCTTGTCCATTATGTGGTGACCATATAACTTTTCGAATCGCAAAGTCATGTCCTAATAATTCATTAAAAGGTGTTGGTCCTCTTAAATGATATGCTGCCAGTGGGGCATGAGGATGTGGTTGATCAAGTTTTGCAATCATTCTTAAATCCCAAATCCTAATTGATTTATCTGTACCTGCTGATGCTACTATTGTATCTTTATACTTATTCCAATCACACAGTAAAATTTCAAGTCCATTATGTCCAATATAATCAATTTGTAAATGTTGTGGTGATCGAACATCCCAAACTTGTATATGTGATGCTCCATTACAACTCAAAATTGTTGATGGTGAATGTGGTGAAAATACTGCATTATAAATACATTCAGTTGTATTGGCTTGTCTTTGTTGATGTGATAATGGTACTTGTGATGGTTTTGCCGTTTGAGGTATCGGTGAAGTTTTTGTGGTATAATCTTTTTTTAAATCTAATATAACTAAAGGATCTTGTCTTTGTGGTGTCCATAATTTCATTGTACCATCCCATGAACTTGTTATAAAATTTGTTTTATCAACTAAATTCCATTGAATACTAAAAACTTCCTTTTGATGACCTTTCCAATTCATAATTGGATAATTCCCAACCGTTGTATCAAATAATTTTATTGATCCATCTCCTGTTGCAACAGCAATTTGATTTTCATGAATTTCACTCCATGCTATATCAAATATACCATCTTGTGTTTCCCAATTAATTGGATTTATAATTGAACCATTTGGTTCAATATTTAATATGAATAATTTCCCATTACCAACTAATCCATAATTTGCAGCAGTACCAACTGCTAATTTGTTATCAAAATATGGTGAATATTGAACACCATATCCATTATAACCTCTTGTTCTAAATGATAGCATGGGGTTGGTGATTAAATCTACCAATTTGATTTACTTATATTATATGCACGTTGATTCGATTTTTATATTATTATATAATAAATTACATAATCTACTCACTATATACACTCTAGATATCATAAAGATCTGTCTCTAAAAATTTCAAAATCTCTTTGTTGGATTTGATTTCATCCTTTTCTAAAAACCCTAATGATATTAAATCTCCTATAAATAACGAAGCTTTCTGTTGTGAATATTTCAAATAATCAAATTCGTCATCTGATGAAGTTATATCTTCTTCAACCATTGGACTTGATTCTTTATCATTTAACTTTAAAGCATCAATTCCAGTTGTAATTTTATAAGTTGAAAGTATTGTATGTTCAGAAGATTGGGAATCATTATCCTCTATTGATTTCATTGGTCCATTTTGTATCAAACCCCAAAGACACCAAAATAATTGAGCAATTGGTCTCCATAAGATACATTCATTGTATATTTTCTTAATTTCAAGTTCTATTAACTCCTTTGGATTTATAGCTTGTGATAAATCAATTGGAGGTGTTTTAGTTATGAAATTGGATGAAGGGTATTGGAAATCATATTCAATATATGATTTTATAAAATTGATTTTTTGAATTTTTGAAGGATAGTTGGACTCATTAATATAATAAGATTTCTCTTCATCATGGTAATTTGCCATCCATTCACAGAAATGATTTTCTAAATCTAAAGCAGGGAAATTTGCACCCGAATATTCGAAATCAATAACAACCAATGTATTATCGTTTTTATTTGAAGTTTTCTTTACATCACTATCATTTTGTTCTGATGATAAGATTGAAGATTTGTTGAAAGATTCATGTAGTAATAAGTTACCATACTGAGTATCATTGTGACAAAATTTGAAATTTGATGCTATACCATCATATTTTGAAAATAGCCATTCTTTGTAATTTTCAATTAATTGCTTCAACCTCGGCAAATCTACAAATATAAAATCTTCAAGACTCATATCATTTTGTTTAAAACTTGGTAATATGGTAGTTTCAATAACATCTAACCATTTATAAATTAGATTCCAATGTTGTGGTAACTGATTAAAATCTTCTGCATCTAATTCAATCTTATAATGTAAATCTTTCATTCTTCTACCAAGCATTTGTGATATAACTTCATCTCTAATTTGATGTCTATTCAAAGTTATAAATCCATCTAAAAATTGTTCAAACCTACCATTTACAAAGGTCCCAAGTAATTTAGGTCCAATTTTTTTGGCAGATAATTTCATCAAGATATTTAATTCTGAATCACGATCAATAATACTATCTACATTTTTACCAAAAACTCTTAATAATAAAGCTGGTGGTGGATTCCCAAGTTGATGTTCTACTTTATATATAGAATTTGTTAAAGCTCCTGATATTCTATTCACCAGTAAATTAACTGAATTCAATTCCTTTTTATACCAATGCTTAATCTTTAATGTCTTTATTAAGTCAATTATATCTTGTTTAAAGAAATCACGTGGTAATGTATTATCAAGATAAGCATTTACTGATGGTATGAATTTACCTAAATCATTAGAAGTTGATAATGTACTTAATTTATTTAATGATGCTGAAGATAATGATCTTTTTGTATTTGAGAGTGATGGTCTTCTTGTTGAACTTGTTGATCTTGAATTTGCAGTAGAATTTCTTGTTCTCGATCTTGATCTTGATCTTGATCTGGATGTATATATATTAGTATGAGTGATATCCATAAAGGTTGATAGTTTTTGTTATCTCTCAACGATCGTGTGATTGTTGATTTTTGTGTAAATAGTCACGTGATGCGTCACATGATTTTTGATCTAATTGAAAAATTTCATATATTATTTGATCTGTTTAACATGAGTCTTGGTCTAAATTTGATTATATTCACAATATTATGTATTGGGAATGTAGTTTTATACCAATTGTATACAACTAAAACTTTGGAATATGAAAATTTGAAAACTTCATCAAATTCTTCAATTGACGAGTTGAAATCAAAATTACTTCAAAATGACGAGGAATTAGAAAAAATCAAAGGTTCTTCTTCTTTAACTTTAAAAGAAAAAGTTCAATTGATATCAGAATTGAGTTTAGCTCAAAAGAATCTTGAAGAAAAGTTGAAATCGGAAGAAATCAAACTGAAAAATTTAGAATCTGATTATAAAATTAGCCGAGATGAGATCAAAACTTCTGAGGTATCAATCTTCGATTTGAAGAAAAAGATTGAAGAACTTAAACTTCAATATGATTTCGAATTAAAGTCTCAGAATGAAAAAGCTACTGTTAAACATGGAGAAGAAGTTGATTTGTTAAAAGATCAAATAAAGTCAATTGAGAATGAAAAACTGAAAATTCAAGAAGATTTTAAAATTTTCGAAACTTCTTCAGTTAAGAAATCTTTAGAGTCTTTGGCTAAGTTAGATGAGAGATTGAAAGAAGTTGAAAATTTGAAAAAGGAGACTGGGAAACTCGAAAAACAGGTGAAGACTAAAGAGGAAGAAATTTTGGATTTAAATACAAAGCTAGTAGATAAGACTGAGTCTTTGAGTTCTGTTGAAAAGAAGATTTTGGCATTGGAGAAAGAAATTGAAAAGAAATCTTTTGTAGTTGATGATCTTGAGAAAAAGAATTCAGAGATTCTTGGTGAATTAGAGGAGAATACCAAGAAAATTAGAGATCATGAAGAGAAGTATACAAAAGTTTCAAGAGAATTGGAGGAGAATTTTACGAAACACAAAGATCATGAGGAGAATTTAACAAAAGTCTTGGGTGAATTAGAAAAAGAGACTTTAAAAGTGAAAGACTTTGAAAAGGAATTAAGTACAAGTAGATCTGAATTGGAAGAGAAATCTAAAGTTTCTGAAGAGAAGAGAATTGAATTCGAGCAAGAAATTAAATCTAAAACATCAAAGATGAATGAACTTGAAGAGAAGATTACAGATATAAGCAAAACTTTGAAAGAAAAGTCTTTAGAATTTGATCACAAAGAACAAAAGGTATTAGAACTTCAAAATGAAATAGAGACATTGAAGGGACTCGAATCGAAAGCAGAGGAATATTTCAAAGATATTGAATCTAAAAAATCTGTTATAATAGAACTTGAAGACAAGATTAAAGGATTTGAAGAAGAGATCAAAACAAATTCAGAAAAAACAAAACAACTTGAAAGTAAGATTTCAGGGATTGAAAAAGAAGTTGAGAAGAGATCTTTGACCATAAAAGAACTTGAAAACGAAGTGGAAAAGAAATCAGCTTTAAATAAAGAATCTGATGGCATTATTTCAAAACTTAAACAAGAACTTGAAAACACAAAAGAATATGAAAATGAAGTATCAAAAGCTAATAAAGAATTAGAAAAGAAGACATTAGTAGTTAAAGATCTTGAAAATTCAATAAAGGATCATCAACAAGATATCACATCAAAAACTCAAATTATCAAACAACTTGAAGAAGCGGTTGAAACATCCAAAATTGAGATTGAAAAGAAGAAAGAACTTGAAGAAGTCATTTCAAATCAAACCAACTCTATTAAAGAATATGAACAAAAGGTTCTTACTCTTGAAAAATCCATTGAAAATAAATCAATCATAATTAAGAAATTCGAAGACAAGATTTCAAATCTTAACGGTGAACTTGGACAAAGTTTAGATAAATCAAAAGAACTTGAAGACAAGATTTTGAGATATGAAGTTGAAATTGAAACTCATTATAAAGAAATTAAACAACTTGAAAGTTTAGTTACAAACAATGAGATTGAACTTGAAAAGAAGTCGTCAAAGATAAAAGAACTTGAAAGGGAGATAGATAGTATTAAGAGTAAAGATAAGGTTGTTATAGAGTAAATGATAAGTATAGGTTTCTCGGATATAGACTACAAAATATAAATATGATCCTTTAGGAAAGCTATAGCAAATGACGAGATGAAGTCAAACTCGATTAGGATCGATTTCTCACTTTTCGCGATATAAGTAAATGTACTTACGTAAAACCCATGGTTATATACAAGATATTGGCTCAATTAGTAAAGATTGTATATAGTTCAACTCGTGTAAATTTCACGATACAGAGTTAACAAAGAGATAATAACATTGATTATGATGCCGGGAAGAAAATAAGACGGAGATTAAATAAGAAAAAGCAAAGAAAAGCAAAAAGGAAAAAGGAAAAAGAAAAATAGAGAAAACAGAGAAGAGAGAGAGAGAGAGAGAATTCTAACACCAATATATAAAAGTCATCAGCTTACCCAGCAAATTATAAGCCACTAGGCAAGCAAGGCTAATTTCTTCAACGCACTACCTCAAAAGAAAAACACTACATATTATATACACAACCGGGCAGATCTGAGATTTTTGCTTGAACTTAAGGGATGTTTTATTTATGGAGATGAACATCACTTCAATATAAACCTCAACTAATACAAACACAAAACACTCGTTAATGCATTCGGATATAATACACAATTTCAATGATAATCCATGTTATCAATTATCAACGTCAAGAATGGGTAATCACAGAATTAATTCATCAATACAAACAGAAGATACTCATGTTAAACTATTACTTAAACAGTTTCGTAAACTAAATTTACTACTTATAAAATTCAATTCAAAATCAAATTCAGTCACCAAGACAAATATGTTAAGAACAACTTTGTTACCATTTTTAAGATCACCAAATACTGTAATAGAATCATTGTTTACATCGGTTGAAATCTATCATTCTATTTGTAGTGTAAGTACAAATGTCTTATCAAAATGGTGGAAATGTTTATTATCATGTTTATTGCAATCATCTCATTCAACGAATACAGTTTCTGTTTCCGATCGAAATGCTTATTTAGAATGTATATCAAGAATTTTCACAAGACAAGAATGGTTTTGTATTGATATACCAAAACTTTATCAAGATCTACTAACTTCTACTTTAGAATTTTGTGTTTATAAGTTACAGACTTTGAAATCACTCCCATTATCAAATTCAGCTTTCTTTGGTAAAGTATTTGCTTATTCATTTTTTTATACGATAGATACCGCTGGAGCTTTATTATTTTTATTAAATGTAAAACAATCAATTGTATCTAAAGTTATAAAGTCTTTTGATTCAAAGAAACTCAAAGATACTACTTCAATAAAATCATCATTTCCTACTCCATGTCATGAATTCATTAATTATCATGGAAATTTAAAATTATCAAATAGGGAAAAGAAGTTTATAAATTCTGTTAGACCACCGAAAAATCCTGTAAAAGGTATAATGAATCCTAATGGTCCTTGGGTAAGAAGATGGTGTTGTTGTGATAGTGATGTATTTAATTCTTTTTTACGTCATTATATAACTTTAACATCAAATTTTTTATCTAAAACCAATTTAGATTTAACCCTTGATGACACTTTTCTTAATCTACCTGGGTTTCTAATCATCATAAGTCATATTTTCCAGATTTTTCAAATCTCAACTTTCCGTATTTCTAGAGATATAAAACCAAATTTCAATTCACAATCATCATCAAAACAACACCAACAACAACAGTCACAACAACAGCAACAACAAGTTATTGATCGTAATGATACTTTCTTTAATTCTATTATAAAAATTCTAAGAAATTTAAGAGATATAAAATATTGTAATGATATCATTATAAGTGAAAAATTTATTCAATTGGTTGATAAGACTTTTATAATCATAGCAAAAGAAACAAGTGGTTATGATTATTGTAAAACCGGGTTTCTCTTAAATGTCGTTTTCGAATTTATAAATTATACTGAAGGTATAATATCATGGGAATTTTGGTTAAATTGTATTTATATTATGATGGAAAAATCTGATCATATCCAAATTTTGTTAAGAAGTTTGGCTTGGTTATTTAATATATGGGATTCTATTCCTGAAATTTATATCCAATCAACAAATTTACCCTGGTTACAAGAAAATCAATCTTTCAAAACAAGTTTTATAAACTGGTTAATTTCAAATTTTATATGGGAAAAGTTCTTTTGTCATTGGAATCCTTTGATAAGATCATATTATTCAAAGTTAATTATATGGAAAGTTATTGGTTTGAATAATTGTGAGTCAACAATTTCAATCTATATAACTAAAAAAATTGAAGATAAATTGCTAAAGACACAAACCATCCTAGATCAATACTTGAAATCTAATAATGATACTGTCAACCTAAATTTTAAACCAGATAATCCAATGGCAAATAGAAAGTTTGGTATTGTAACGAATAATATAGTAAATGATTATTTGGGATTTAAAGAAGAAGAAACAAAAATTCAAACAAAACCAAGTGAAATTAGAAAAACTCATCCATTTGAAATCTTTGATGAAGCTATTTATTCATGTTCTTCATTACCAATAAATGAAACTGATCAAATTGATTTAAATAAAACTCATCAAAATTCTTTAGTAAACTCAATTGGACGGTTTTTCAAGCTTTTATCAAATGATGATCAACCTACAAGTAAATCCGATTTATTAAAGTCTCAAAAACATTCAGTATCATTAACTTCGATTTCAAGTTTTTCTCATACTTCAAGATCTTCAAGTCCAAGTATACTTTCATTTAGGTCAACTCCAACTTCTTTAACTGAAGAAACTTCAACAACTAATGATTCCTCTGAAGAAAGCAATTTTGGTTTTGAAGGTTATACTCAACCTCCAGAATTATATCATCAACCTCCACAAATCTTAAGACCAATATTAAAATTTCAAATCATTATAGATAATGAATCCATAAATTCAAAGTTTAAGCTAATGAATAATGTGAACAAGTTTACTCAAGAGGTTTCGAGTACTTCATTACCTGTAAAGTTGAAAATTCCTTCTATATCGATTATCTTTAATTATGAACCAAATTCAAGATTTTTGATCTCTGATGGTATGAACTTGTTGGAAACTCATAACTTCTATACCAAAGAGTTTGATAAAGATCATAAGGATCTTTTCAAGCGAATTGACTTCAAATTATCAACTTTTATTGGGAAAAGTCTCAATGAATGGAATCTTCATATCAAAGAATATGAAGATTTTTTGAAATCGAAAGTTGAAAATGATAATCTTTTCTATCAAATTAATAATGAAGAAATAAATGAATATGATTATTTCAAGAATTTGATTCCTTATCTACCTGTTGATGGTTTGAATGAATTTATGACTGGAAGTAGAATTTAGATAGTTTTGCTGTTGTGTATATAAGAATATGGAGTGGCTGAGATTTGACTTCTAGTTAAACTTAGATTTGGAAGAAGTCCCAGCCTTCCCACCAACATTTAATATAATTAGACTTATTATGACGGTCACAAATGAACTAACTCCCCAAAAAATTGCAACACCGATGAAAAAACTCAAATAATAATATCTTGTTAAATAAAATCTAAATCCTTCCCAAACAACACTTAGTTTTAAATAGGTATCTTGAGAATGGTAGATCAAAGGATGATCTAATTTCAAAGTAATACCTTCATTCTCTAAATATTCTTTAATCTCCTTGGCTCTATGTATATTTGAATGTTTCAATATAACTTCAGATACTTTATCATAATCTATAAGTATTGGAGGAACCCAAAACCTCAAATTATAAGGTACAAGATTATTATTCGAATTATAAAGAAATCTTGGATCACAATTTAAAACAAATTGTTCTATTGATTTGAAAGTTGTAGTTGATAATTCATTTGTTACAATAGTAACATCATTAAATCTATGACATGAGAATTTCAAATTTAGAGATAGTTGATAATTAACATAAGGATTATCTCGTAACATCTGTATTGAAGTCTTATCGATTATTGTCTTTGCTTCAAAGTTATCAGTTCTTTCAAATTTTAAAGGTATCTTAACATGATCAATTGGGATCAATTTTGAGTAAAAACTCAAGTAACATAAGATCGAAATTGGAAATAAGATTCCATATATAGAAAATAGAATCGTTAGTATATAAAGACTATGTCTCGTTATATATAAAGGGATTGTTATGACTTTCATAAGGAGATTAAGTATGAAGAGTATTCTACCTGTATATGTAAATTTGATAATTTTTTGATTTATAAGCTACACTCTATTGATTATATAATACAAAACTAATAAAACACGAAATAAGAAAGTACAAGAAGTTTTTGATCTATATATCAATAAGTAGTAAGATTCACTGATTTTTTTTAATGAGTTGTATGACCTCTATGATACTTTAAACCATTTAAGTTTTTATAACGTTTCCCACAAACTTCACATCTATATGGTTTATCCTTTTCTAAACCTGAACCATCCAAATAAGGAGTATTTGATTCAGGATCTATTATTGAAATTGTTCCATCAGGATTTTCTTTTAAAGTTTGATTTTGATGACCATGTAAACGATGATATTTCAAACCATTTTGATTTTTGTAATTTTTATCACATCCAATAACTGGACATTTAAATGGTTTATATTCATTATCTTCAATAACATATAGATGACGAGCTGGATCATCAATATACATTGCATCTTCATCTTCATGAGGTGTTAGAGAAGGAATTGGTGATGCTTGGTTTGATGATGGTGATTGATAGTAATTTTGACGTTGTTGTTGATGTTGACGATGTTGTTGAGCTTGTTGTTCTCTAAGTAGTTGTTGTTGATGAAGTTGTTGTTGTTGTTGTTGTTGAGCTTGTTGTTGACGTTGTTGTTGATTTTGATGTTGTTGATCACGCTGTAGATCCCGATTAGTATTTTGTTGTCTCGGTATTGGATTATTCTGTGGAATTGTATTTGATTGATTAATCGATGGTTGCATATTGAAATTCTGTGATGAATTTGTATGATTAAAGTTGTTATTTAAAAACACATCATTTGTTGAAACTGTTTCCATTACATTATGATGAATATTTGCATTTGTTCGTTGGCGATTTGAATTTAGAAGATGAGTATTTACACTTTCAAGTGGTGGTGATGGTGTTATATGAGCTTCTTCATAATGTCGTAATAAATCATGTAAAGTTGGTAATAATTGTCCACAACACAGATAATCTTTACAATAATCTGCTTCTAAATCGGGCAAGTAAGGGGTATGAGTTGGTGGCGAACATGAAATTGAATGATTATTATATCTAACTGAACCTCTACGAGGATTTATTAAATATCCATTTGTGTTTTGTGGATGTAATAAATCCCTATGATTTGAAGTTGTATTGTATAAAACTTCATCTTTTAACCAAGATCCAATCGTAACTGAACCCCAAGAAACTCCACCCATACCTTGAGAATGAGCAAGTGATTCTCTTCGTAACCTCGAATTACTAAATATTGAATGCTGACGTTGATAAATATCTATTGGTTGAGCATTCGCATCAGGGGAGGTATTCGCAATGTTAACCGAGGGGGCCAGTTGATTTGCTTGACTTTGAGTGTTTGTTGAAACATTAACACTATTACTTGACCCTGATGTTGGAGCACTTGAATTTTGTACCCCTGTTTCGAATATTCTTGTATTGAACATTGACAGTCAGGAAGATTATATAATTTATAAAGTTGAATTGATTGAAATCACTGTGATGATCCCGGGATATAAATTACACCTAGTTTGTATAAATAGTATGATATATACGCATTTATATGTACTCCTTAGATTAGGGGAGATTCAATTGCCTTAGCGCCATCCATTACTTTTGTGTAATTTGGTTCTTTTACTTTTGTGCTATTTTTTGACAATTATTATATGTAGTATGTGAAACTGACAGGTAGTGTAGAAGTGATTAAATTATAATTGAGTAAGACACGATAAATTGAAATCAAATTTAGAATTGAAAAATTGGACTCAGTCAACCTTCATAAACTCATTCTACCTTTATATAAATTGTCTGGGGTATGAAAGGCACAATATTGACATTTAACAAACACCTTTAAAATTAGCTAAATTGTACTTTGATTATTAAAGCATTGTCCTTTAGGCTCCAAGACATCTTTTAAACTCTTTTTTAGTAGTACAGTTACTTTATACCATCTTCAATCAACCTCCATACTTCAAAATTTCTTTTCATTCCCAAACGCCCTTCCGCATCTCGCTCCACGCGTTAAAAAATTTTGTATTGTCTTTCGCTCTCGGTTTTATAGATCCGATCAGATAATTCCGATCTACGGCCTCAGTGTAAAAAAATTATGCTGCTTATATACTGAGACTCTTCTTTTATACTAAGTTCTATTTCAAACCTCATCCCACTCATTATGATCTTATTTCCTAATGAAATCATTTCCCTCATATCATTTCAATTAAATCATCTGGATGTTCTTTCATTAATATTAACAAACTCAAGATTTTGCAACCTACTACTACCCAGATTATATAGCTGTATAGTGATTGATTCTACAAAAACATACTTTGATTTTGATCATGTGTCAATGTATAAAACTCCAAATGATGATGTATTAAAGCCAGCAGTTATAAAATCCCTTTACAATTTGAATTCTTTCTTCAAAAGTGCTTTGAAATATAGTCGATACATAAAGGTGATGAGCTTTGAAAATTTACCTGATATCCCAGAATTAGAGTTATTGGGCTTTTTTCAAAGACTCTTTCCTCTATTAACATCACTAAAAGTCTTTCATTGGAATGACACAAGTCTTTGTAATTCCATTTTGAATCTCTTACCAAATCCCAAACTTCTAAGAAAATTAACGGGTGATTTTAAAAGTTATGAAAGTTTAAATCAGCCATTCTTAAATTCTTTGAATAGCTTGATTAGCTTAGATATTTCTGGATTCAAAAACTCAATCGATTTGATCAAATTTGATTTGAATAGGTTTGAAAATTTACAGTTTTTGAAGATTTCGAGGGGTAAATCTTGTAAAACAAATGAACATGATGAGCCAGTATTCATCAAAACTCTTTTCAAGAATATGAGATCAACTTTGAAGTTACAAAAACTTGTTTTAAAGAACCTTACAATCTGCTCAAATGATGCAACACTACTCAAATCATCCATAGACTTTTCGAACTTGAAAAGCTTTTCTATAATCAATTGTGTCGAGACAAATGATCCCTTTAGTTTCGAAAGCTTTCTCGATATCCTTAAACCAAGAATCATAGATCTTACCTACCTTGAACTTGATTTACAAAATCCTCAAAATAACATCTTCAAATTCCTACAAAATCTTAAACTTCAACAACTCAAAATCAAAATAAATAGAGACGAAATCTCAGACTTGAGTATGATGAATCTAAACCAATTAACCTATCTATATATCGATTTCCATACTGATTTCTTTGGGTGCAAATTCTTTCAAAGTCTACTAAATTTACAAAAAATTAAATATTTAAGACTACCAATCAACCAATATCAAATGGTGCAGCTATACAAAATATTACCCACTTTAAAAGACCTTGAAATCTTACTGATAAAAATGAATAGTATTGCTACTGTTCCATCGTTATTGCAACATGACTGTATAAATTATTCTAACGTGCAGTATGAGAATTATGTATATGATTTCCAAGCCTCTTGTTCCAACTTGAATTTTGCAATCTTTGAAGACTTACGTAATTATACTTACGGTGTTAAACCTGTCAAACAAAGATGCTTTGAGTTGAAGTTTGATGAATTGATTAGTAGTCATGAAGATTTGAAAAGTTGTCTATTTTAATAAAAGTTATTAGCCTTATGTGGCATGTAGTCATCCAATAGTTATGAATTGACTTAAGATCTTAGAATGAAACTCTTGAACAGACGTTAGTATCTCCACTTTAAATTTTGTATTGACCAAGCAAGTTTGTATGAAATTTTGTAAAACTTCTTGAATGTTTATTGATGACTGAATTTAAGCCGTATAACCACAGCAATTTTGAGGTTTGGTGAAGTTTGTCAAATAAAGACCTGGGAATGGATGTATTTCTTAATCCTGATGACTCTTTTCCTCTCTCTTTGCTTCCTCTTACTATTACCTATGCTAGAAAGCTTTTTGAAAGGATTTACGTCTAAAGTTGACCATTCAATATTTTTAAATTCCCCAAATGCAACTCTGGGAACACATTTATTTGGTGATATTGATCTTGCAAAACTTGAAATTAGTTCCTCTTGATATTATGAATACCTTTAAAGGCTAGACGTCTGCACTTATCAATTTTGCAACATTTTCATACGAGGGCCAAATTGTTACAATCAGTCAAGAGAGACTGTGAGATACTAGAACAGGCTAGACATATTTTGATTTTAATACAAGTCTCGCATTTGCACAATCAATTGATCCTGATAAATATTACGATGGATATAAAGAAGCCTGTTTTGTTAGACCTCCAACTTATTTAGAGGATAAGTATACTAAGTCTGAGTTTGAAGGTTCCGCTGAATTTAAAATTATAAAAGTTCCTTATACTAATTCTCTTATTTCAAGAACAATATTGAGTGGTAAAACTTTGCTCACTGTTATTCCTGGCAGTGATCTTAATTTCTTTACACATGCTTATGCTGTTTAGGATTGTGAAGCTAATAAAATCTCGCTTGCTCAAGTGAAATACATAGAAAAGAAAATTTAGTGGTTATATCGTGAGTTTATATGGCTGCGAATCAAAGCGACACATCCATGATTTGGCTGCAAAATAAAGCGACGCAAAATCAAAACTCAGCTAAATCAAAATACGACACATTGAAACATAAATGGCTGCAAAATAAATAAAAAGCGACACACATAAAAATAATTATCTACGACGTGCATAAAGATATACATTAAAATGATATGCATTAAAATAAATATGTCAAAAATTAAAAAAAAAACGACATCATGTAAAATATCTCAAATACTTTAAATAGTTGTGAGCTAAATTTGAAACCAAAAATATGTTGCCTGGGCGAATCTCTTTGAGATTAAATCAGTATAAACATTTCCCATAACTTGCAAGGATTTGCATATTCTCTTCATATACTGAAAAACAATCCCGACGTCTCAATCCCGACGTCTCAATCAGATCCGAAACTATATCTCAAATTGTGAAATTAGTACAACTTCCAAAATTTCATCGATTGACAGATCAAATAATTAAATCAATACATTCATTATGTCAGATAATTGGTAGTTTAATCGTAGTGTATTTTGAAACGACATGATGTTGTGACACCAAAGAGTTTGTATATTCAACTCCATATTACCCGACATCTCATTACATCAGCATGATATTCTCAATAGTGTACGCAAAAGCATAACATTTCGTATGATTCTGATGTCGTTTTTTATATTTTTATTTAAATTGGTCATCCTGTTCAATAAATTGTTGCTTTGATTTATTTTCGAAACTTTTATTTTAATGTGTGTCGTTTTTTGCATTTTTGCAACCAGTTAATTTTTTATGCATCGTACTTTATTTTTTGATACGAATTTATCTCATTCTGTGTCGCTCTTCCAACATTTTTTCATGTCGGTTTCTCATTTTTTGCAGCCATTTGTTATCTTACGCGTCTACTTTTCTTTATTTTTGCAGCCATTTATTATTATGCATGTCGTTTTCCTTCTTTCTTGCAGTCGTTTATTATCTGCCTTGAAGTCTCTGCAGTGCTTTTATTTTCAATTCACAGTCAACTATTATTTCGTTTCGCCTGATCATCAAGCATTGAAGTGAAAATGTGGGAAGATTACATTTTTATAGTGATTTATAGAACTGCGTTGGTAATTATCGGACAGACTAAATTCAAATTGCTAATCAGAAGTGATTATACTCATAGTGAGATTTGCCCGATAGAGCATTAAAACTGAAATTTAATAGCCAGATGATCGCAAATATAAAGGCAAACCCATAGAAGTAGATCGCCCAAAGGTAGTTATTGGCATTTTCTTCGGCTATTGTATCACATGATAAAAATTGTTGTAGCAGAGCTTTCATTCCGCATAGTTAATGCCTTCATGATCTTCCACTCATATACTAGTCTCACTACTCTCATTACCAAATTTATTTCAACATTCATTATCTAGCTTATGAATATGTAACCGAAAAAAATTAAGATAACGTGTCCGTAAAGATAAGTACCGAACTATTTCGCTGCAAAGAGCTAAACAACTTTTAAGTAGATAGAAGTTATATGAGAAAAGATTTCATTTCCTAGGTTACCGTTTTTGAGTTTTACTTCATATGTACTTTTCTCTGATTTATTCTTGAAAGTGTAATCTCAGTTCAACACAGAAATTCTCAAAAAATGAAATAATTAAAAATAATTAAAAAAAGTCTTTAATATGTTTCTAACATAATATGCGTAGAATAAAAGAGAATTTCAAAAATTACTTTCCGTAACACCGATTTAGCGTGGAAACTTGATATAAAGAAGCAATATGGGTAGAGTCAATCTTTGGGTGTGAAGATCACATGATCCGTTATTCATCTGAACCGAGATCAAACAAACATTGCAAATTTTGTTTAGAGCTATGTAGGCACCGGCAAAGAAACTGAGGAGACATAACGTGTTATTACTTTCATCTGAATCATGATCTGACTTTAATCTTCATTCATAATCCCTGCATTGAAATCTAAAAACGTAATAGGCGGCGCCAAATTTAACAAAACAATTCAAATGCAAAAGAAATACCTTAACCAAATGCATTTTTGTAATACCGAAACTTAGATTTAAACGAATTTAATACTAAACCTCTAATTATAGCTCCTAACCTTGGAGTGGGTCACATGGTCCAC